>JAGDYQ010000053.1:3109510-3248329 GCA_021962125.1 Bulinus truncatus | reverse complement strand
CTCGGTCCCGATGTGTCCCAATTAAGCGGAATCGACTGTAATTTACATTTAATATTATATGGTTTTCGAATGTAAGGGCGGGTGGTGGGAGGGGTGTCGCTAAAAGGTATTGTGCCCCAGGCGCGAGTTAAGCTTGCTACGCCACTGGGTGAGTGCTGCTTGATATACATTTTGAAACACTTTGCAATTTTTTGTTTGTTAACAATGTTACAATGGGGAAATGTTAACAATATAAATTAAACTACACTATTAAAAAAAAAAAGAAAACAAACACATTTTGATGAGATGAAACTACAATATGAAATTGTGTACAACTGGCGTATTTTATTAATATAAGTGAAATACGGGTTTGCATACACTATAAGTGAAATACGGGTTTGCATACAATATAAGTGACATATATGTTTTAAAAAAAAACTGCCATGAAAACATAAAGAAGGAAAAAAGATCACCACTGAAATCAAGGCGCACCCAGGATTTTGTTTGGTGGGGGGGGGGGGGGGGCTGTGCGGAGAGTTTTATATAAGAAAAAATAGGAACACAATGATAAAGAAGTTTATTTTATAATAGAATTTGATTTTTAGAATTAATTGGGGTGGGGGGTTTGTTGCAGCCCCCCCCCCAGCTCCCCCCACTGTTACGGCCTTGACTGAAATACTCTACGTTTTTTTTTTCATAAACAACGGGTCTAGAAACTGGTCAAAGGTCATTTGTCCATAAAAAAAAATTCTGAATATTAAAGACAATGACTCGATTAATTAAGAAAAATAATACATCATTAATAGTAATCATTTGAAGTAGAATATGCCTAATTGACATAAAGATTATTTAACTACTTCAAATAATACGCTGGACGGAAAGTCAAACAACTTGTAACAATAATAATGGCGCTCTAAGAAATGAAATTGAAAAGGGAAAAATAGTCATTCATATATTTGTCTGCTTCGAGTATTCGTGGTGGGCAACATTGCTTGATTTAAGAAAAAACCAGTGCCGGGGGGAAGAAAAAAAAATTCTGCAAATCCGGTGATAAATGTCTATGGTTTCATCCCCGGCAGGGATATATTAGCTAAAGCAGAGCCGGGGATGACAGTTCTTGGTGCCGGGGATATCCCCGGCGGTAAATCGAGCCCTGGTTGGCAATGATGTATACTAGTCATCGTCTGGCTCTTTCTCTAGCTCGTAGTAAATTTGCTCCGGCACGACCTCTTTCACCCCAGCGCCAACAAATTCACCGCATAGGTTTGGCTGTTTTAAAGACATGACCACGTTGCTATCACTTGTAGCCTCTTTGTTGACGGACATGATATCGGAAATTCCCGAATCACTATCTGGCGAATTCCCTGGGAGCTGCACATCATCTTGCGTATGGGTAATTCCCATTTTATCTCCGTTACTCTCTTCGCAATAGATGCTGACTACGGCGTACAGGTTGGCGCCTTTGTCGTCTTTATTTTTATTTGAAAGTTTCACTTTCCTAGCGGGAGTTGGACTGTTAGAGGTATGCGTTACGCTTTCGCTTCCATGACGGTCCTTTGCTGTTTCACTCATTTTGATTTCATCTGTTATCATCCCGAAATTATCTATCCCATCCCATGGTTTATCATAGATATCCCGACCAGCGTCTGGGTTTTTATCAGAGTCTGGGTTTTTATTGCTCGCCTCAACAGACAAGGCCTCGTAGGTCTGCAGTCGTTTCTCGAACTGTTTTTTCTTCTCTGCCTCCTTCCTTTTCTTACATCGTATCACCACCAGGACCACAACGGTTATCACCAACGCTGCAACTACAACAGACGCGATGACAACACCAACGATCAACGGAACATTGGGTTCTGAAGACATTGCGCTATTATTAAGTCAGTGGGCAGTTACTTCCACATTATGTCGACTCAAACTCTTAGTTTGATTAAAATATTCGACTTTGTTTGTATTTATCGAGCCATAAAAGAGAACGAATCATTTAGTGGTCCTTAGATAATCTCTCAGTTTGAACTGAATCGCATTTTACCTTTGAAATTCATTCTAAATGTCTCTAGTTCTGTTGTTACTGTGTGACTTTATTTCCGTTCATAATCACTTGAAATCTAGAAAAAAGAAATCGATTAAGAATTAATTACAACACAATGATATTTGATGGGATATACAAAAACATCTGTGGGGAATTAAATGAATTCATATTTATTGACAGACGTAGGAGGGGGGCACTAGGCAATCTACATTAGTGTGCCCGCAGGCTATAAGGTAGCCCTAAACATAGTTACGTTAGTGTGCCCGCAGGCTATAAGGTAGCCCTAAACATAGTTACGTTAGTGTGCCCGCAGGCTATAAGGTAGCCCTAAACATAGTTACATTAGTGTGCCCGCAGGCTATAAGGTAGCCCTAAACATAGTTACATTAGCGTGCCCGCAGGCTATAAGGTAGCCCTAAACATAGTTACATTAGCGTGCCCGCAGGATATAAGGTAGCCCTAAACATAGTTACATTCGTGTGTCCGCAGGCTAAAAATGCTGTAAAATTATAGCCGCTTTCAATTATTGAGACCTTAATAATTTTTGAAAAATAACCCCCCCCCTCCTCCCTTTGAACATGTTCCATTTTTACAAGCCCAGATTCCCTGACATGTGTTAAAATCGCTCACCCTTTGGCCGACAAAATAAAAGTCCCTTACCACAAGGAGCCCTAGGAAGGCGCATAGTTTGGTCAATCCGTACAGACGTCACAACTTCCAGACAACATCCAGACCTACTTACTTAAAGTAGATCACATGACTTCACGTGGTGTAATAGCCTCCACCTAAGTGGGGGGGGGGGAGGGTGGTGGCGGGGTCGGACATGACAAATGCGTCAGCCAGGGGCGCGGCACATGCTAAAGGCGAGTTAACATTTTATTCTTACTCGTAGAGGATCTCAACACTCTAATTTTTCCAGTGGACCGTATTTCTATAATGACCAGGGAGTTTGTCCGATGGACGATATTTCTATAATGTCCATGGAGTTTGTGTGGTTAGCACACAACACAATTAACCATTTTAAATTTCTCCGGATAATATCAGTTTCCTGTTTCCGGAACCCATCTAATGTTGAGCTATCTCACGTACAGCTCCCATGTTCTGCAATCATATGTGCACCCACCGGGGTTTGAACCGGAGACAATCAGTTCGACGGTCTATCCCCTTCTCCTCACTCACGTCCATTCTTGTTCACACATTTTATTTTTTTTTTATCTTTTAGAGATTAAATTTAAAAAAAAATAGTATTTTGAAAACCTTCCTATGTTGTAATCTGAAGATTGCTTGTTTCCTTAATATATGTTAGTAAATTCGTTATTGTTTCTATTCAACAACCCATTCGTAAATTAGTTTTACTTACTGAATTTATACAGTCTTCGTTCATGATAACATTTCTGCTCTTCTTGTTAACGCAAGAGTTTTATTCAGATCACGACCCATTGTATATAAAACAAACAGCCATGTAACAACACACATTTTTAAAATCAGCCAGTTGAATAAGAACAAAACCGCTCAGTATGTATCCATTGTCGCTGGGATTGCTTCATATAATTTTAAAGCAGAGGAAAAAATATAAACAACAACACAATTTAACAATGATCCAGGAAGTAAATGAACGAAAGTCTAAGCAGCAGATAGGTTTGGATATCACCGGCAGCTAAGCTAAGGCAGGTATCTGTACGGATCGTGTTAAAAGTCTGGTGTCTTGCTGACTGGATTACACACTGCTGATTAGGTTTCATGAATATGCAATATGAGTTTACCTTCCAGACATACGTTACCTGCACATGATTTATTTTTAAATACACGAATTAGGTTTATGAACATGTTATGTTTTCAACAGCAACACTTGCTGATAAACAACATCCGTATATTTGCAACACATGTATATATGCAACACATGTTTATTATTTACAACACATGCTTCTATGCAACATATGTTTATTTTCAACAAATCTCCATATGCAACATATGTTTATATGTAACCATGGCCGGTTTGATGTTACAGTAGACCAGTGCTTCCCAGACTTTTAACACCTTTTTACCCCTTCTATATTTTCGTAAACTGTGTACCCCTCGTAGAATAAATTCCATATATTTTACTAAATTCATCAAAATATATTGATTTCTATCCTTTTTTTTTAGTCTACAAAAAAAAAATTAATATTGAAGAAAGAAATATAAATATTTATTCATTCACAATAGAATATAATTAAAATTAAATAAAAGTTGTACTGTAAATAAACCTCAATGAGAAATGTGGGACTGTTTATCTTGAGACGAGCGGACGAAACTATTCCACCGTGAAAAGTACATGTATTCTAATTTTAAAATATCCTTCCACTTTAGACATGTTAACAGAGGAATAATAAAGAGTGATTCTTTTAGCCGTTTTCTTGTGTTGATTCGGCGGTGAGCAATGACATCTGCATAGTCTGATAGACTAGGGCCGATACTTTCCAGGCCTTAAAGCTATGACCTTATCAGCCTTAAGATTGATACGGCCCTGAATAAAACGTTTGAGTATATTTTTTTTTTTTAAATCAAACTTATCGTCTTTTTTCCCCCTAGTAATATTTATTTAAACACCATGCATTTATTAAAAGCTAATGTGTGCTCATATATGCTATACAGTTCTGAATATACTATGTGTGTAACAGTGGCGTAGAGGGGAGGGGGTCGGGCAAGGAGAACATCTTGATCCTGGCGCTACTAACAAAGGGGCGCCAAATGGTATATTTTACATATAATATTATATGGTTTTCGAATTGGGGGGAGGGGAAGGCGCTAAAAAAGGTATTGTGCCCCGGGTGCGAGTTAAGCTCGCTACGCCACTGGTGTGTAATTTAATACATCTGTATGCGAAATGTTTTACTGCGGCTCTCAAACTTGTTCGCGACTGTACCCCCACAATGGTGTGAAAGTATGTCCGCGCGTTCCTCTCACACTAGCTCGTGACTGTACCCCCACAATGGTGTGAAAGTATGTCCGCGCGTTCCTCTCACACTAGCTCGTGACTGTACCCCCACAATGGTGTGAAAGTATGTCCGCGCGTTCCTCTCACACTAGCTCGTGACTGTACCCCCACAATGGTGTGAAAGTATGTCCGCGCGTTCCTCTCACACTAGCTCGTGACTGTACCCCCACAATGGTGTGAAAGTATGTCCGCGCGTTCCTCTCACACTAGCTCGTGACTGTACCCCCACAATGGTGTGAAAGTATGTCCGCGCGTTCCTCTCACACTAGCTCGTGACTGTACCCCCACAATGGTGTGAAAGTATGTCCGCGCGTTCCTCTCACACTAGCTCGTGACTGTACCCCCACAATGGTGTGAAAGTATGTCCGCGCGTTCCTCTCACACTAGCTCGTGACTGTACCCCCACAATGGTGTGAAAGTATGTCCGCGCGTTCCTCTCACACAAAAACTCACTCGCGAATGAATGCACTTATTCTCTTTATGGAACGTACTCACCTTTCTAACGCGATAATTGGTCACGTAATTTGGTGACACTGCAAACTATTGACCATCTCTGAACCTACCCCGTATCATCGGTTGAGAACCGACGATATACAACATACATTTGTAGAGCATTTTCGAAAAAAAATGCTCAATTGTCCCCGTTTTGTCTGTCTGTCTGTCTGTCTGTCTGTCTGTCTGTCATCACCCTAGATCTCAACAACCATAAGTCCTAGACCCATGATGTATATATCATTTTGTAGGTCTTGGCCTGCCAAGAAATGACTTTTTTCCATTTCGCGATCTGACCTCTGAGGGCCGTAAAAGGGGGCTTAGTACCGTTTTTTTACTATATAAGCTATATTAATAAAGGAGCGCCCATTCTCAGCAACTATAAGTCCTAGACCCATGATGTATATATCATTTTGTAGGTCTTGGCCTGTCATGTGTATATCAAAAGTGTCAGCGCTATGCAACAATTGACGGAGTTTTCGGGCGATTAAATGACTACAATTTCGAATGTTTTCAATTATGAGTCCTATTTCAGTAACCACAAACCACTTGCAGTTAGATTTAAGAGAAAATAATTTTTTTTCAAATATAAAGAAACGTCTGTATAATTTTTTTTTTACAGATATATGCATTCCACAATTGAATTTATAAACATTTCCAAAATTTACAAATATTTACTGAAATATAACATACGTACTGATTGATACATACACGAAAATGCGCTAACACGTCCTGTATCCAGAAGGGAACAGGCTTAATTGCTTGTTTTTTTATACTTCATATATTTATATCCAACATGTTTATATAGATCAAAACATCTGCCTTCATACTATACCTGCTGTTATACTACTTAGTACACATACAACATGTACTAAACTTCAACACATGCTGACCTACATCATGTGTTTACCTAAAACCGACTAAAAAATTATTGGTTTTATCAAATTAAATGTTCTTACATTTAACTTTTAAACAAAAAAAAAATGTAAGTTAAATTCACAGTACACAATACCTGCAAGACGATAGAGATTAAACGAAAAATACACGAACTTCGGCTGTTAACAAACTTCGGCTGTTAGGTTTCACATTTCTGCTGAGACTATAATCTGTATTGTCCCCCGTACTGTCCATGATATAACACACACATACACACACACACACACTGTCACACAGTGAACACTGGATTGATCCGTCAGAGAAGCTACCATTAAATCTGATATCATGAAACTACATACATACATGCGTGGAACTCTGCCAGAGTTCATTCCATTGCGGTTTGAATTCTCCAGTAAGGAAAAAAAGAAAAAAAAATGGCCATGAATAAGTACCTTTTTATTGACATTATTTTTTTTTTTATACAAATTTATTTTACAGGTAATATTACCAACACTATTAACATACTTTGTGGGAAATGAAAACAATTTAATCAGATATATCATCCTTTAAGGCTCATTATGGCTCATTATGGCTCATTATAACAACATTGGATCAAGAAAGTTTTTTTTTTCGAGAAAGAAATATTGATTTTTGGACTTGAAGTGAAATCTTTGAATTGATAACAAAAATTAAATAGAAAAGCGCATTGAAGTTGGAATATTTTAGTAGCTACACAATGGATAAAGGGAAGATATGAATACAGTAAAGTCTTTTAAATTTTGTATATACTAACAATAAGTATCGTTCTTATTGTTCTCGGTTGCCCCATTCAGAGAGTTAGTTATATTTTGGAGACATGTAGATTTAGTGCTTTAGGGAGAGACTTAGACTTGGGTGCCGTAACCGGAGACGGGCAGATTTAGGGCTCTAGACAGAGCCATATAGATTTGGGGGCTCTATGCAGAAAGAGATAGATTCGCTTTCTTACAAAAGAGAGACTTAGACATGGGTGCCCTAGGAAGTGGCATATAGAACCGGGGGGGGCCCTTCTTCTTAGAGAGATAGATTAGGGACTCTAGGAAGAGAAAGCTGGAATGACATGAATGTGTTACAGACCTGGGTGTTTTCATCGACGTTTCGTTGATTTAATATTTGATGACCACCGTCCTAAAACTGTAAATTAGCGACCTTTCCCCCCCCCCCACGACTCCTGATGTAGAGTGGAGCCAGCTTTACAGCAGCGAACATTGTTTTAAAGCATCGTGTGGGTTTTCTTCGCCAGCCACGCTTTAGTAGATCAGGCCTCATGATTTTGCTAGTGATCGTCCTGTTGTGATCTCCTTTTGCTGAACACAGACAGGTAGACAACGCCAACGAGCAGCATCGCAAGAAGGACCAGCGTGGAAATCACCTCGGTCACCACCACCAGGACATTCATGTAGTGCTGGACGGTCTCGTCGGCCGCTATTGGGGAAGGCGTTTCCGACGTCGATCCTGGTTTAACCGACGTGAGGACTGTGTGGGACCGAGATAGTAACGAATTGGGATACGCCGTCGCTGGCGTGGGGGTTGTGAAAATGTCAAATATGTCGCTTGGCCCCTCGCAAGAGAATCCGAGACCGTCAATCTCTCGGGTCAGGTTGGCGATCCGCACGACGGGGCAGGGGACGCCGGAAGTATTGAGGTCGGCGCTGCACCAATGTCTCCCGGAAGTGTGAATGAAGCTGGGGTCGGTCTGAATGCAGCGCAGACAACTCGTCTCGTCGAAGACGCACGAGAACGTCACGTCGGTCGAATCGAACCTGTCCACATTGTCCTGGCTAATGGATACCGCTTCATAGAGGATTGTGGTTATATTCTTGGTCTGAGATTCACAAACCATTTTTTCACAGATGCAAGCCAAGAATCTGTAAAAAAAAAACAAACATTTCGTCTCTGATTACTACCGATCTATCTATCTATCTATCTATCTATCTATCTATCTATCTATCTATCTATCTATCTATCTATCTATCTATCTATCTATCTATCTATCTATCTATCTATCTATCTATCTATCTATCTATCTATCTATCTATCTATCTAATCTAATCTAATCTAATCTAATCTAATCTAATCTAATCTAATCTAATCTAATGTAGATTAATCTAATCTAATCTAATCTAATCTAATCTAATCTATCTATCTATCTAATCTAATCTAATCTAATCTAATCTATCTATCTATCTATCAATCTATCTATCTATCTATCTATCTATCTATCTATCTATCTATCTATCTATCTAATCTATCTATCTAATCTATCTATCTATCTATCTATCTATCTATCTATCTATCTATCTATCTATATATCTATCTATCTAATCTATCTATCTATCTATCTAATCTATCTATCTATCTATCTATCTATCTATCTATCTATCTATCTATCTATCTATCTATCTATCTATCTATCTATCTATCTATCTAATCTATCTATCTAATCTATCTATCTATCTAATCTATCTATCTAATCTATCTATCTATCTATCTATCTATCTATCTATCTAATCTATCTATCTATCTATCTATCTAACTATCTATCTATCTATCTATCTATCTATCTATCTATCTAATCTAATCTAATCTAATCTAATCTAATCTAGATTAATCTAATCTAATCTAATCTAATCTAATCTAATCTATCTATCTATCTATCTATCTTTCTATCTATCTATCTAATCTAATCTAATCTAATCTATCTATCTATCTATCTATCTATCTATCTACCTATCTATCTAATCTATCTATCTAATCTATCTATCTATCTATCTATCTATCTATCTATCTATCTATCTAATCTATCTATCTATCTATCTATCTATCTATCTATCTATCTATCTATCTATCTAATCTATCTATCTATCTATCTATCTATTTATCTAATCTATCTATCTATCTATCTATCTATCTATCTATCTATCTATCTATCTATCTATCTATCTATCTATCTATCTATCTATCTATCTATCTGTCTGTCTATCTATCTATCTATCTATCTATCTATCTATCTAATCTAATCTAATCTAATCTAATCTAATCTAATCTAATCTAATCTATCTATCTATCTATCTATCTATCTAATCTATCTATCTAATCTATCTATCTAATCTATCTATCTATCTATCTAATCTATCTATCTATCTATCTATCTAATCTATCTATCTATCTAATCTATCTATCTATCTATCTATCTATCTAATCTATCTATCTAATCTATCTATCTATCTATCTATCTATCTAACTATCTATCTATCTATCTATCTATCCAATCTATCTATCCAATCTATCTATCTATCTAATCTATCTATCTAATCTATCTATCTAATCTATCTATCTAATCTATCTATCTATCTATCTATCTATCTATCTATCTATCTATCTATCTATCTATCTAATCTATCTATCTAATCTATATATCTAATCTATCTATCTAATCTATCTATCTAATCTATCTATCTAATCTATCTATCTATCTAATCTATCTATCTATCTATCTAATCTAATCTAATATATCTATCTATCTATCTATCTATCTATCTAATCTATCTATCTAATTTATCTATCTATCTATCTATCTAATCTATCTATCTAATCTATCTATCTATCTATCTATCTATCTATCTATCTAACTATCTATCTATCTATCTATCTATCTAATCTATCTATCTATCTATCTATCTATCTATCTATCTATCTAATCTATCTATCTATCTATCTATCTATCTATCTATCTATCTATCTAATCTATCTATCTAATCTAATCTAATCTATCTATCTATCTATCTATCTAGCTAATCTATCTATCTAATCTATCTACCTATCTATCTATCTATCTATCTAATCTATCTATCTAATCAATCTATCTATCTATCTATCTATCTTATCTATAGACTCTTCACAATCATTACCATAGGAACAGATTTCAATTTAGTTTTTTTTTTAAAATTACACATCTTTATTTTTTTTCCTTATAGTTGTTTGTTTTAAAAATAGACGAAAATTATAACTTGAAGACACTTACTGTGAACTAATGTTGTCATTGAAATGAATGTCAATATTGTCGAAAGGAATCGTGATTTCATCCCCCATGGCAGAATAACAAGTCAGAATTATTCCTATTGTAAGACATCGAACGTCCATTTTGCGCATGAAATTATCATTAACAATAACGTATTTTTTTTTGTTTAGGGAAAATCCACAAGTTTGACTTAGTGTGCATATTCATGAGTACAGGAGTTCAGAAAGATAAACTTAGTAAAAAAAAAAACCTAGCTCATCGTAAGATACGGATGGTCACGAGTTGTAGAACGATTAACTGTCGACCGGAGGGTGCCAGGTTCGAACCTCAGTGATAGCCTTATTGATTTTATGGTCATTGTGAAAGTCTCCCTAGTCCACCCAGCTATATAAATGGGTACCTGGCTATAAGTTGGGGGAGTAAAAGCGGCTGGTGAAACAATCCTTAAATAGACCGAGGTTATAGAAACAGATGAATTCAACACTTCATCTGCCACAGATGAGCCCTTGAGGGCTTAAAGGAACTTTTTTTAAAACTCACTCTAAGTGCACTCATTTTTGTATTCATAAACATGCTTAAAATAATTTGTGTTTTTTTTTCAAACTTAAGATGTATCATTTTACCTACATCATTAAATATTCAATAATAATTAGGGTAAATAATGATTAAACAATTAAGAGATGTGTTATGCCAAGATAATTTTGGTTCAACTCATTAAAACTATAAATTTAAAACCCAAAAAACAGTTTTGTATTTTCGTCTCATTTACTTATCACATTAATTTATTTCCAAACAAAACAATATTACGTCATATTATATAAATCACAACCTTGTCCCATAAAGATATGTCAGCATAACTATTTAGCATTTCATTAATGGTGAAAGTTTGCTGAATCCCCACAAGTGCACCCAGCTATAAACGTGTACCTGACTTAAAGTTGAGGGAGTAATAGCGGATGTGAGCTTATGCATACCACACAACCCCTTTATATGCCGAGGTTACTGAAACAGATGAATTCTACATTTTATCTGCCTAGATCAGCCCTTAGGGCCTAGGGGCTTAAGGAAACTTTACTTTTATACTAACCGTTAACATTTAATTCGGATGGCCGAGTGGTGTAGATACTCGACTGAGAGTCATGGGTTTGATCCTCTGTGAGGGCCATGGAATTTTTCCAGGTGATTTTGGTGCAATGTCGTCCCACAAGTCCACCCAGCTTTAAATGCGTACCTGATTTAAGTTGGGGAAGTAAAGGCGGCTGGGCGTTGTGTTAACCACACAATCCCTTTATATGCCGAGGTTATAGAAACAGATGAATTCTAACCTTCATCTGCCCCGATGGCCCGTTAGGGCTAAGGGAACTTTTTATTTTAACATTTAATACTCTGCTGAATTTAAATCAAACAGAGCATCATCACAGTTAACAGTATGTATTGTCATTTTTTAAACACACATACATAGACAAACAAACTAACATTACAACTTTTCTTTTTATTAATGTACAAAAGCAATTAATATATTACCTGTCACTTTTAGGTGTTAAAAGTAATTTGTTTCAGCAAGTTCATGTTTTACTGCCACTATAGTATGATTGGCTTCATCGTCGTAACTGATGTCTACACTGTTCACGGGTGCTACTGATATAGCGTTGTAGACCTGAAGCAGCCTTTGAAATCTCTCCTTTCTCTCTATCGCCTCTCTGTGTTTCCTCGTCAACATGAGCGCGAGAAAAACGTTTAGAACAGTAACGACGGCGATGACCGCCACTAACGACACGCCCACTATTAAAGCAACGTGTGACCCGCTGTGGTCATCTTTGGACGCTGAGTTCACGGAGGTCGAAGTTGATCGCTGAGTCATTGAAGAAAATGTTCTCGAGGCGTCAATCGCTCTGGGAGGAGATTCATTGCACTCGAAATCGGCGTCGTAGAGTGGAGTCATGAGAATTGCAAATCTAACTGTGCATGTTACGTTGTGGGTGGCTGAACACCAGGAGCTACCACTGGGCAGACGGAAATCCTGCGGGACAATTAAACATTGAAGGCTATCCGAACTCTGCCAGATGCAGATAAATGAACTGGCGGTAAAGTCTGAAAGACTTTGATTGTTGCCGATGGCAGATTTCACGTGATGTGTGCTATTCCCCGTTGACTCGATTTGTAAATCACAGACTGTATTCTCACAAAGGCAACCGAAGAATCTGAAATACAGTATATATTTTTTTAAAGGTAAGATACATTCGCAAAGATTCTTCTGAGGTCAAACCGAGTTACCCTGCACGGCCCGCCGACTTTCACTTCTTCTTTTAACACTAGCCTTTTATGTTATGAGGTCTACCTTTAAAATATATATGGGGCAGATGGCCGAGTGGTGTAGATACTCGACTGTCGACCTGAGAATCCTGGGTTCGATCCTTGGTGAGATCCATGGAATTTTTCCATGTGAAATTTGGTGCAAAGTCGTCCCACAAGTCCACCCAGCTTTGAATGGGTACCTGACTTAAGTTGGGGAAGTAAAGACGGCTGGGCGTTGTGCTAACCACACAATCCCCTCATATGCCGAGGTTATAGAAACAGATGAATTCTACACTTCATCTGCCCGGCGGGCCCTTTAGGGCTAAAGGAACTTAAAAAAAAAATATATACGAGTTCATTTTAACACAAGTCAGCCGGTCAAATCTATAAACACTATATGGCCCGCTACAGTTTGTGCACCCCGGTGGCCACGCATGAAATGGATGAAGCCACATTTATGTCTATTTATAAAATAAATAAAAAAATTACCATCTAGAAAAACACGATAAGTGGTTTAACTAGATTTAGGGAATAAAAGGAAAACATTAATGATGATAATAATAAGCGAAGTGTTTGGTCACCGTTGGTTTTTGTCATCCAAGACAATGGGGATGGGAGGAATGTGACTCGCTTGGACATTAGCCAGAACAGTCCGTTCGTGACGTGTTTGAACGGCAGATCATTACTCAGCCAGTCATGTGACTCGCTTGGACAATAGCCAGAACAGTTCGCTCGTGACGTGTTTGAATGTATCAGGTAAAAATGTTACACTCTGGCCAAATGACTATGAATACTTTGTTTACAATCCCTATTCAAAAATAGAGCTAGATCATATACATGATAAAATAACAAAAGAAACATGGAACACACACACACACCCATAAGGCCTGCATAAAGTACAACCGACAATTAACTAGAAAGTTCAAATGTTATGTCTCCGGAAGGGGCGGGGTTAGTGGAAACACATCAGAGATATTTGATATACCTGGGCAAAAGTACACGTTGAGGTCATGAACACCACAACGGTTTTACGTCATTGCCTCTTATGGCAATGGGTTGGAAATGGGAGGGGGGGAAGGGTCATAGGACGATTCCATTGATTGTAATACAATATAAACTGTTCTGGCCCCACAATGTTTTTTTTTTAAATTTTTATTTCTCTAGAATCTAAAATAATCTAGCCAACGAGACCATAAATACTAAAATACTGATAATGCGCATAGTTTAAATAGAAATTACATAAACATGCTGATACGAAAATCAATTTTGACGATTATATCCAAAGTTGCTGTTAATCAAGTAATCAATAAAACTTACACATTCTTGTTTTTATCAAGTTTCAATCTTTCATCAGCGGTTACAAGTAGATTTATAAGCAATCCAGATATGAAAAAACTAACATTTAGCGCATATAAAATCTTTTGCATAGCTGAAGTTCCGATCAATAAAATGTTTGATTTTATACAAAAAAAAAAAGAATTGAGAAGTATCTAACGACATCTAAAGACACCGAGCATCACACTTTGAGAATCACTGCCATTAATATTGTGTTTCAGTAAATCTACCAACCCAGTGTGAAGAAATGAATAATTCAGTTTTATGCAATTAAGATTTTAATATTTTTCATTTACTATTAGTTAAGTAATGTTAAAAAACGAACACAATTTTGTAATCATTGATTGCAATTGTAAAATGTATTTTATCCTCAGAAATGTTTAGAATATTAGAAGATTAAAAAAAAAAATTATAAACCAAATTAAAGAGAGCATCAATCACACTTGGCTGAATTAATTCAATCCAATGAGACCAAAGATAGTATAAATAGTACATTGGTAACGATACAAACATCCGCTACATGTTCAAAAAACTGTCAGAATGATTTATAATCAAATGTTTATTCCTAACGCTTCTATCCATTGCAATGAAACACATTCTTCAACCGTAATTACAATTTTTTTGCCTTGTACTAAATATGAATAAGCCTTGCTATTTTTATGCCTTCATTTAAATTGATAACATTTTAAAACCAAAGAGTTGGCAACATCTCAAAACTAGTTTAATTGGAGGACAGGTGCGACAATCAATTTTTTCTTTCTTTTCAAGTTTAACCTACTTAAGATTTTTAATCTCTCCATTTAGTGGGTGAAAGTGATCGATACATTGATTTGGGTGACTTAAAACCTATGACCTATCAATCTATAGTAATACTTACAGATATTGTAAATGTTGTCCAGATTTAGTTTCTTTCTGAAAGATGTTCTTGTTTATGTTATTTATATGTAGACAAAAGTTGCATACAGGCAGAGTTATTCTTCGAGATAGTATAATTAGGCGAATGATGGGGGCCCTAAATGCAAAAGGCCCTTCAAGTATTAATTCCTATCAAATTTCAAGACAAGAGGATCTCCAAAGCTACGTTTCCTTCAGGGAACCTATCTATCTATCTATCTATCTATCTATCTATCTATCTATCTATCTATCTATCTATCTATCTATCTATCTATCTATCTATCTATCTATCTATCTATCTATCTATCTATCTATCTATCTATCTATCTATCTATCTATCTATCTATTTGAAAGTTTGTCTTTGTGTCTGTCTTTAAGCCTGTCAGTCTGCCTGTGTGTGTCTGTCTATCTGTCAGTCTTTCTGTCTGTCTATTTATCTATCTGTCTAGCTGTCATTTCATTCTGTTTGTCGAACTTTCGGTCTATCTTCTGTCTGTCTGACGTTCTGTCTGTCTGCCTTACTGTTAATCTACTGTCTACTTGCCTGTCTGTCTATCTATCTGCCTGTCTATCTATCTGTCAGTCTGCTTATCCACCTATCAATCTGTCTAGCTGTCATTTCTGTCTGTCTAACCTGCTGTCTATCGACTGCCTGCCTGTCCATCTATGTCTGCCTATAGATTAACATTACTAAACAGCTAATAAATTATTTAATTATGTATAGTGTATAGCATCAGTTAATGGATTAATCTCACATATATTAGTAATTCAACATCCCCCCCAGTTCACTTCTGCTTGAGTCATGCTTCACGTGACATCAACGCCCATTCAGCAATTTATTTGACTGGCAGCTGCTGCACTAGATGGGAAAAAATCTTTTTTTTTTCATATTATACTGTTAGGATATTCAAATTTGTGCGTGTGTGTGTGTGTGTGCAATATTCATATCAATGTTTAAAATGGTTAAAATTTACCCCCCTTCTCGTTACAAACATCATCTTATTTAAATACATAATCGTCTAACATATGCGTGTATTCCCTCAGGTAGTGTTCATATCGTGCAGTGTGCCTTGTAATTCTATAATAGAAAATAACATTTGAGTTTATAGCCATGAACATCCATAACATACATCGCCTACACCGCACAATATGAAAACTCCCCTCGCTCGGGGAATTTCAAAAATTTTCGCATCAATTACAGTATAAGGAGACGACTAATCAATGTATTAGTTAACTCTACGGGGAATTCCAAAACTGGAAATTTTCACATCCGTTATTCTAAACATAACAACGATTTCTTATTATATGTCTTTGTTATTTCTGTTCATATCGTATTCTGAAAATGGCAATACAGGCCACATGTTCTTTTCTATTGCAGTATTTTGTATATTTCTTTGTTATCCCTTCTGTCGGATTTCGTACAGCCAGCTTCAGCAGGCTTTTCTACAAGTACTTAGTGATCTGTTTAAAATATTTGCCTCATCTCCTTACCACTCTTATCAAAACAGTAAACTCTCCCACATCAATCAAAACATAATAATCTACCACTTCTATCAAAACATTAAACTCTCCCACATCTATCAAAACATAATATTCTACCACTTCTATCAAAACATTAAACTCTCCCTCATCACTCAAAACATTAAACTCTCCCACATCAATCAAAACATTAAATTCTCCCACTTCTATCAAAACATTAAACTCTCCCACATCAATCAAAATATTAAACTCTCCCACATCTATCAAAACATTAGATTATCCCACGTTAAGTAATCAATAAACGTAATTCTAAATAAAGAAAAACTACATGTCAATATACGTTCAATAGGGGGAAAAATCTGTTCTAGTTAAAATCACAATCGCATTCACCATCGCATGCGCAATATCACATGCACAGTGTTCACACGTGAAATCGTAAATATTCGCTGAAGCTGGCAAACATAATACGGTCTCAGGACTGTCTGATCGGTCAAAGATTTATTTTACTGCAGAATATTTATTCATACGTTGATATACTTTATGAAAATAGCCCCGAGTCTTGTGACATATGACAATCTATGTTTTAAAACATCGTCCCCAGGGTTACTAGACAGATTGACATAATTTGAAAAATATCATCTACTGGTTGCACGGTGTATGACAACAAATACAAAAAAAAAAATAATCAGATCAAAATGTTATAGCAGATATTCATTTGATAAGTATCATAGCAGCTATTCATTAGATAAGTATCATAGCAGATATTCATTTGATAAGTATCATAGCAGATATTCATTTGATAAGTATCATAGCAGATATTCATTTGATAAGTATAGCAGATATTCATTTGATAAGTATCATAGCAGATATTCATTTGGTAAGTATCATAGCAGATATTCATTGGGTAAGTATCATAGCAGATATTTATTTGATAAGTATCATAGCAGATATTTATTTGATAAGTATCATAGCAGATATTCATTTGATAAGTATCATAGCAGATATTTATTCATTTGGTAAGTATCATAGCAGATATTCATTTGATTAGTATCATAGCAGATATTCATTGGGTAAGTATCATAGCAGATATTCATTTGATAAGTATCATAGCAGATATTTATTTATTTGATAAGTTTTTGGCATTGTTTTTGACTTAGATTTAATAAATAAATAAGTGGATAAAAATATTTTATCATCAGAAAAAGTTGTTTACTGTTTGAAGATGCAACCCATTAGTAGAATACAAACACAGTAGCGAGATAAACAAGGGTTTTAAGGTCAGACATCTCAATTATTCTTTGATATAAAACGATTGGTCAATGTAATAAAAACACAGTAAATTATTTCATAAATAGATCAAATTGAGTTCTATTTTATACTGCTCGTAAATGTCATAATCGCTTATAGTTTAACATTTCAATACCATGATGTAAGTAACAGTTGCTTGGTGTACGGTGTAAACAATGGTTACCTGTCTGAACTAAATATATGTCAGAGGGCTTACCATTGGTTTACTGTTTGTGTTTATAGTTAAGACACATTCGTGTCTCTATAATTTAATAATCAATGTTGACTTTTTTAGAGATATTTTTCCTTTTAATACTTTTTCTTTCATTTATTCTGTCCAATCTATCCCTCCTCTTTTTTGAGGCATCGCCATGAAAACTTCGGGAGTAGTTCGGTTTGCGGGGGCCCCATATATTGACCAGATTCTACCTCGAACCAGTCTGCCAGCTCGCTGGACTCTTGCATGCCTTCAAAATAGTCTCTTTAAGAGGGTTCATTATTTATCCACCATGACTTGTTGTGTGCATTGGTTAAGTGAGTGACTATTGACCCGATGGTTCACCATGACCTGTTGTGTGCATTGGTTAATTGAGTGACTATTGACCCGATGGTTCACCATGACCTGTTGTTTGCATTGGTTAATTGAGTGACTATTGACCCGATGGTTCACCATGACCTGTTGTGTGCATTGGTTAATTGAGTGACTATTGACCCGATGGTCCACCATGACCTGTTGTGTGCATTGGTTAATTGAGTGACTATTGACCCGATGGTTCACCATGACTTGTTGTGTGCATTGGTTAAGTGGGTGACTATTGACCCGATGGTCCACCATGACCTGTTGTGTGCATCGGTTAAGTGAGTGACTATTGACCCGATGGTCCACCATGACTTGTTGTGTGCATTGGTAAAGTGGGTGACTATTGACCCGATGGTCCACCATGACTTGTTGTGTGCATTGGTCAAGTGGGTGACTATTGACCCGATGGTCCACCATGACCTGTTGTGTGCATTGGTTAAGTGGGTGACTATTGACCCGATGGTCCACCATGACCTGTTGTGTGCATTGGTTAAGTGGGTGACTATTGACCCTATGGTCCACCAAAGCGTGAGTCGACTCGATTTTTTTTGTTACCGTTTATCAGAGAACTTTTCTCTTTAATTATAATTTGATTTATAAAATGTTCTTAGACGATACGCTCAACGGTGATCTGTTAAGTCCCTTTTTAAGGAAGAGATTTTTATATCTTAGATCCTGTAAAACACTTAATGGGGCGATTTCATTGGGTCTTTCTTTTATTACCACCATAGATAACAGTGCATTGGCCATAGTAGCACCACAGAAACTTCCACCATATCACATAAAGGTGCTTTTGTTATCCCCGGAGGGACGGATGGCCGAGTGGTGTAGTTACTCGACTGTCGACCTGAGAGTCCTGGGTTCGATACATAGTCGTCCCACAAGTCCGACCAGCTTTAAATGGGTACCTGACTTAAGTTGGGGAAGTAAAGACGGCTGGGCGTTGTGCTAACCACACAATCCCTTCTTCACATGCCGAGGTTATAGAAACAGATTAATTCTACACTTCATCTGCTAAGGGAACTTAACTTACTTTACTTTGTTATCCCCGGGGGATTGAACCTGGGGATCTCACTTTACCGCCAGAATTCCCCTAATCGACACTGACAACCAGATCACCTCTTAATCTAAGCAGCCAGTCTGAAACGGCCATTCCCAAAACGGCCACTTAGAGGTATTAGTTACTATTAAATCTGGTGCTAACAGATTCCCTTAATATACTTTTGCATCGCGCCTGGAAATATCCCTGGAATTGTCTATACCCTCTCCCCCAAAACTCTTAAAAACGGATATGCTGATAACTTGGTGATAACATTATCCTTCAATTATTTTTTTTGTGTTCCATTTATCTTGAATGAAGAAGCCATAAAAATGTTTTGAATTTTTTAAAATTATTCCTTATCTGGCTTATTAGATTCCACTAGGTTGCCATTTTCACTGGCTTGACCTAACATATCATATCTAGATATTAACATTGTACTGGTTTTTCTGGTCGTATCATATACATATTTCTGAATTATAAAGTTAACAATATTACATTTTATTCATTAAGCAAATTATCCGTGACAAAAATTAATATGATTTTTTTCCCCTTTTTAAACTTTTTACTCCATACATTCATACAAGTAATACAAGAAAATATCAACAAAGCCATAAGTCAATTATCACAATATATCTTAAAAATTTATATTACCATTTCATTCGTATTTAACAAAAAAATAGACATTTTATAATAATATTTCATTAATTTATCTTTTAGTGTAAATACGGTGAAAAAATAACAACATAGCTTTACGGTACATTTGTCTCATATTCATCACAAAGAATATTAAAACGAGGCCTAGTATCATATGTTTAGCCTTCAATGAATCTTTTCTTTCTTTATGGTAAATTGTTATTAACCTTCTCCTCATTTATCATTAAATAGTGGGACGGACGGCTGAGTGGTGTAGATACTCGACTGTTGACCTGAGAGTCCTGTGTTCGATACTCGGTGAGAACAATGGGGATTTATCCTGTTGAAATTTGTTTCTAAGTCAAGTTGTCTCACAAGTCCACCCAGCTTTAAATGGGTTCCTGACTTTAAGTTAGGGAAGTAAAGGCGGCTGAGCGTTGTGCTAACCACACAAGCCCTTCACATCACGATGTTATAGAAACAGATGAATTCATCAGACCCGATGGCCACTTTACATGGAATGAACCAAAAAAAAAAAAAAACCAATTTGTCTTTTCGCTCATTTTTTCCATATTTAAAAAACTATTTTTGATAAATTACTATTAAGTAATACATTAAAAAAATATCATAAAACAGTTAAAAACGATGGCTCCAAAAATGTTCTTTTTTAAAAAATTATGATAACAATTATAAATAGAAAGTAACAACAACAGGGCTAAAACTCAAAGTGTTTAGAATTATTAGTTTATATTGAAGAATAAATCTGATCTGAGGTAGGAGGTCTCATGTTATCAACGGACGGTCCCAAGCTTATCACATTACTGCCGTGCATATCATTCGTCTGACCATTAACTGACCCACTCGGACTCTGTGACTCAATGGTCGCTTTCAGTGTGCTGATTTCATCGTAGTTTCGTCTTGCCTGGTTATTGTTCTGACCTAGTTTTGAGTAGACGTTTTTAAAGTCGTAAGTCTCCTCCCCATCCAATGTGCCGCCTATGTGGACACGGTTGACGTCAGCAGCACTGTGGATCTGGTTGCTTGGTAACAGGAACAACTATGGGCGTCGCACTAGTCTTGGGGTCAATGGTACTGTAAGTGTCTATGGGGTTGTATTGTGAAGTGACGTCAGTCTCGGATGTCTCTACTGGCAGGTCTTGTGTTCTTTCCTTTTCTTGACAGACACCTGGCTGTGCTAGGGAGTAACCATTATTTAACACATCGTCAATTTCTTCATACTGACCGATGGGCTTATGTTTAATACATGTGTCTGATGTGGCCAGATTTCGTTTCTCGCCTTGGTGTTTACTATTTGCTCTTCTATAAATGATTACTGCCGCAATTATGATCACCGCAAGTAGCAGCAGTCCTCCAGTCGAAAGACCAATTATTAGACCCAACATATTTGTGTCAGTTGGCTTCTTATGATCGTTTCTACTCTCATTTTCTTCTGATATATTGTTAACACTACAGTCGACTAGCATCCAGTCATTAGTTTGGGAATTCAGTTGCAGCTTCACGGTTGGGTCCGACCAGAATAGAACTATATATTTTTTATAGCAAGTTGTTATTTGTGATGTCTTTATTACAAAAACATTGCGTATATCGCCAGCACAGAAAAGAGCAAAGCTTATTTGACTGTCCAAAGAATTAAATGTGCAAAAGAATGGTTCGTAATTGGATGTTTGAACACACGCATCCTTATAATCATGTTCATTACACCCCTGAGAACTTTGGTTAACTTGGTTATCTTCAATGATCGTTATATGGTCAAGCTGTTTAAAATAGATTGTCAGGCTAGACCCATTGCACAGCAAGCTAAATAATCTGAAAGAAACAAAAGTATCTTTTAAATATACGATCTCACATGTACAAACATTGGTCCAATACAGTTTGTTTTTCTACTTGTGTGTTAGTCTATGGCTAGCTACTATTGGTATATATATATATATATATATAATGTGATACACATACATTTCCTAGCGAGCTTAACTTGAGCCTGGGGCACAATACCTTTTTAGCGCCCCCCCCCCCAAACATTCGAAAATCATTACAATGTTATATTAAAATATACCATTTGGCACCCCTTTGTGAGTAGCGCCCTTGACAGAATGTCCCCCTTGCCCCCTCACTACGCCACTGATTTAGTGTTGTAAATGAGATTCATTTAGAAATATTATTAATTTACATAGCTTAAAATACAATAACAAAATATTACAATGATTAAGTTTAGCAATAAAAAAATTACCTAGTGACATCTTCCTGTTTTAAAGTTACTTGTGTTGTAGAATTAGATATGATCATCTCTAGCTGTAAAGAATACTGGAAAAATGCATTAAAAAGAGCAAGCGTAGCCAATCTTAGTAGTGAAACATCCATGGCAACACTGAAATATAGTAATATTATGAAACGATTGTTTTCAATAACACTTTCAACACATTTAATACCAGAGATCTAGCCATAGCCTATCTAAAAACAACTACAAGAATAAACAATCTGGTATAAAATGCAATGAAATATTTTATGAAACTTTTGAATCGTTGTTATATATTTTATTTTATAAAAATTTTAATAATGCTTTAATACTTGCATTACTGTATCTTGTTTAGTATTTTAATGGACTTAATCTATCGCATAGGGGAAGTGAAAACAAGCACCGTGTCACCGAGGCACAACAGAGAACTCTGTTATGTGTCAAAGGTACGGTAGATTCGCGGTTCTCGACCTGTTTTGCGACTGTACCACAAAGGGTACGAAGGTATGTCCACCGGTAAGCCATCGCTAGTAATTTCTTCAAACTATTCATTGTTTTATACGAAAACAGTATGTCGCAGCGTACTCCTGAAAACCTCTGCCGTAAATATCAGGGTACACGAACCACCGTGTCGGTAGACGACACTCGAGTGGCTATTTTTAAATTTAAAGAAACCTCAACTGTGTGCTTACCCGTGGCTGTTTGACTTAGCGCTCTATCGATCGCTTACTATACATGTAGTATCTTTCATATCCGATGCGACTGTTTTCATACGAAAGGTTTAGTTGAAGTGAGGACTTTAGGCCTAACCATTACTCTATTTCTAAACTAGAGCACGAAAGTTTGGTGATAGCCATAATAAATAGAATATAGAGACGCTAACAACAATGCAGTGGTTTAATATTATGAATCAAAAGACATCTTCGAATATTCATTCAAGAAAATGGATTTTGTCATTCAAGACGAAGTGTGAATTTGTACACACGCTTTAAAAGTATTATTTTTTTAAGTAAATGAAAAAATAAATTGAGTTAACAATTGTGTGTTGATTACATGAAAACTCACGTTTTTAATGAAATGGGAATTCTATTTAAACAAAGATAAAAATTCCCAATTTTGAGCATTACTAATGTTACCTATAAAGATATAAAACTTTGACCAATACTATAACATTGATAAAAAAGGGAACTTACCAACAGTTAAAAGATGTTTCTTGAAAAAAAAATTGTTAACAGGCGAAATAAAAACGCTGAAATTGAGAGCTTATGTTTAGAGAGGAATTACATTAATACAATAGATAAACTTATCATATTTTATAAAAAGGAATCTTAACTATTGAATAAATTAACGTTTTTAATGGGATTTTTTTATATATAATATCTGTATATTATTGGGACATAAGGGGTCATCTGAAGCTTTGATGCTAAATTTCTAAATCAAGACCAACTTTTTTAGAAGGCCTCCAACCATCGAAAAACCATTTATTAGGTTACCAGAAAAAAAAAAAGGTGGACACATACGTGTCTGACTGAAATTCCTGTTTTCTTCATAAGTAAGTATTAGAGTCTGAAAATTATGCATGAATACAGTAAATTGGATACTATTATTTGTTAGTTTAAAAAAAAAATGATTCCCTCATCAAATAAAAGTTTTTGTGACAGTACAAAAAAAATTTACCGTACATATTACGAGTATGAAAAATGGGACAATGGTGTAATTTATTTTAAATTAAAAAGCTATTAACTTTTGATTCGTATGATTTATATTTTTTAAAAACAATATATAATTAAAATATTCATTTTTTTGAAATACTACACATCGTTTTTTTTTAAAACTATACATATGCCCTTATTTCAACATTTTTACTGACGATATACGTTTTCAGCTAGAAATAAATATACAAGTAATTTTTTTTAGTTAAATTCAGTTTTGAGCTAATAGATTTTGTTTTTAATTTTAAATAAAATTATCATGTATTTAGTCTTTCTACATCTACCGATTAATTTTTAGGTGCAAAACAGTATAGAATATATTTTTAGACTCATTTCAATTGATTTTAGGGCAAGTATAAGACTTTAGGTTATACTTAGCCACCCTTAAGACGAAAGCTATATATCTTATGTGTTTGTTTTCAAATATGTTTTAAAATATTAATAAAACTTGAATTATTTCTCTTTGTCGAATTTTTCAATTAAAATAGTTTACAATACAATATGATTTTTTTTCAATAATTTAGTTTTTACTTATTAAAATATTCTAAAGAAAAGAAAAGCAATTATTTGACATCTCATTATATTTTACTTTTAAAACTGAATTTCTAAAACTGGCACAACTTAATTGTATGTCTACGTTATTTCTCTGTTGTTTTTGTTTATGTTATAAAAAAAATATTACCATCTTAAAAATGTAATTTGTGAAAAAAATATTATTATCCTATAATTAAAATTGTATCCTTTTACGATATAATAATGTTACATTTTAATGTGTTTGTGATTTATTGATTACAATATCATTACGTTACTTAGAGATTTTGTGTTAGCCGTTAGACTTGAGGTGGATATATATCGGTGGTTATAAACACAACCTGTGAACAAAAAAAAATGATTAATTGACATTAAAAAAAAAATTACACTTAAATATGAACGCTTATGATTCTTGTTAATTATAGAGCATTTCTTTAAGCACACACACACATATGTGTATCACTGATTGTAGAATATGGATAATTGTTATTAATCAATTAATTATATTTTTACAGAATATAGTGCGATTGTGATTGGATGCAGCTTATCAATTACAGGTCGTATTATTTCCATAACAGATGGGTGTATATACAATTATGTTATATCACTGATTGATTTTAAAAATACAAAAGTAAATAAGGTTTAATATTTCAATTAAAAACACATTGTTGAAATAGCTACCAGCTAAGGGAAAATAATCTAATAAAATAAAGTTTTAATATGTTCGCAAAGTTTGTTGGAAAGACCACTTCCAGAATAATTGACATCAGTCAAACTAAAAAAAAAGGTACAAGTAAAATAGCAATACTTACTCGTTCAAATAGTTGTCATCAAACTCTAATGTGTATAACAATGCTTCAGAAAATGAATGCGACATTTGAATTTTACTGACTAATGTGACAATAAATATCAATGCTAGATATATTTTGAAGCATGCCAACTTAATTTTTTTTAACTCTTGCAGCTCTCACTGTTTTGTAATACAAAGCTTTCATACACGAATCGATCTTTGATTAAGTCTAAACCAGTGGTTTCAAGGTGAGGGTCATGAACTACTGATTTTTTGTAGTTGGTAGGCAAAAAAGACAAATTCAGCGATAACGTATACAATTGATTTAACTTTCATTTATTTTATTCCATTTTTTTTTGGTGAATTCTTTCTTTACTAAAATTTCACGAAAACCAAACAGGGTTTGTTAGTATGCCGCGAATAGCTAAACGTTTGAGAGCCACTGATCAACACCATTTCAAGTAACACAAAAAAAAAAAAAGATTTATTAACCGTAACAGGTCAAACAACACAGACACACATGGATGTATTACTATTATTTGTATCGAAACAGAACGCAGGGATGTGGTGTAGGACAAATTTAGTCTGTCAACAAAACTGCTGTCGGTAGTCTGCTAGCTCCCGATAACAGAGGAAGGGGGGGGGCAAAGAAAAATAGCAACAATAATATATTTTATGATATATACCCAGCCGGAGCAGGAAATCTATATGCCACGTGACACGCTTCATATGGAAGTTGTCAACAGCCACGAACCTTAAAGATCTCGACGCCTTCTATAATAATCTTTCAAATAACAGCTTTGGAAAAAGAGGTGGGGTGGGTGAGAGAGAGATTTTTGTCTTCGGCGCTTTAAACAGATTAATTTCTCCCGTGGGGCCTCCAAGGCAATATTACTATTGGCTATGATGGGGATGAAAGAAAGGCACTGCCAAAACGTCCCATTAGTGGTTTATAGGATCTGAGAGAATTTATCTTATCCTTACAGGGACTTCAGTCACATCAGGAATGATCACAACTGTGACATAATTTACATATTGAAGGCGGACTCGCCTAATATGTAACGTTAACTTTTATACTTGCTAAATATGTTACGATGACTTTATAAGCTCACTAACTATGTTACGTTACTTGTTACAAGACTATTATTTTAAAGAACAAACTCAGTGCAGTACGCTATATACAAAATACTTTAATAGAACTTTAATATCACTTTACTTCTCTTCTAACTATTTCTATCTAAAACAAACTACTTCTAACTATTAGGACTGTCGACGCCGAACTACTGCATCCTTCTCTGATCTACTATCTACTGACTTATTCTAACTTAACTTAATAAAGGTCGGGGGTAGGGGGGTGATCACGCGAGCTATGCATGTGCCATTAGCAGGCATCATCAAAGTAAGTTGGGAGCTTGGCTTGACCACCACCTTGGGTAACGTAACATGGTCACCAAAGACGGGTCACTCGTTTGGGAGGGGAAAGTTTCACCTGCCGGTGTAGAGAGGGGGACGATGAAGGTGGGGGTAAATTCTAAACGTTACAACTAAATATGCCAGAAGATGGTTCTTTAAACAGACTAGTTTTGTTTAGTTCATTGATAACTAGTGTGCATTTTCAGTGAATTTCGTTAAAGACTAAGACCAATTTACGCTGGCTCTTTATGAACTTATCCAAATTATTAGTCAATTAAAAAAAAAAGAATTCTATCATCTACTAAAGCTAACATGGCCAGAAATAAACACCTCTGTACTTGAGAAGGCTATAGTACATACTAAGTATTTTTTTGTAATTTCTTCGCATTATGGGACAAAGTATTTAGCGTAATAATAAAGACAAATAATACCTCTATCGATTAAAAAAACCACAGCCTAAGTATATCTAAGTGGGACGGATGGACTAGTGGTGTAGATACTCGACTGTCAACCTGAGAGTCCTGGGTTCGATCCTCGGTGAGAGCCATGGAAATTTTTCCAGTTGAAATTTGTTTCACAGTCGTCCCGCAAGTCCACCCAGCTTTAAAATAGGTACATGTCAGGTACTTGACTTAGGTTGGGGAAGTAATGGCGGCTGGGCGTTGTGCTAACCACACAATCCCTTCATATGCCGAGGTTGTAGAAACAGATGAACTCTACACTTCATCTGCCCCTATGGCACGTTAGAGCTATGGGAACGTTACTTTTTTAATTACATGTACTAGTATCTTATCGAAAATGCACTAATTTATACATTTTTCTTTATAATGACTATATAAAAAATGCCACCATTTGTGTTATTACCCTTTTTAGTAGTGTACCACCTAAATATTGAAACACAATAGCAATATAGCACAAGACATAGCGACTATTGGAAATGTCAGTTTAATAGAGACAATGACATACCGTATAATTTATAATGTGTGATTCAAACAAATAGGTTACAACAAAAAGTAACACTGAAAAAATATATTACTTACCCTCTACTTACATATTTTATACGAAACAATTTGAATGATGAAAATCAAGAACGACAACGAACAAAAAAAACTCAAAAGTGCGCCAAAACATTTTACGAAGGAATCTATAATATCTCACTGAGTTTCTATAAAATGATCACAGTCAGCGATGAGACGGTCCACTGTGATCGAGAGTATCAAATATCGAAACTCAATCAAAATAGGATTTTGATCATTCTTAGTCTAATTTCTGATTCATCATTCGATTCTTTGGAATCGACATTCATGTTCTTAAAGAATTCTCGTACTTACTAATAAGTACTTGTATCCAGAGACGTTAAACTATGCTCTTGTCTCGGGGCCTCCAATAAAAATACCCTCATCACCGAGCCTGAATTTTATTTCGTGTTTTATTTAAGATGAAACAGCTTTTTGAATGAAGCATTTTCAGAACCATCTTAGTAATTAAGGGATTTTTTATTACTTCCAAATAGAGACTTTACTGACCAAGTTTGCATTACTGTCAAACACAGCCAACAGTGCCAAGTCCGACACAACGAAAGGTCAATCTGTTTAATTGTCTTTATGGCCACTAATTACATAACTGCCTTTATATGTATAATAGTTAATATCGTATGTTATGAATGCATAATTTGTGTGTGTGTGCTGTAGCGGCATAGTGTTGTGCCTGCATGTATTTGACTAATTGGCGGCTAATTATCTAGCAAAAAAAAAACAATACCTAGATATGTTGTGGCAGCTGTTAACTTTATTGTGGTTACATCACTGGTTTTAAACTCCACGCTTGATGTCAAAGTAGTTGCATCTGAAGCTACTGAAATTTGAAAACCATTGTTGGCAGTTAAGGAAATGGCATCATATGTACTCGAAACCTCGACTGAATTATATAATAAAATTAATTGTAATCTCTCTTACTAAAATGAAATCAGTTATATTACTATTAAAATAACTTGAAATAAATAAATTTTAAACGTATGAAGTTGATTTTCTATATAATAATGTCCATTACATGTAAAAAAAAAGTAAACAAACAAAAAGAAATGAGATAATTAAATACAGTGTACCATTGGCATAGCTATGCTGGAAGTGTGCTGTGTTTTCCATATTGTACTTTGAGATCAGACTGTCAGCAGCAATCACACTGGTAACAGCGTTATGGGTAACACTTGAGGACACAATACCAGTAGCTTGTAAATTAATGTAGGTGGATGAAATAATGTTTTTTTTATCAGGTTTTAAATGTGACAAGTCTAACGCAATTTCAGTACTGGTTGGTTCTATAGCCGTGGGGTTCAAAGAAAAAGGCACCAGACCAGACACTACCAGAGAACAGGTAGGTATCAACTCTATTTCATCGCCTGCGGTAGTAACGGAAAACTGGATTCCGCCCCAGACAAAAGCAGCTCCTTCAGGTATACAACCCTGGTTGTTTCGAAGTTTGACTGACTTGCAGATTTCAGGGTGATCGATTGGACTCAACATTGTTGCCTGGTTCGATGAAACCCTCATGCAATTAGCCGTAGCCACGGTAGGAAAATTGCAGAAAATCATATTAATGAAATCTACATTTGTGTTTTCAATCGATATACCGGTGTCCTGAAAGATGCTTTTGGCTAGATACGTATTTCCAGTTTGATTAAAATGAATAGAACAAATAACAAAGTCTGTGCACAGGCATTTAAATAATCTGTTAACAAAAGAAAATTATTATTAACTGACTATCAGCAACTTAAGCAAATATATTAAAGTGTATGATGCGTACTAAACAAATAGCATATGACTAGATCTCACAGTCAATCTGATAGTTAAGTTCTGCGTAATGTTAGAACCAAAGCGGTTCTTATAGATAGACACACAAAGGTAACCCCTGGAGTCCCATCGCCAAAGGTTCCATTTTCAAGTTTAAAAAAAAAAATGATAATGAAAAGCACTTCTTGACCTGTGAACTCTATAGAAAAAAAAAATCAGTAATTCTTACTTATCTCTTAAAGTAAAAACAGAATCAAAGTAGATAAAAAAAACAACTTACTCTTTGAAGGATGCGTCATTAAACTGTATTGTATAGATCAGTGATGGGAAAGTGAATGTGATGGTTGCAGATCCACTTAGAATTGTGACAGACATTAATAGTAGAACTGATGGAGTAAGACACATTTTAAAAACTGTCTGAAGAAATTCTATCTAATTCAAATCTTTTTTTTTTGCTTCAAATCTTACAATATATTTATATACATATGCTATTGCATGACATTGTGTTTTATGTTTTATACAACAGTGCACAACATTTATTGATCCAAGGCACTATACATAAATTTTCAGCGCAGGATAACGAGTTGAAAGAGACAAACTACGCCTCATGACAGGCACCGTGAGGAGATATTTGTTACCCGAGTATTTGATCTTGGCAGGAAGAGTATTGTTTAAAATGGGCCCTGTATGTAATGTGTTTAAAAAAAAAAAGTAAAAAGCAGAAATCAAAATAAGTAATAAGCGTACAAGAGGTTACAATTTATAGCCCACATACTCCCCACGCCTCCCCCACAACAACAACAGCAACAACAACAAAAAGTAAATAAATAATAAAGCCTGAATATATAACGCAATTATTTCAACTTTATTTTTTTAAAATCATTTTTATGTGTAGCGTTTCGATATGGAAACAATTATAAGGTTCTGTAAGCCCGTGGTTCTTTACCTTTTTTTCGCGACTGTAGAATATGTATATGTCAGTGCCAAATATTTAAGTACATATGACTATTGCTGACTTGGGAAATTTTTTGGGGGCCCCCAATACAGTGGGGGCCCTAAGCTATAGCTTGTGTAGCTTATACGTAAATCCTGCTGCACTGGTTGCGTCGTCCGAATGTGAAAAATTTGCAAAATCTCTGATATAATAAGTTTTACCTGAATAGGGAAGTTGCTTGTAAAGGTGTATTAATTCTCGCACCTTTAAATGTGTAGAAACAATTTACATTGCATCCGTCACAATTACTTTTGACCCGTCAACACTTGTAGTTTTTTTTTTAAGATTAATTGTTATAACAATAATTGATTTTCGTATTGTTTAACAATTAAAGCAATGCTTCATAAGGAAAAAGTTCTGAAAAAAATGTATTTGTCTGCTATTGTGTCTGTTTTTGAAAATAAATGCGTGGAATGAATTCTGATGTATTGTATGGACATGTTACAGCCTTAAAACAACTATCCATGTAAGGCATTTAGTAGTGATATGAAATTATGAAATATTCTATTGAGCAGAGCCTAATTTAAGTATAAAGTCGAATTTTTAAAAAATACATGAATTTTTCCTTTTAAATAGATCAGAGTATACAAAGCAGAAAGTTAACACAGTTATTGGGTGCATCATTGATCAGTAATTGTTTAAGTATATAAATGCGCACCTGCTATTTCTCATTCACATAAGTGTACAATGATTTATTCATGAAATAAAAAAACAAGCAATTAAGCCTGTTCCATTCTGGACACAGGACGTGTTAGCGCATTTTCGTGTTATGTATCAGTACGTTTGTTAGCTTTCAGTAAATATTTGTAAATTTTGGAAATGTTTATAAATTCAATTGTGTAATGCATATATTTGTAAAAAAAAAATTATACATACGTTTCTTTATATTTGAAAAAAAATTATTGTCTCTTAAATCTAACTACAAGTGGTTTGTGGTTACTGAAATAGGACTCATAATTGAAAACACTCTAAATTATAGTCATTTAATCGTCCGAAAACTCAGTCAATTGTTGCATAGCTCTGATACTTTCAATTAAACTCAGAACACAAGCTTACTATTTCATTTGATGAGTTTCTTAATAAATCTTGGTGAAACTACGTGCTGCAGTATTTCGCACCAAATGAATGGGTTATTGAACGTACAAGGTGTATATATAATATATAAGCCCCTTAGGAGCCCTGAAGCCCGGCCCTCAGAGGTCCTGTCGCGAAATGAACTTTTGATGTACACATGGCAGGCCAAGACCTACAAAATGGGTCTAGGACTTATGGTTGTTGAGATCTAGGGTGTACACGGAAAGACGGACAGACAAAACGGGGACAATAGAGCATTTTTTTTTTTCGAAAATGCTCTAAAAATAGTTTAAAGGCATACATATATCTATCTATACATTAAAGAGGTTAGCTTTTATAAATGTATAGATTAATAATGTAAGGCAATATGTTAATGATATTTATCTTCGACAGTAAAAAAAAAAATCACGATAGTCGAGCAGCAGAGAGAAAATTCAAGTAGTTTTCAATAGGTTGCTATGATATTTGTTTTCTCTGACGTTTTATCTTAAGATAAAGACGCTCCACTCGTGTTTTTTAAAAGGTAACCATAATTTGATATTTATTTACAAATATGATTTCAAAATGCCTTCTAGACCGACTTCCATAAATCAAAGTATAAAGCAGTAAATGGATTGTTTAATAAAACTTCAAAGCTGTCTGGAGAAACCCGATCTAAAAGATGCTTATGGCCTTAATTCTACAATTTCTTATATTGTTGGTCAGGAGTATGTCAAATAAAAAAACAATAATACGCGAAGGCTAATTATCCTATTACTTTATCAAAGGAAAAAAAAACATTTTTAGTTTTATAAGAGAATACATATGTTGGTTATTTCGTAGATGACCACAACTGATAGTATTTTCTGGTTCTTGTAATTACGGGTAATTGTGGCAGAGATGCAGTTTTTTTTTTTTGTATTCCAGCTAGTTTTTTTTTTTATTATTTTTTTTTAACGCCGCCACTGCCAGCGTGGTAGGGTGTTGTGTGCCTACCACACCAGCATTGTTGGCGGCTCTGATGCAGGGATGGCAGATAGATGGGTTTTAATCCTTACTAAAACTGGCCAGACCAGCAGGGTGTGTGTACTGCCGATCGGTCAGAATGGCAAGGAAAGGGTTTTTTTTTCTGCCACTCGGACAGAGGGGAAGGGTGTAGTGTGCCTGTACCCTCTGCCCGAAATGACAGGTTGCGCAGGTGTGCTTGAGTGGGACGGAGTGGAAGGGTGTTGTGTGCCGACCACATCCGTCACCACCGCAAGCTGTGATTATTCCAGCTAGTCCTAGATCATGACTAACGTTTTCTCTTTTATCAAGTCTTCCCAAAGCTCCTACTAAGCTATAAATTTGATATACATTTTTTAAGTTTAAGAGTTTAGAGTTTTATAATTAAGATTTTTTTCTTATATTAAATGAAAATTTATTTCATTATTTTTTATTAAACTTTGAGAAAATAATCAAATATATATAATTACAAAAAATGTCTATTCAGCTATCCGAAAAGATTTTGTTGTATTCCTACAAGGAACACAACCGATTTGGTTTTTGTCATTTCTTTACACGTAGTTATCCCCCTTTGTGTAATTCTATATCATCTATCTATCTATCTATCTATCTATCTATCTATCTATCTATCTATCTATCTATCTATCTATCTATCTATCTATCTATCTAACTATCTGTCTGTCTGTAAGTCTGTCTGTTTTATAGTCTGATTGTCTGTCTGACTATCTATCTATCTAGTAAAAAATTACTTTTCAAACACGAACGTTTATTTCTTAGTAATGTTTCATTAATATCTCTATATACCTATAAGAGGCATTTGCTGTCTGTCTGTCTGTCTCTCTGTCTGTCTGTTCCCTTATAACTCAAGATGCAGACAAACAAATAACGTGAAATTTGTTACACATACACATAATTACATGGGGAAGGTTATAGGACAGGTTTCGTTTCATCTCGATGGGTAGTTTAATTGTAATTAATTTTTTTTTATTTTAGTATTTTACTATATTAAAGTAATTTCGACGGCGCCATAAATAAAATTCCTCTGTGACGTCATTCCCCTATGATTGAATAGAACTTGCGCGCTGGTGCTGTATTGTGCCTTTGTGATGCAAAGAATTGTTGTTGTTTTTTCATGCTCCCTGATTTGTACAGTTTGAGGAAGATAAAGGAATGAAGAAGGATATTAGAAGAAGTGTGAAGCCATAATAATAAGTATATATATATATATATATATATATATATATATATATAGAGAGAGAGAGAGAGAGTGAGGAAGGGAGGGAGAGAGATAAAGAGAGAAAGAGAGGGGGCAGGGGGAGAGAGAGGAAAGGAGGGTAGGAGGGAGGGAGGGGAGAGAGGGAGGGAGGGGGTGGACTGGGGGGAGAGAAGGAGGGGGAGAGAGGGAGATGGGAGAGGGAGCAGGGGGGAGAGGGAGATGGGAGAGAGGATGGGAGAAATGGGAGGGAGTGAGAGATAAAGAGAGAGAGGGGGCAGGGAGGGAGAGAGGGGGAGGAGGAAGGGAGGAAGGTGGAGAGGGGGGACGGGGGTGAGAGAAGAAGGGAGGGAGATAGGGAGAGAGAGGGAGATGGGAGAGTTAGAGAGGGAAGGAGAGGGAGGGAGGGAGAAAACAAAAGATAAACAAAAAACCTTATGTTAAACCCGGGCAAAGCCGGGTACTTGCAACAAGTATATATATGTCGAGGAGTTAAGGTTGATTTAAATATCCATTAATTGATTTAGTTTGTGCATGTGTGTTAATCACACTTTTTAAGTAACTCTGGAGAGTATTAATTTTTATATTGTTATGTGACGTAGTTTTTTCTAGTTGACGTCATTTAAGATTTTGCTTAGAAACAAGCTTTGTAGATTGTGTTAGTTACTTTTTAGATCATTAACATATAAGACGTACTTTTATTTAACTCTAGAAGAAGTTAATATATTTGCTTTCACATAGCAAGTCATATACATTATTTGATCTTTCTAAGATGTGCCTTTATCATTTAACATGTTACTACTTTAAAGTCTGAGTTTGTAAATAAATGAAGAATCAGCAACATTGTCTTGAGCATTAATTTGAGAATTGTTTGTGTGTGGAATAAGTGACACGCTACCACAGTAACGCCTCCAAGTTCAGTCTAACTGCAACTGCAGTCAGACCTCAACATCATAACATCACACAAGCCTTACAATATATATATATAAATATATATATATATATATATATATATATATATATATATATATATATATATATTGATTCAAATGCTGTTGTCCGCTTTGTACTTAAAGATCTTATATTATTAGACCTAAGTAATGACTTACTTTTTAATCAAAGTATTATAACACAATAAATGACAATAAATAAGATGATTATTGTTTCTTAATACACGAATATCAATAATTGAAAGTTTTATTCTATCTTTAAAATCATGAAGTAATCATTAAGTAAATAACAATGATACTTTTTTTCACATAAAATAAAAACCCACACAAGCGAAAAGAAAGTAAAAAAAAACAACTAATTATATGAAACTTTATTTATTATCAATGATAGTAATTATGGTACAAATTTTGATTTGAAATTTGAGATGGGACAATAATTTCAGTTATAGTTCAATTTTTCATACATATAACCACATTGTCTCTCTCTCTCTCTTTGAACTCTCTCAGTAATCTGCGGGCTGAGACTTAGTCTCTTAGAGCCCGTGAGATCAGACTTGCTGTGTCTCTCAACATCTGGAGACTGCCATAGAGCCCGATGGCCAGCAAGCTTCCGGACTGGTCCACCCTGTGGTCCGCCAGTCCGGGGCACTCGAATAGCAAATGATCCACTGATTCCTCCACTTCCCTGCAGTGTCTGCAGAGGGTGTCGACATTGGGCCTCAACCTCCCAAAGTACGCGCCACATTCTATCTACATCCATTTTCAGTGAAAACTATATTAAGGGTCTATCATCAAGTGCATCAAAGAAATATATTTTTTTTAAAACTCATGATAAGACATGTTAATTGTTTTATTTTAGATTTCTTCGATAGTGTCAATAATCTCTGTTTCAACATGAAATCACTAAGATCGATATGGATATTAAAAAAAAAGATTTCTCCTGTACACTTGACTGATAAACTTCTAACAAAACACGAAAGTTATATAACACATCATCATAGTATACAAAAAAAAGGGGTTAATGAAACGTTAAATTAAAGGTTTTGCTTTTTGCAATCATTTTCCGATTTCAAGAAGATCTAAGAGGCTGGGCGCGGAGTGTGAATGGAACACCGACAGAGGTAACTAAACGCAAAATCAGACTGTGCACGAACCTGGCCAATTATGACTATAAAAAGTAAAGTTCCCTTAGCCTTAACGGGCCATCGGGGCAGATGAAGTGTAGAATTCATTTGTTTCTATAACATCGACATATGAAGGGATTGTGTGGTTAGCACAACGCCCAGCCGCCTTTACTTCCCCCAACTTTAAGTCAGGAACCCATTTAAAGCTGGTTGGACTTGTGGGTCGACTGTGCACCGAATTTCACCTGGAAAAATGCCATGGGCCTCACCGAGGATCTAACCCAGGACTCTCTGGTAGAAAGTCGAGTATCTACATCACTCAGCCATTCGTCCCACAAATTAAGACTATAGGGTTCCCCCAATCTCATCGATTAATTTACTTTACTTGATGGCTGTTTACATAAATTCAACTTCATATATTTGCTGAAATGTTAAATTTTGCCCCCCTATCGTGGCCCTTAACCTGTGGCGTAACTAGCCGCACTTTAAAAGTGCCGCCCCTTTCCAAATAAACTTCTTGGGCGCAACTGGGATTCGAAACAATGGTATGAATCAAAGTGTTACCGTTATATGGTCACCTTACAAACTTCTTATGTGGTTCTATCAACTCTAACATGGTCAGTGCCGGCTTTAGGTATAGGCGATATAGGCAGCTGCCTAGAGCGGCATTATTTCAAGGAGCGGCAAATTACAGCAAAATAAAATATGAACACTTCATTGGATTCGTAGAACTTGAAAAATCTACAGGTGCAAGTATGGTGGAAATTTTACTTAAAGAGCTGTCATATTCGGGTATTTGTCTAGATGATATGAGGGGACAATGCTACGATAACAGAGCGAACATGCGGGAAATACATAATGGTGTCCAAGCAAGAGTTAAAGAGCTAAATCGAAGAGATTTTATGTCTCATGCAATTCGCATTCGTTGAATTTGGTGGTGAATAATGCCGTAAACTGTTGTTTGGAAGCAGTAAGGTTTTTTGAGGTAATTCAAAATATATACACCTTTTTTCTGCATCAACACATCGCTGGAATGTATTGTTAGAATATGTCAAAAACAAAGAGGCAGCAGGTTTAACTGTTAAAGAGTTATGCGCAACACGTTGGGAAAGTCGAGTTAATGGTGTGAAGGCAATTCGATACCAAACAGTTGAAATTTACGATGCACTCGTTTCAATTGCTGATGGCATTTCACTTTCTGGATCACGTGGAACCCAGTCCCTTGCAGAAGCTAAGGGAATTGCACAAAAAATGCTCGGTTTCAAGTTTATTTGTTCCTTAGTGAATTGGTATGATGTTTTATTTGAGATCAATATTTCTAGCAAAACATTTGAAGAAAAAGATATTGATTTAAAGAAATCAATTCAACAAGTGAATACAACTAAAACTATGCTCCAGAATTATAGAACAGATGAAGGTTTTACCAAAGCAATTACAACAGCTAAATCATTGGCTGAAGAATTTGGTAGTGAGTGCAATTTCCCTGTGGAAATACAAATAAGATCTCGAGTAAGAAAGAGACAATTTGACTATGAAGTTTCAGACGATCCAATTCTCGAGTCAGAAATGAGTTTCAGAGTAAATGTTTTTAACCAGATGTTGGATACCGCAATTCTATCAGTTAATGATCGATTTATGCAGTTAACATCTCATAGCGATTTATTTGAATTTTTGTATGACATTAAGAAAATGGAGATATGCGATAAAAGAGAGGTTTTCAAAGATTGCATGGATCTTCAATTAGCTTTAACATCTGAAAACGAAGATTCAGCAGACATTAATGCAACAGAACTGTGCGATGAATTATTTGCTTTATCAAGGAGAATTACAGAAAAATCAAGTCCTAGAGTTATATTAGACTATGTATGTGGAATGGACTTGGTTGCTTTTTTTCCGAATGTGTACGTGGCATTGCCAATTTTGATTAACTCCCGATAACAGTGGCGAGTGCAGAGAGAAGCTTTTCGAAGCTCAAACTCATAAAAAATATATCTTCGTTCTACCATGTCTCAGGATCGTTTGGTTGGTTTAGCTACAATATCTATAGAGAAAACGATTGCAGAAGATTTGGATCGGACCGAAGTAATTGAAGAGTTTGCCTTTGCAAATGCTAGAAAAGCATATTTTTCTTGAAGTCTCTTCAATCTGTTTAACGCTTAATAAACATGACATTTCATTTTTTTTTTAAATTTTTCATTCTTTTTTAACTTAGCAAAAAAAAAAACTTCCTAAAATACACTATGTATACTTAAAACTCTTTAAAACTTTTATAAAGTTGCCAAATTTTAACCATTTGTTGTGAAGAATGAAGACCAGTAATAAAACTATAAATATATCATATTTTTATTTTCATAATTTGGATTTACTTCAAAATAAATAGCATTTATAGAGTTTTCTTAGAAAAATGAAATTAAAAAGGGCGGCATTTTATGTCGTTGCCTATATCACAAAAATGTCTAAGGCCGGCACTGAACATGGTATAAAGTAGAAGGGCTTATAAATCTTTAAAACCATGTTGACTCAAATTTATTTTACGACCATTAAAGATAAGGAACGGAATGCGAGACCAGATATTGTCAACTGTTAATCCTCAGAAATAGGTCAGCTGTCAATTAAATTTTTTTACACTTCAACACCTTCTAATAGTAGAAAAAAGAATGATACAATAATGTTTGATAACTACAATAATCTTGACATGTTATACATACACACCTACCCCCACCTCTCACTTGAATACATCAAAAATACAAAGTTAAGAATAACAAACATATAAAAATAAATTAATTAAACATTATACATGATGATGTGATTAAAAAGCCAGTCAAATGCGATTTATGCTTGTTATGAAAGACTTTATAATACAGTAAATTGAATAAATATCTTGTAAGATTAATACGTATATTGTATTGTAATAAATGTTATAATTACAATGTTATACTCATTGGGCATTTTGTTAGCTTTACTTTCGGGGCTCATAAACAAATTGTATCTCTCGATATACACTGATTGAAGTATGGTAACCCTTATCATAAATGCTTAATTATAAATTGTTCATTGTAATAAAAATAAGTGAAAATGTAAATGGATGTGTCTGCAGTTTGATGTGTTTTTATATAAATAATGTTTGATTTCGATCTTACTGCTTTGTTTACTTATAAATGTATATGTATGCACCCTATTTATTTTGTATGTACTGCTTTTTTCTATTATGAAAGAGGTTATTAAATACTGTAAATTGTGCATAAAAATTATGATTATTCCATGTATAAAATATGGATAATTTAAATCATATAAATGAATTGAGAAAAAATATAGAATCAAAATGTACAAATATTTTTTTAACAACACCAACATATAAACAAGAAACAAATATTACATATTTAAAAAGGATATTTAATTATACGAAAAAGATGAGAGTTTATATAATAAGAAAAAATTATTGGAATGTTAAAGTATTTTTCTAACCGTTTTCTCCACTTATAAAATTGTTTAAATTTATTTTTAAACATTTATATGGAAACATTTTGTCATCAATTTTTGAGGCACTTTTTAGATTTTTTTTTTGAGATTTCGCATACATTTTCTAGCTCCATGACAATGCATGATTCAATGATTAATTTATTTTGCAATTAATTATTTTTTATTTTTTTTTATTTTTAATAAATATTTTAAAACAAATTCTCATTTTACTAAAAAGAAAGGGATATAACCGACTTTAGTTATGACGAACAAGACTTTAAAATGGGCTACTTCCCTTGTACTGATAATACTACAAACATGCGTTACCAGTTGACAAATTCTACATCGATTGTTCGAAATTGTGGCACCAGGACGAATTTCATTTCCTCACTTCTGCCATTTAAACATGATAAGATTAAAAGTTATTGCAAACTAAAAAAACAACATTATTTTTTTTTGGAAAACTGTTAGTTTTTATCGTGTCTTAATTTTTTAGTTGTCGGATCTCTGCAAAATTCAATGCTGCACATAGCCGTTTTATTTCCAATTAGGAATTAAAATAATAAGGATATCCCAATCTTAATTATATTACCATCCCAATCTTACAAGGCACTTGACTCACAGATTTAGTAACTGATATATGTAAGTTATGCATATAAGTTCAACAAGATCATATAGGATAGAACTGGTTATAAATTTACTAAAAGAAAAAAACACATTGACATAGGTTTAAGAAAGATTGATAGTAAAAACATACAAAATAATAATATGAAGTGTAAATATATTGATCTGGAGTTAATCACCTACGGTCATAACAATGTTATGGTTTGTTGAAAAAAAAATTATATCCAAAGCTTGCTCTGTACAAATCCAAACCATAATATCAGTTGTTGTTTTTTTACTTAGATTCATATCACAGATTTTTTTCCACATCTTTACTTCAAGTGCTATCAAATGCATATTCATTTTTACAGACAAAAATTAGGTTTTAAATTAGGCTTTGAACACCACTGGCAATGGTGCTAATAGTACAGCTATCTACTTTCATGTCAAACTAAGCTTCTAGTCCACTATATTAACTAGAGTTACACTTGCACATAATATGGAGAGAAACTATTTACATCGATATCAGGAACTGTGCAGTAATCATTTGAATAGTTTACAATAAGTCTTGACAATAGTCTTTTGATTGATTGTCTTTGAATTTAATTGAGAGACTATAAATGAGTAATGTCTTCCATTACATTGGCCGGCGAGTGGCTGCTTGTTTGATTGTTGAATTGATCTGTTGGTACCTTGCCGTTCAGTTTATTATCCATAGCCTCACGAGATTGAGGATATAATGTTCTATCTGCTGTCTTAGCAGCACCTGGTTCAGTATCACCAGGTATGGAATAGACTGTGGCATAGTCATTTTCCACATAAGTCGAACTTTGGCCATCGTCTCCACGAGACGGACTTTGGTCATCATTGTCACTCTCTGTGTCGTAATCCACCGACGGGTCATCCTCATAGTCGTGACTCTCCGACGTCGTGTTTTGAAACTTGACCGACTTAACGACGATTCCTTTCTTCATCAGCCCCTCGGATGACGGGTAATCCAACGAGTCAGGCTCGATCTCCTCCACCATCAGGGGGTTCACGAACTGGACCGACTTCAAAGGCGATCCGTTCTTCTTCTGCTTGAACGATGACCTCTTCTCCCCCAGAGACACGTCCTCGGGTTTGACCACGGAGCCCTTAATTATATTGTGACCCTCTGACCCTATGTCGATCATCGTGAAGTACGGGGGCCTGAACGCCTCCACGCCGTTGAAGTCCTTGTAGTGCGGGAACCTGGGGATGACTCCGTCGAAGATGACGTCGTTGCGGACTTTGCTGATGGGTTCCTCGCCGGCGTCGGCGGTCTGCTCCGATGAGGTGCTCTGCCCGTCCATAGACTGGTAGCTCCGGGCCTGCTCCCTTTTCCTCCAGCAGTGGTAGGCGACGATGGCGGCGAGGATAAGGAGCGCCCCACCGATGACCCCGACGGTGATGCCGATGATTTTGTCCCTGTCGTCCCGCTGCTGGCTGCTTTGATTCGCGGGAGGGACGGTGATATTGACCGGAGTGCTGGACGAAGATGAGGCTGGAGTTAAAATTGCTGTTGAGGAAGTCGATGGTATTGAGGACACAGTGGTTGCTGGTTGAATTGATCCTGGAGATGTTGAAGAGACACTTAGGCTGTTCATTGGATTTGTTGTTGCGGATATTTGTTCACCGCTGGGGGTGGTTGTAACTGGGAACTGTACTGTAAAAGATGGTTGAAATGGCAAAGTAATGTCGCTTATACTTCCACTGAGTGAAGCCGAAGGGTAAGATGGAGAAGTGGTTGACAGTCCATTGGGTGGAATTGATAAAGTGGTAGGCGATAGAATAGCCGTGCCGCTGACTGTGTCACTTGACTGGTTTTGAGAATTAACTGGTTGGTCAACAGATTTAGTCGTCGAAGGGATAATAGAAATTGTTGCGACAAGTGAATTAGGACTGATGGTCGTTGAGGTAGATGCTGATGAGACCGTTTCTGACTGAGACAAGAGCCCAGAGCTAAACGTAGAAACTGTAGGTGAATGAACATCAGTCTTGATTGTGGTAGACACTCCGCTGATAAATGTGGCAGCATCAGATGCAGTGAAGACATTAGTAGCTGTACCATAGTTAGTGACTACAGCTGTATTGGTAGCAGGTGTGGTGGCAGCAGATCCTGTGGTTGAATAATGCAGAGACGCCGTTGAAAGTGGTGCAGATACGGCAAGCGTGAATTGTGCAGAATCGAGTGAAATAATAAAAGAGGTGCTGAATGTTAAATGTTGTGTTTCAACAATGGGGATTGTTGTCATTGTATTAGTTAAGGTATTGAGCTCTATAGTGGCGCTAGCTATCGCTGTTGATTGTGTTGAGATGTTGTTGATGTTTGAAATAGTATTCTCAGAGATTGTGTTGCTACCTAAGCCAGAGCTAAGTTTAGAGGTGAATTGCGTATTAGTTGGCACATAGGCACTGTTAAAATCGCTACTGGTTGACTGTGTTAATGAGTTTAAACCGTCAGTGAGTTGTGTATCTAAAGACGTAACTGTATTTTGAATACTACCAGCGGTGACAGTGAATACTTCTGAATATGTCTTTAGACTCAATTCTATGCTATTTGGTGTTATTGTATGAGGAATACTGCCAGTAAACAGCGGTGTTGAGATCTCCAATGGAGGTATGGATAATGAAGCAACTGTCGTTTGAATGTTGATAAATGATCGCGAATCTGTTAGGGTATTTGTGCTAACATTATTTGAAGGTTGAGAATAGCTTGTCGTGAGTGTGTTTTGACTCTGGCCGTATGAAATTGTGTACGACTGGGTCGTCCAGTTCAAGTTATCAAGGGGCGGCGTGTTTATCACAGTGGCTGAGGACTGTGAGTGAGCAGGCTGTGGTGTTGTCGTTACACCTGTGGGAGAGATGATGTTGTCGTAAGCCGAAACCGGTGACGCGGTTGCAGTGGAACTAACTGATTGCTGAACATTTGTGGGCGTGTCTGTGATCTGAACCCCGGGGGACGCGGTGGTAATTGTCATTGTTTCAGTTTTGAGACTATCATAGGAATGCATGCCTGCGAACACGGTTGTGTGATACAAACTATCACCTATGGATATAATGTCTATTGGCCCATTTGTGATTGTAATGATTGATTGAGTGCTGATGGTCTGAGTGTATGAAAGTGCTTCGCCAGAGTTATAAGCGTTTTCAGTGGACACTTTGTTGAATGTTGTACCCGCGCTAAAGCTGAAGGTCGGCGATGAACTCGTTAGTGTACCCGTGCTGTGACTAACGCTGTCTGAAATACCAGGACTGGTAGCTGTACCCAAAGGAGATGAACTCGTTAGTGTACCCGTGCTGTGACTAACGCTGTCTGAAATACCAGGACTGGTAGCTGTACCCATGGGAGGTGTATTTGTTTTTGTAAATGTATCAAGTAAACTGTTATCGTTGAGCGCGGTGTGTGATGTTACTATATTTAGACTATCGTGAGATTGTGAACTTGTCGGTGTGGTTGTATCCTTAATTCCGCTGTAAGGAGGCGTTGGTTGATGAGTGATTAAACTTTCAGAGGATTGTATGAATGTTGGCGAAGCAGAGTCATAGACGCTGTTGCTATCGACCACGACTGGTGTTGTGGCCGTGTTCCAACTACTAGGTCTAGTATATGACGGTGTTGTCGTGCCATATGTACTACCATCGTACAACGGACTGGATTGTGTTTCAAAGTTATAAGTGGTTTGTGCGCTAGTTTGTGCAACTGTGTCGTTCTGACTTGTTTCTGGAAACGTGAGTGTGTTTGTTGTTGTTGATGTTTTCAGACCCTCAAATGTTTGCACGAACGTTGCTGAGATTGTACTGTGCGCGCTATTAACTGAGACCGTGCTTGGTTCTATTTCTGATGGTGTTGTGCTTAAAGTGAATAGAGTGTTGGATGGGGAAGCCTCATTAACGTTCAGTGTGCTCGAAGCTAAGGCCGTGATAAAACCAGGGGTTGATAGTGTGTATGGCGGTAAAGTAGTGCTAGTGTTTACAGTGTCAAAGTTTGTGCTAGAGGCTAGGGAACTCGCCCAAGAATCTAATATTGTATTACCTAGTGGCACAGTATATGTGGATAGACTGGCAGTGTTTGTGGCATCAAAGTTTGTGTTAGAGGCTACGGAACTCGCCAAAGTATCTACCATTGTATTACCTAGTGACACAGTATATGTTGATAAAATGGCCGTGTTTATATCAGTGGGTGCTGTGCCTCCGCTCGTCGCTAAGGACGCCGTTGCCATGGAGTCTGAAATCAGCAGCGCACTAAAGCTCTGGTCGCCGCCTGTGGTAAAGCTCTGGTCGCCGCCTGTGGTAAAGCTCTGGTCGCCGCCTGTGGTTCGGTGCGCACTGAGAGCGGGGCTTGGGTCTGACATAGATGAAACTGTAACAACACTAGACACAACATCAACTGAAGCGTTAAGCGAGTTAGCGACCCAGGTGGTCATTTGCTGACCACTTGGGGAAGCGAAGGAAAAGTCAGAGTGCAAGTGCAGTGCAGAGGTGTCGATCAACAATAAATCAGTGGAAGTTAGTAAAAAGAAAAATACTGAAGGCAACGTGGACGTTTGCAGACGGTCGGGGTCAGAGGTCACTGAGTTCATGGTCTCCGGGGTCAAACTTAAAAATAATGCTGTGGACGAACGATCGTCTTGAGTGGGTGACGTTTGAATGACGTAAGGGCTTGAACTTTGACTTTGAATCTCATTACGACTAGTTAATGTAGACGTCATATCTGTTCAATTGACATTAATTTAATCATTACAGTTAATGTTAAAAAAAAATAATATCTGTTTTGAAATTTAATTAAGTTATCACGTTGAATAATACTGGTAATAACAGTGGAATAAATTTTACTTGTAAAGGTGTAGCACTTTAATTTTTTGACTAGTCAGTTAAACAAATAATTATATATTCAGATAGACCTATATATTATTCAAGATTAAAAATGCGTGTTCGGTAAAAGGTGAAAAGATGAAGTTAGGTTAAAATAGTTTTGTATCTAGGTCAGATCAATTAAATAAGATATTTTTATTTGACAAGATTAATAAAAGTGTAATGAAGTAAAGATAATAGAAAATCATTATCTATTGTTTATTATAATGAAACTACAGACAGTTTATGTAAACTAGCGTTATTATTACATATGTATATATATATATATATATATATATATGTATATATATATTTATATATACATATATATATATATATATATATATATATGTATGTATGTATATTAACATGTAATATAATTTATTATTTAAGATGATAAATAGCAAGCAAGTAAATAAAACTGTTATATAATGATTGTATATTTCAAAAGCCACATGAGAATATACTGTTTGTGTTAAAATTATCCAAGAAACTTTACAGTTAATTGAGAATAGTATCGAATATTCAGACTGGATATCGATATCAGGGTCGGGTCGTATCTTTTTTTGCATGGGATTTGAAGAGGGTAAACAGACAGTCTGTTTTTCGGGAAATAAGCAGTCAATTATTTAAAAAAATTTCTTAGCCCAATTTGTTTTAAATTTATAACACTTATGTATTGTCGTTGACTAAAGCACAATTTAAAAAAAAAGGTTAAAGTCAATTAATTAAATATTTATATAAATGGAGTTATAGCGGAAAGAGATTATGGCTTCTCAAGTTTAGCACGTGTTCATTCATTTAAGTTCAGGGTTGAAGTTACGGTCAGTGAAGCGGTATTGAAGTCATGCATGATAGCTCTTTTCTGACATATCACAGACATGGAGTTTTTGTAAAATGTTGTATTTTAGGCTAAGTCATAGATATGACACATATAAAAATAAACCTTCATATTAACCCTGTTTTCATGGATTCATGAAACATTCAGAGAAATGACCAGTATTCCATTAGTGCTGTAGTCTATCAAAAACATTACATTGAGCCATATATGAGCTATTTTTTTTTTAAATAACTGTCCAAGTCAATAAAATTCAGTAAATTTGTTGAGAAGCAGCACAAACGAAATAAAGCAAAAAATAAAATCACTCAATAAGGGGTCGTCCATTAGTTACGCGCAACAAATTAGGGGTGGGGTGGGGGGGGGGTGTAAAATGGTCGTAGGTTTACTAAGAAGGTAACCGAAAGTTTGACACTTGTTGAGAAGGTGGGGAGGGAGGTCTAAAAAAGTGCACTCAATTTGATGACGTCATTAATGGACGATCCCTAATCAGAAATCAATATGTAAATGAAAAGTCAAGCAATATTGTTTTTCTTAATGTTTAAATTTAGGATTTTAAAAAATGCCTCAAATATGGTTAAGCTCGAAAGTAACACTTGCAGGCCAGCACGCGGACATAAGCAGGGAGAGCGTTACGAGGTAGAGCAGTGCATGGACCCCCCCCCCCCCCAGGGAGAATACTGTATGTACTTTGCCACTGTGTTTGATATGACAGTCGTCATAGCCTTGCCAGTGGGGAATTTACTTTAACGACAGGTCCAATTAATTAATATGGACAGGTCTATGAGCGAGGGATGCAGTCGTGCTCAAGTAAATCAAACGCAGCTAGTGAAACACCCAGTCAGCATAAATCACTACTTGTTAATCCAAATTGTAAAGTTAATAGTTGAAATGCATCCTAATTATCCAAAAAAAAAATATATTAAAAAATATAAATTTGTTCATAATTAGTTTATATACTGTTAAAAATATTGATTTCTTCAAAATATGATTCCTCGTTCAAACATTAACTAGACTGGGTAACATCTAAATCAAAAATATTACACTCTATTCTTTTTAAATAAAATTATATTTCTTCTTAGTGGCAAAAATTTACATTGTTTCTAGTCTTATTTAAATTTTAATTATCTTTTTAATCCAATCACAGACTTTAAAAAAATCATTCGGTGGATGCCCTTGTAAGTTTAAATGTTAGTAAATAAAGCTCAATTGGGTATATGTCATAACGTATTACATGCATTACATTTGTATCTATTTATTGTAGTGCTTAAAAAATAACACCAATGAAAAGTCGCGCTTTGTAATTGCAAAGAAAATAAACCAATGTATATGTCCCTTTCATAAGGCCGAAATATTTATTCAGATGGTTGGTGATTAAGGGGTGGACCTATGTCAGTCGAGGCCCTGGGCGAAGGAAGGGAAAATTGGGCTCTTTAGAAAAAGAAAGGCATATCAAAGCGTTTACTATTGGGTCTTGTGGGCTTTTAATAACTGAAAATAGAATATGAAGCAAACAGCGGATGCGATAAATGAAAGATATATAATGAAAACTGTTAAGTGCAGAAAAGTAATTTAATAAAATCAATTTTTTTTAAACCGTTGATTATTAAATCGGGTCAAATGTTAGTAAAACAATTACAAGTTTGAAACGAATATTTTAATTAATGTTACCATTGAAGTTTTGTGTATTTGATGGCGATATGCCGGTCTGACCGCTTGTCGTTGTGGTATCCCCTGTGCCGGTCAGTTGACTAGATGCCATGGTGTCAGTAGACTTCATGGGCGTAGCGCTGGGCGTTTGAACGTTGACGGACAGGGAGGATGTATGTGAAGGGTCGGAGAAGCTGGTAGATCCGACGCTGTTCGTCTCCATGGTAACAGAGCGGGTCGCCGTAGACAGAGCAGCGTTAATCACGTCCGAGCAGTTCGGCGACAGGGCAACTTGATCGCTCGTGACGTTGACAGTGAACCGGGACCCTCCCCAGGCAAAGGCCGCACCCTGCGAGAAACAGCTTGAATCGTTGTGCTGCTGTACGACGTTACATGTGTCCGGCTGTTCGACCGGCATCACCCCTGTGGCCATATCGGAAAACATCTTCATGCAGGTGGTTGATGAACCAGATGGTAGGTTGCAGAAAATCGCGCTGAGAGACGTTGTATCTATTCCTGTTGCAATGCTCACACTGGTGTCCGGAGTGATCTTGTTGACTATGTAAACATTACCCACGTTGTTGAAGATTACGTTGCAAAAAATGGCTTTCACACATATGCAGTTAAACAATCTGTGAAGGAGAAAACAAGGTTAACAGTCAACATGAGCAAAAAATATTCACTCCTGGCCATATCTATCTATCTATCTATCTATCTATCTATCTATCTATCTATCTATCTATCTAAAATATCTATCTATCTATCTATCTATCTATCTATCTATCTATCTATCTATCTATCTATCTATCTATCTATCTATCTATCTATCTATCTATCTATCTATCTATCTATCTATCTATGTAGTCTATTTATCTATCTATCTATCTATCTATCTATCTATCTATCTATCTATCTATCTATCTATCTATCTATCTATCTATCTATCTATCTATCTATCTAATCTATCTAGCTATCTATCTATCTATCTTGTCTATCTATCTATCTATATATCTATCTATATGTCTATCTATCTATCTATCTATCTATCTATCTATCTATCTATCTATCTATCTATCTATCTATCTATCTATCTATCTATCTATCTATCTATCTATCTATCTATCTATCTATCTATCTATCTATCTATCTGTCTATCTATCTATCTATATATCTATCTATCTATCTATCTATCTATCTATCTATCTATCTATCTATCTATCTATCTATCTATCTATCTATCTATCTATCTATCTATCTGTCTGTCTGTCTATCTATCTATCTATCTATCTATCTATCTATCTATCTATCTATCTATCTGTATGCCTATCTATCTATCTATCTATCTATCTATCTATCTATCTATCTATCTATCTATCTATCTATCTATCTATCTATCTATCTATCTATCTATCTATCTGTCTGTCTATCTGTCTATCTATCTATCTATCTATCTACCTAATCTAATCTGTCTGTATATCTGTATGTCTGTCTGTTTATTAATCTATATCAAAATGTATGACTGTCTGTCTGTTATATGTATAATATATAGACAGACACATTGAGGCATATTTCTTAGCTAAAATCCAAATCTAGATATATTCGATATTTCGGAATTTTATTGCTTTCGCTTAGGTTAAAACATCGAGGTTTCATTACTTTATAAATGATAAATTATTTTTTAAAGGCGATTCACATTTGTGAAAACCCAAATAGAAGTAAACTGAATTAATGACTTTAAAACGCTGCAACTTTTACAAAAATGAAGATATTCGCACAAAATTCGCTGTTTTCCCCCAAGCTTTTGTTAAAAAAGTAAGACAAATCGAATATGTCGCTCACAGTGTAGAAATAACTTTCTCTTTAATTAATAGTAATTAATATCATTTATAGCCTTAAAATGAATGCAAAATAACATTTTCACTTAGCATAACAAAAAGAAGGAATATATCATTTTAAACCAACTTACTCTTGAATGCGGGTGTCATCAAACTGTATTATGTATTTGGGATCTTGTGTTGTGAATGTGATGATTGTGGTCCCTGTGGCACCAGCCACACACACAATAATCAAGAATATTGTCCACGGGTTCATCTCTGTAGGTAAGTTGGTTAAACAATGTTATAAAAATTATAAATAATTAGTATCTACCTATGTATCTATCTATGTATCTATCTATGTATCTATCTATGTATCTATCTATCTATCTATCTATTTATCTATCTATCTATCTATCTATCAATATATCTATCTATCTATCTATCTACCTACCTATCTAGATCACCACTATCCCACCCCAGCTCGTCCACACCTATGACTTTTACATTTAAATTATATTATTCTACTTAAAACACTCCTCCGTTCCAGCCCATCTGTCCAGTCTTAGAACCTATGCTAAGCAGCTGCTGATCCACCAGGTGTCGTAAAATCTACTTCTCGAAGATTGTGCCTATGTGAGCTCACAGCAAATTATGTAAACTACGAGCTAACAGCTTTTGAATGTAACCCTGTTTTCCCCGCTTTACGTTATTATGCAATAATGACACAAAAGCGGCTCTTTTACTTAGAGCCACATGCGTCTCTTCATTGGGCTCTATGCGGGCCAGTTTTTATTTTCATTATTTTAATACTTTTAATAACTAAATTTTAATAAACTGACCGAGTTTCGGCTTGCCAAAGTATTTTTTGACTGTATAAAAAAATCTGAATTGTTGCTCTCATCAGCATCTTGCATGTCAGCCACTATATTTATGTAATACATTGCAGAGATGGTACTTTTTCTCATGAACGTTACATAATTGATTTCTCTTGTGACGTATTAGTAACAAATATCATCATTACAAAAGAAACTGATTATAGAAACTTCAATACCTTATATAGTCATGCAGTAAAGCACCACTTTCTCATATTGTTAAACCTTGTCTATATACAATTAAGATGGACGCAAAGACAGTGGTTGGGGGTGGGGGTGAAACGCTCGACTGCAAACCTAGCTCCACCCAGCTTACTAATGGGTACCGGACATTTGTTGGGTCAAGTAAAGAAGGTACTAGAACCACAATCCGATAGAATAGCCATGGCTACAGAAACAAATAGAACTACATTTCTTTTGATCCCGATCGTTTGTGTAGACTTTACTCTATCTGACCTCGATGGTCAGTATGTGCTTTATCTGACCCCAATGGTCAGTATGAGATTTATCTGACCCCTATGGTCAGTATGGGCTTTATGTGACCCCAATGGTCAGTATGTGCTTTATCTGACCCCAATGGTCAGTATGAGATTTATCTGACCTCTATGGTCAGTATGGGCTTAATGTGACCCCGATGGTCATCATGAGCTTATCTGACCCCGACCGTCTGTATAGGCTTTATTTTATTTGAACCCGATGGTCTTGTATGGGCTTTACTCTACTTTGACTATACAAATAACCTACAATACACAAAACCTACCTTTTGTTTACTCTGAGCGTTGTAGGTTATAAACCGCTGCACGGATATACATTTTTTTTATTGTACTACCGTTAAAGTGAATCTGAGAGAGAACAATGCTATCAGGTACCTATTATTGATCGGTTCTTCCACTTCAAGTTATAGGACACACTTTAAAGACCCGACAGACACAGGTCACGCCTAGAGACACACTTGTACGGACATGTCCTTTGTGATATATCTGATCACATTGCGATATACAGCCGAGTTAATGTTTTTGATTCTGTAAACTTAAAGTCTTTCAACATCCTGGTCACTTGTAAACATATAATTGATACACGGAATATCAGCTCAACCTTCTGTGAAAGTAAAACAAAAAAGTAGCAGATAGTTAACATTAACATTTTTTTTTAATTCATGCTATCAACAGTGCAGGATTTAAGTGCCTAATTATCTTGTTAGAAAGGTGTGTGTGTATGAAGTCCCTGTAAGGATGAGATGAAATATCTTAGATCCTATGAACCACTTAATGGGACGGTTTTTATAGTGCCCTTCTTTCATCCCCCCCCCCTCATAGCCGATAGTGCAATGGCCATGGAGGCACCAGGAGAGATATGTCGGGAATTTGAGCCAAGACCTGAAAAATTTCCCTGGTCCTCAACGGAGATCGAACCAGGTACCTTCAGGTCGACAGTCGAGCGCTTTACCGCACGACTATCAGTCTTTAGAAAGGTAAACACATCCAATTATGAAAATAAGTACATTTATTTATTCGCGAACTTACTTGTGAGGGCGTACCCGCAGACAGAATATCGTACCTTTGTGTGGGTGTACAGTCGTGAAAAAAAGGTTTAGAACTGCTGATCTAGGTTGTTGTAGTTTGCATTCCGCTGGTCAAACTCGTAACAGGTACTTTGTGCCACGCCCAACAAAAATGTCTAACTAAACACACTTCCTTCATCTCTTCTCAAAACTCTAATGAACATTATTATTCAATATTAATGAGAATGAAAGGGAGGGGGGGAAACAACAACAATTACAGCTGAACACAAACACCACCAGCGTTCAGTGCTATCAGCTCCAACAGTTAATGTCAGTCGGTTCCATTGTTTGCATTCCGGGCCTGTGGCAGGATCAATTGATTAATGGGCCAAGTGAACACAACACGACAAACAAAATATGGCGCTGAATGACGTTTTAATCTTCCTGGCACAGACTGGGAAAATTGCTCCAAGTCAGGGACACAACAAGAAGACTGACCATTAAAATAACTTCCGTACAGAAGAGGGGTGTTCCTTTTCTTTTAATGTTTTTATCCCTTTTTAAAATATCTAATAATATAATAGTGATTTGGGTTGTGCGTTAAATCGAAAGTAAAGAATTTATACAACAGTATTCCAGTTTAAAATACAATCTAGAAAAAATCGGATCTGCCCGAAACCAAAAAAATAGCCTACCGATCAAGCCTAATGTGATAAAACTCTATGCAAAGATTTTGCAGGGTACAGCTAGTATAACTATAATGCTCAAGGTGGAGGCCCATTTATGGGCCTCCAGCTACTTGAAGTGATCTGTTTAAAATGTCATCAATTTTTGCTTGAGGAATGCCCCTTACCCCCTTAAGAATTTTCGGGAGAGGGTCCCCGGGTGTGTGTGTATGTGTGAGGTCACTGTAAGGATTGTTTGAAATCTCTTATATACTCTAACCCACGAATTAGAAAGTTTTTGCAATTCATTCATCCCCACCATGGTCGATAGTTCAATGGCCTACGGGCGATAATATGGCGGGTTGTTAACCATGATAACCCAACAAATCCATTGGTCTGAGATCGAACCATGGAACCCTCAGGTCTAACAGTAGAGCGATTCACCACACGACCATCCCGTCTCAGATTGTTACCGACACCACATTAAGTGTCCTGACATTTGGGAGTGAACTTTTGATTTAAAAATAAAAAAAGGTTATGCATTCTCCAAAGAGTATCAAAATATTATCATTTCTTCATAGTTGATATTTCTGTTTATTATTAAAAGTGATATATTGATCGAAAAAAACACACACGCTATTCTCTTTCTTTTTTTTTCCGCTTCATATGTTGGACTAAAATCCCGTAAGTTACCGCTTCTGTTAAGTTATTGATTAAATTGATTCCATACTGCTGTGAATATGTATAGTCGTCAGCATATAATTTTACGCATTACATCATACATTCGGTATGTACACATTATGTACACATTTGCTTGTTTCCCCCAAGACATGACATGTGAACGAAAATTATATGACATATGCCTCCGTTTCAAATGACACATTACATGGATGTCTTTGAATGTGCTGATATTGCTTGGGATCCCATTGTATCGTCATAAAATATCATTGTATTGTCATAATTTGCAATTGTATTGTCTTGGGGTACCATCTTATTGTCAAGGTGTATCATTTTATTGTCATGGGTTATCATTGTATTGTCATGGGATATCATTGTATTGTCATGGGATATCATTGTATTGTCATGGGATATCATTGTATTGCCGCTTCAAATAATTGTCATTTATAAATAGTGCCTTAACTTAGGATATGTTGGATAGGAATACATTTGATTGAACACCATATAAAACATTAATTATAAAAAAAATGAGTATTAAGATTTTTAAAGAAATAGATCATTGATTTCCAAAAGAACAAGCTCTTCGTTAAGAGCTAGGTACTATTGGAAATTGATGAATATTTACAAAAAAATGTAAGCAATGCAAAATAGGATACAATTATATAAGACTATGAAGTATTACAGCAAAGACTAAGAGACTATCAAGTATTACAGCAAAGACTTTTAGACTATCAAGTATTACAGCACAGACTATAAGACTATGAAGTATTGAAATGTGAGATACAAAGAGAAACACACAAATTATTTTAAACAGGCATAACCACTCACCTTCTGTCGACATCGTTTGAACTGAACTGAAAATAAACAGTCAGGCTAAGGTTCAGGTATCTTAAACTAAAATTATCAGTTCGAACCGTTGATTTACGTCCATTAGAAACAAATCACTAGACACACCCACACACACACGCACGCTAAACACGGGGAGGGAGAGAGGGAGGGAGGGAGGAAAGAAAGACGTGAACGATCGCAACAAGCTAAATGTCTTCTTTGACTAATTCTTTTTAACCAGGTCGATATGGCGGTCAACTCGCTCGCCGACTGGAAGCGACCACTGCTAGCACACCAGGTGGAGGGGGGGACCAGGAGACGCGAGGGCTAATGCTGTCACTGCCTCAGTCCCGTGTCACACGGATGTCACCCACACACACATATATATATATATATATATATATATATGTATATATAAGCCAGCTGTGACGAAGCCTTTCTTGGCTCATTAGGCCACGGAGAAGGAACAAGTTAAAACTTCTTGTGTTAATATTTGATCCCCCCCCTTTCCCCAAGCCTCTCCCCCCCCCCCTTCACTAAAACCAAAAAAAGTCTTTAAAAAAAAAAGAGCTACCTTAGGCCGATCAGACACGCCGGTTGAATTCACGCTTGATTAGTTCATCGAACAAGGTGGAAGGCGTTTTTTTTATGAAAGAGTGTCATAATGTACTGTTGGTGTATAGAGTTGATTTCGTTGATATACTATTGCGGTTAAACTCCTCTTGAAAGGGGAGGAGGGGGAAGATTAAGACAAGATTCCAATTTGAATAGCTGGAATGTAACGACATAAAAAAATAAATATATAGTAAGAGAGTTAAGGGAGGTAAGTGCCCGTTTATTGATTTTTTTTATTCAGGGGAGACAATATACCTACAAGGTATACACATATTTTACCTTGTTTAAAAAAAAATTTCCTCTTTTACTGATATCGGAAGAAAACCTCTTCTAGCGCTGTTGGCTTTACTAAGAAGATTATATTACATTTTTTGTTTTAAAACAGAAATTGTGAATTGCTTTCTTCATTTTAGATTCTTAGCAGAAAAAAAAATCATACGTTACAGAATAATATATCATTAAGGAACGGGTGGTCGTGCGGTGTAGAGCGCTCGACTATCAACTGGAAGGTCTTGTTTGAATTTTAAAGATCCTGGTGTAAGTCCCCCTATTCCACCCAACTTTAAATAGATACCTGACTTTAAGTTGGGGAAGTAAAGGCGGCTGAGCGTTGTGCTAACCACACAATCCCTTCATATGCCGAGGTGACTGAAACAGATGAATTATACACTACATCTGCCCCAATGAGCCCTTTGGGGCTTAAGGGAACTTTAATTTTTTTTAATAATATTTGTATGTATTTTTTTATATACGCTTTTAATTAGCTTCACTTTACGTGTTTTTGTGCAGGCGTGTATGTCTTTTGCGGGTCATCAAATATTGTAACTCAATTTTGGACATGTTCTGATTGAATGAACAGGATCAAATTTGGTACCTTTGTTGATTCTATTTGACAATACACGATTTTAATAAGACCAAGAATTAACACCAATGAAGAATTATTAACGAAGTTACTTTTGAGTAATTTTATAATGAGATTACAATGTCAAAAACTAAAACGATTCATAGCACCGATGCAGCGCAATGTAGTATTGCTATCAAAAGCGTGGGTGAATACAGTACACTGAACTAAATATAACTTAACATGAGTATATAAACAGATATAAATAAATGAATGATCGATGCATTTGTATGATCTCAGTCATTATTTTTATTTTTTTCTACATTTCAGTTCATGTATCAATAAAAAATGGTGGTAGGTTATAATGTAGAGCTACTTTTGTATAGCAGGCTATCAAACATAATAATTTGGTGGTTTCAGTTAAAAGGAGGGGGGGGGGTGACATGGAAAAAAATTGTAAACAAAAATATAAAGGGTGGCCGATAGGACTGGGTACTATATACTCTACGGTGGATTACTGGGCGTATGGACATAGCAGGGAACGACAGGGCCGACTTCGCGTGTTCAACGCCCAGACGCAACTCGATGATGATGAAAGTAGTTCACTGGATGGCTCATGTGGCAAGCATGGAAATCTAGATATAGCATCAGGAAGGACAACCAATATTTTAAAAAATACGGTTTAGGCTGACACACAATCAAGTGTTTAGCGTTAGTCTTCATGTTTAATAGCAGTTTTGTATATTTGGTACTTATGTTTTTATGAAATAAACACAAACGCAATTAAAGTTTGAAAACTTTTAATAACAAATTTTTTAATTTAAAATCTTTATTTTGTCAATTTAATTATTTTTCGTTTTTTCATTGGTTTTTCATGAACGGTCTCATTCAATTGCTTAACATAATTTTTAGACAAACAATTAAGAAATTTAACATAAATAAGTTCTTTTAAATTATGATTGAAATAAAAAAATAATTTCTTCAATCAGCAATGACTCATCAATTGTTACTCTATCAACAATTTAAACAAATTTTTTTATTTGTTTGTTCTAGAAATAGTTTCAGACTACTTGCTGATCTTTTCAATGAATTGAATACTTTCCAATTTAGTAGGCAAGTTTAGAAGGTGTACTCAGATGGCTTCAATAGCCCTCCTCTGTCGACATTGTTAAAAAAACATCCAGCTTTTTCAATCTTAATTCGTCAATGTCTTTAAAATTTTTATCGACTAATATTTCTCTAAAGCTTTTATTTTAAAAATTATGTTATTATAGTATATATATGAAAATGTAGTAAATTGAAAGGGCTTTTTAACAATATATGTTTCAAAGTGATATTATTATGCAAGTATTTTATTATTTTTAAAAAGTTTAGATGAAAAAAATAAACAAAAATAAATAAATTAAACAATTCACAAACACAAAGAAGAAAAAAAAATTCATTATGATTCATTTCAATAAAAGTTACTTTTTATTAAACTACATTCAATTCTCTGTGTGTAGGATATTTTTGAAGACATTATAATCAGATACAAAAGATATTTTAAAATTTCTAAAAATGATGTGTTTTAACAGAAAAAGGACCAAAAATCTGCTGGGATCAACATAAAAATATTTTACAAGATTAGTGTAACTATTATACCAGCTTATGATAATTTTTCATAGAACATTATATTTATTTATCAACTGGTCACTCTTATCTACACCCCCCCATATATTTATTGTAATCCATTATTATGGTTGGTTGGTCAACAGTAAGTTCCTAAAATTTCCCATTTACTTAGTCTGTCATTTAAATGTTCCAAATCCATTTGCATTATGCATAGTGGACATAACCGAAACAGTTTTATTGTCCCTCCATCGTACTGTCAATAACTCCCTTTCTAACTCATCTCATATCCCCTCTTTTATATTTTTCAAAGATTGGGGAATACCTTTACATGTCCTAAGAATAGTTCCACATGCTCCTACCCCTAAATTCCATAGATCTTTAGACAATTGTATAGTAGTATAAAAATTATCGACTAATAATTTATACCCCTCTTTAGCTAAAGATTTAATTAATTTCATTACCACCCCATATGCCAATCCAAAAGGCCCATTATCCTGTTTACCTAAATATAAATGAAAATCATAAGTATACCTAGAAAGAGAATCAGCTAATACCCATAACTTCATTCACCACTTAGTCGGCTTATCCCTTATGTACTGCCTAAAAATATATCTACCTTTATTTCTTATCATTCTTTAATCTATTGATATATCTTGGTAAGGCTGAAACAATTTTATACATTACAATCTAATAAAGTTAAAGAAAAAATGTACTTTACATAACTTGTTGGTTTTGTCTTCAGTTTGAGGATTAGACACCTTTAGAAAGCTCATTATAGATTTCAATCTATCACGAAACATAAAAGCTCTGGCCCAAAGTCCATTGTATAGTGATTTAGTAGACCAGAACTAACAAAATCACTTGGCAAGAAATGGAGCGAACACATTTTTGAATATTTCCCAGGCTGAAAATTTTGGCAGGGATTAGCTCTAATCCATTTTTCACATAATTCCACATTGTTTAATGGATACGAATGAAAAGAAACTCCTTTACTTTCCGCTTTTTCAACACTGTCATATCCACTTTTGCATCCGTATGCAGAACACTTATTGACCATTTTCTTAGTTATTTATTATATTTAAAATTAGATTTATAAACCAAAACAATTATTATACGTAAATTTGACCGAGAAAAAGAGAAATTTTAGAAAAACAACAGTAATAACACAAAATAAAACCCGAATAAACAATGGACGAACGAAAACAAGCAAGCATGTATATAATAGTGCAACTTTGTTTAACCCTTGCGTCAGCCTAAACCGTACACGGCTAGAATGAAATTTTGTTTGGTTGTCTATCCTGGTGTTATATCTAGATATCTATGGTGGCAAGATATTGCGAGTTTGAACGCAATCAGCTGGACAATGAGGTGACCGACACAAATGTCTTCTGTGGTTGGAATGAAACGGCCGTCCATGACTGACAGTTGGTTTTGGTGGCCTCGGAGATTCAACAAGGCATTAATTTTCCATTAGACATTGGTGCATTGTTTGGGATGTTGATTTTCTATTGGTGCATTGTTTGGGAGGTTGATTTACTATTGGTGCATTGTTTGGGAGGTTGATTTTCTATTGGTGCATTGTTTGGGAGGTTGATTTTCTATTGGTGCATTGTTTGGGAGGTTGGTGCTCAATGCCATTTTCTCTGTGCCGCCGTTGCATGAAGATTGAGGAAACCATGAGACATTGGCGGTGCAATGCGTTGACCAATCGGATACTTTGCTTGTTATTAGTTTGAATGGCAGTTCCCTTATGCTGAGGAATACGGGAGAGTTTGATCTCACGGGATCTTAGAGACTAAGTCTCAGCTCGCAGATAAACGGACAGAGAGAGAGAGAGAGAGAGAGAGAGAGAGAGAGAGAGACAGAGAGAGGGAGGGAGATAGAGAGAAGGTTCAGTATAAATAGCCAACGATTTATACAGACCTGGTTATATACACAACGCCCAGACACAATTTACGGTTGACTACAACTGAAATTCTCAAATTATGCACTGTAAAGCTCTAAAAGTTCAACTTAGATTAACAATAGGCACCGCAGGAGTTCCATGTAAATAAACTTTTCCTTATGACCTTCAACTGGTTAATTCGATGGATTAAAGTAAAATGTTTTATTATAGAAAATAAAATAAAGAGTTCAGTGAGTTTGAAAATGAACCGCTGATCACCCAGAGCGGATTTGCCCGATATTAAGAATAGAACCCTCTCCCCTGAGTACTTTTAGAGGCATTCCACAGATAGCAAGCTAAAGTACCATTTATAGTGGCTGTTATAACAGTAACACTTGACGGGCCGACCTTCCCCAACTACAGCGATCAAACTATTGACATTAGATAATAAATCAGGTAAAACAAAACAGGTCGATACAGTGGATGGTCGTATTGCCCCCCCCCCCCCTCATTGTCTGCGCCTGGAGAGACGCTCCATCGATCAATCAATTGTTTACTTTTGTGGGTTGTTGTTGAGCTAGGTGAAATGTTGACATGATTCTATTACGTGGTTAGTTATAGAAGGTTTGGCATATTTGATACATACAATGTACCTTAATCTACTTTACAATATAGCTAGATAAACACATACGCACACACGAAGTGTGGTAACTGCATACGGGTGGAAGGGGAAGTCCGAAACGGAAGGAACTTACTTTGTCACCAGGAAAGAGGTTGGCATTAGTATTCATTGACAGAAGATTTGGGACGTTGTTTTTAGGGTCCGCCCCTGAATCCACTAACACTATCAAGCCTACTGCACACACAAACGTACACTCACGTACATGTAGAGATAGACTAATGTAATATAGATTCATTAAAACATGTACAGGTAGTAAGTAGTCAGAGCTGCGAGGTACTATGGTTCAATCAGAAGCAAAAAACTTCGGGCGGCCGAGACTCACCTGTTACGGCAAAATCTTACCTTAGAAGACAAGATTTTTGAATTAAAAATAAATGTCGTTATGGTAGAAGTTGGTGGGGGGGGGGGGACAAAATACTCATTGTATCTGGGTGCGGACGATCCTGCTAACATAAACACATAGCCTGTTATTACGTTTTTCAGAGGGCCCTAGACTTCACGGGCGCCCCTCGAAAATAATTAAGACATACGAAGGGAGTAGGGCAGCTTTGGAAATGGGCGGGGGGAGATCTTGGATTTGGGTTTCGCAAGGTGTGCCTATCCATAGAAAGTGCACATCAATCAGATGCACATTTTTTATGAATTCAGGCGCGTGCCGGTTTGCTTCGCAGATTTTAAAAAAAAAAAGAACTTTGTCAACTGTGCCACCTGTGATGTCCGTGTAAAGATAAAATGTTTTTTTTTTCCTACTAGTTCCTATAAATTAGTATGACTCACTTATGGGGCAGTCCTTGTAGTGCCCTTTATTTCATTCCCCGACCATAGCTCTGGCCATGAAGACACCACGGTAGACATACCGGAAACTTTCATCATAAACTTTAAAAAAAAAAATGCCTTGTTTCTCACCGGGTATCTAACCCGGGCGATTTACACCACTCGAGTGACTCGACCACCTGTACCCTTCCCCCCCCCTCACCTCCCTTCTAAACAGCGATAACTCTAGTCACTTCTTTGTACTACTCAAATAGTTTTATGCATTCCTTGGTCTACTTCAAGCCCACCCCCCACCCCCACCCCCACCCTCCCTTCCACCAACCAGGAGTTTCAAGAACTCCTTCCATAGAGATAAATAAAAATGAGTACACTCAATGTTCTATTTTCGATAAGATTGAAATCCTTTAATCCCTCCCCCCCCCCCGGCTCGCTGAAAGGAGATTAAAGTTAATCAGGTCCATGTTTCCTGGTGATAAAAGTGATATTCTTTAATGAATTGTTTGGCCATGTTATCTTTACTTAAAGAGTACAAACAACAGAACAACTGTTAATAACTTGACCAATGTACTACTGACAGGTATTATACATTTGGAATGATTGACAATAAGCGACGGGTGGTCGCGCTGTCAAGAGCGTATAATCCACAGGTTCGAACCCCAAGTCTACCCAAGTCCACTCAGTTTTAAGTTGGTATCTGACTTAATGTTTGGAGAGTAAAGGTGGGTGGACGTATTTTACTAGCCACACAATCCCACAATATTCCGTGTCTACTGAAAAGATGAACTCTACACTTCATCTGCTCCGATGATTTCTTAAAGTCAGTAGATGTATTTGTGTCAAATTGTATCTTCCATCAATAGCTGAGTTTTATTGAAACTATGACGCCAGGAATCGGAATGGATTCAAGAATCTGATTCAAGAATGGGAACGAGAATCGATGTTTTAGGAAAGAATCGGAATCGAATCGGCATCGTTTAAAATTCTGGTATCGTCCTATCACAAGCTGATACTTTCCTTAGCAATTCATTTCTACCCAAATCATTCAAATCAAATGCGGTTCCTAACAATGGGCCCTTCCAATTCCGAAGGCTGTTTACGCCTCAAGAAATTTACTGAGTGCAGCTTTAGAAAGAAAAATAATTGTGCTTTGTCGTAATGTGTATGCGCACTATAGTAATGTTTATGTGCTTAATGGTATTGTTTAAGCACAGTATTGTAATGTTTAAGCGCACTAGCGTAATTTCTCTGCGCTCTGTCGTAATGTTTCTGCGCTCTGTCGCACTGTTTGTGCTATCTGTCGCACTGTTTGTGCTATCTGTCGCACTGTTTGTGCTATCTGTCGCACTGTTTGTGCTATCTGTCGCACTGTTTGTGCTATCTATCATAACGTTGGTGCGCTATCTAGACACTTCGTTATATCGGAGTCCTGTGTATAAACTAGTCAACACTTCGTTATATCGGAGTCCTGTGTATAAACTAGTCAACACTTCGTTATATCGGAGTCCTGTGTATAAACTAGTCAACACTTCGTTATATCGGAGTCCTGTGTATAAACTAGTCAACACTTCGTTATATCGGAGTCCTGTGTATAAACTAGTCAACACTTCGTTATATCGGAGTCCTGTGTATAAACTAGTCGGATGTGTGATATTTACTATTTTTTTCCTGTCATTTACTGCGGGTCCCTTCTAGAAAGTGCACATGCAGCAGATTTAAGGGAACCACTGAGTTATACAAAAGCATTTTTAATAGTAACCTATATTTTTACATCTTTTCAAACAACTCAGCTAACACACAGGTAACACACAGCTAACACACAGGTAACACACAGGTAACAAACGCGGACTCCATTGTGTGATAACAAAACAAGAAAACATCTAAGAACTGTTCCATTATTAAATGCTCTCAATACATGAATAATGTTCTCTCTATTTATTTGATAAAGGTATTCTACCGCCATAAGGTAAAAATCAGCAGGATCCTTCCTATTGATCATCGACTATGCCGAGTAATCGATATATCAGTCAATGTTATCAGTAGAGCTACTCAGGCGGTGAACACAGGCGCATTACAAAACTCAGGGTGCGTGCACAGACCGCTATTGTTATTTAAGTTTTTATTATGTAACAGGAGATTTCTTTCAAAACGTTCTTACATAGAATTTAGCGAAAAGCTATTGTCTTTTTTTTTTTGAAATAATCGCTAGTGTTTCGACAAATGAACGGTTCTCAATATTTGCCTTCACGGCGTCTACCCAACGCTGACCTTAGATCAAGCATTTACAATGATGTGCATTTAAAATTGCGTGCACGTAACGACGTTGTTTATGCATCAACAGGATGTAATTTTCCATAATGCCCCTGCGTGTCTCAAAGTCTCCGTTTGGCACTCCAAGAAAACTACAAAAGGCTCCACAGAGGGGGGAATGGATGGTAGTGCGGTAAAGCGCTCTACTGTCGACCTAAAGGTCCCTGGTTCTACGGTGATGGTTAAAGTTCTCGCAATATCTTGCAGTGTCTGCAAGGTGGGGATGAAAGTCGGGCACCGCGATACCGTCCGTCCCATAAGAGGATCTAAGAGATTTCATCTCATCTTTACAGGGACTTCACATAGACCGCTACATATTATTATTACACTCGCTGACCGCTTGAAGAAACTAACTTTTACTTACTGTTAGGATCAAGTAATCCAGTTTCTGGCTTCACAATCAATACGTTTATGTTGTTATTTTAGATAGCCATTAATTATTCTTTACATCCACGCATACAAATTTTGAGTGATGTTATTTTGTGTTCTAAAAGATTCTGATATTATTAATGTAAAAAACAACAACATCAATGAAAATATAATAGAAGGTACAATGCTTGGATCAAAAGAATCACATAAATCACAATCGGAATCAGAAATGCCTAAAATCGAGTTTATTAAAACACAAATCAAACAGCCTGGACAACAGGCGAAAGCAGGAATGGAAGAGATGAAAACAAACTGCAGTGAAGAACCACGTAATTAAACTGATGTCGATAATAATGCCATTAAAATGGTAAGACGCGAAACAATCATCCGCATTTTTGTAATGAAGATAGTGAAAAAAATGATTCGATCATTAATTGTGTATAAGTATGATGCTGCTCATCTATTAAACTATAAGTGTTATAATTTCAATGCTAGATTTGTATTATGGTACCTAAGCGAAATGGCGCATCTACTAAGATCGTCAATTCGTACTTTAAAATGCCCCCATCTCTTTAAGCCAGAAAAATTTCGTTAAAATATGTTTACATTTAACAATATTTTCCTGAATAATATATCGGTATATTAATTTTTTTTTTACTGGCTTTAATCGAGAAGATAGTCAGTTACACCCACAAACAGTCACACAGATGGAAATCAAAATAGTCTGAATATATTTATATGATAATATGATACGTTTTAAAAAGTTATTAAAAGCCACACAAATAAAATACAAAAGAAAAGTAAACAAAAAAATCCCACTTACATACTTGAATTCAAATATTCCAAACAACAGTCCCAGTTTTACCTGTTAACATCCCTTACATGAGTTCATTCATCAAGTAGCAACACTATGGCAGAACTTCGCACTGGGAGAGACGTAGATGTTGAATACCTGAGCGTGTTTATATTATGTGACATAATTTGCAAATAAATCGAACTCTTGTCGGTTATTGATTTCTCCTCGAGACTCGGTAATGTTTTTTTTTCTCTTCTTTTTGATATGAATGACAAATATTGTCAGTAAATAATCAATGAAAATGTTGTAACGTGAAAGCAGTGCAGAAATTTTAGTTTGGTCCTTTTGTTTTTGTTAAGAAATCGTTACCATTGGTTGGTTTATGCATCGAGTTGTAATGTGAATAAACCAATGAAATTTGACTTTTTAACCGTTACTTGTCCATGAGTCAAGTGACATTTATCGTTTGCTAATTTAGGCCTCCTGCAAGAGACATTTTATTCCCCCCCCCTCCCCATATGTCGAGGAATTTAAAAAATAAATACCATGCAACATAAGCAGACCCGTAGCTAACTATTTTGTCCCTGTTTGAAAGTTACATTTTTTAGCACCATTCTCCAAAAAGTTACATTTTTAGCACCATACTCCAAAAAGTTACATTTTTTAGCACCATTCTCAAATATATATAGCCTATATATATATATATATATATATATATATATATATATATATATATATATATATATATCAATGTGTCTGTCTCTCGATTGGATTTATGATGTGATAAAGTTGCACCTGTAGCATAGTCTTTCATCTGGATCGATAACTATGCTATAACTTCGGACCCCACCCCACTGTCAAATGTACACATTCCTGTTAAATCTAATAATATGTGTGTGTGTTGGAGGGGGTTGGTGGAATAAGTAATATAACTAGGCCAGCCAAATATCTCAAAGTCTCTGTCTAGTGCCCACATAAACCTATAAACAGCTCCACTTGTGGTATCTGCTAAAGAATTGAACTCGTATACAACATATACCTGCAACAATTAAATGTTGTGCTATTGATATGCCAATACTCATACTTTACGTCAGTAAACTATAAAACAGTCACGTTTGAAAAACAAAGTTAATACTGGTTTTAAAATTTACCTACACCAACCACCACTATATTAATGAAATGAATTATATCCATTTTAGTTGTTTTGGTTTTTATTTAAAAAGTAGAACGAGAAATAACGGTGGGAAGAAAGATAATTGTAAGTTGTCGGTACTTGTAAGCTTGGCAACTGCAACAATGGCAGGATAATGACAGATAATTAGGGAACGACCGATATGCCTTTTTACCGATAGTCCGATACCGATATTTTCCCCCATCATTTTTACCGATACCGATACCGATATTATCTTTTTAGGGGCTGTCCATTATTTATGTCAACAAATTTTTGGCGATTTTTACCCCCCCATCCTCCTTGTCAACAACTTGTCAAACTTCCAGAGACCCCCCTATTAAATTACGTCAAAATTTGATTACCCCCCTCCCAAAAAAGGTGGCTTCCAAAATGTTTATTTGGCAAAATTAGTAGGAATATAGTTAGTTTAATTAAAATACTGAATGTTAAGCGAGCGTGTAACACAGAACTACAAACGCTGCTTAATTTTCCTATTTATTAAGTAATTATATTAAATTTAAAAAAGTAACATTGTTGACGTCAACTTTTCTTGACCTCCCCCCTCCCCCTTGTCAACATGTCAAAAATTTTCTGACTCCCCCCTCCCCCCTATTTTGTTGACGTAATTAATGGACAGCCCCTTAAGCAACAACAATGCCAAACACGTGTTATTCTCGTGTTGTATGACGTATTTTGTAACACTTCGCCCACGCGTGTCTTGTTCACCCCCCCCCCCCAGATACCGATATTTTTTTTTAATCAACAACAATGCCAAACACGTGTTTTCCTCGTGCTACAGCTAATGACGTATGTCAACCCATGCTTACCCCTTCCCTGTCATATTTCGTGACACTTCTTGTTCCCCCCCCCCAACTTCCCATCCCAAAAAAAAAATACACACAGATGTTCACTAATTGTATCATTCAAGGTCATACATTAGAATTAAGAAATGCCAATCCTATTGTTTCAAGGTCATATCTCTGATGTAGTCGTGACAATTTCTGTGTACGGATTTTTTTCCCTTTTTTTTTAAATGTTGTCTGATCTGGTTATACAATTGGGTTATTTACTGATTTTTTTTTCTGCAACTCTGTTGTGAAAAAAAAAAACAATGTATCGGCAGCCAAAAAACGGCCGGTCCGACAGTTAACCCATAGTGCCAATATCGGTTCGACTATCGGTCGCTCCCTAAAACAATCGGCCGATCCGATATTAACCGATAGTGCCAATATCGGTCCGATACCGATACCGATCCGATTATCGGTCGCTCCCTACAGATAATCACTCAAGATGAAAGGGAATATTACAGTTGTTAGTCTGTGAAATACTCCCATAGAATGGTGATACAATGTACAAACCCGATATTGGCTGCGATTCAAACTTTTCTATCATTTAAAAAAAAAAGAAAAAGAAAGGTTTGTTTAACTAGGAAGGATAATCCTGTTTTGGAAAAAACACAGAAAAGATTGAAGAGGAAATGTGGATTTATGTCCCTTATATATATTTTTTAATTTCTCTATCATTAAACAACATTCCACTAAGACATGTTGCGGTATCTAAACGAATCTTGCCTAGGTCACCAGGGCCTTCTTAAACATTTTGTGGGGGCCCATTCAGACAATCATTAACTAAATGAAATAGATGAGATAGGGCCCAACAAGGGTCTATTTGTGTGGTCTCCATTCCTTAGTATGGCCCTGATGATGATGTCCAAATCTTTCTAGGTTAACAGGGTAACACTAATTGGGGGAGGGGAGGTAATTAAGTTGGGATAACCTAAGGATGATCGCCCCCCCTCCTCCCTCAATAAACTCTGCATCCCGGATTGATATCAAATAAGTTTCAATGAGCAACTAAGCCGCCCACCACTGCACTTTCTAAGGCAAGTTAATTAACGGTCTTTAGTAGCAGCGCTACGATTGGTACTTTCAGACACAGAGACCCCCTTGTCATTGCCACTGGGTGAGGGTTTTAAGCTGATTAAGTCAACTGAGTCCCAGGGTGCCGATACCCCCCCCCCAAAAAAAAAAAAACGAAAGATGAATAAAATAGTCTTCTTTCTTTTAGCCAGAGATCGGCAGAGGTCGGCAACTTTTTGGACGGGAGCAGGGGGCAAACATTAGGGCTAGAATTTAACCCCCTAAACTGACCCCCCCACACACACACACACCTTCGTCCTCAGTTTAAACAGGCAGGAATGTAAACTGGGAGCTCACTTGTTTACGTAGTGACCCACATATTGGATAATTCATCGCTTTGAACTAAATTTTATTAATAATTTGAATTCATTTCTCATAATACTTTTTGAGGTTCTGGCGATATTCTGTTTTCAAGATACATAAATCAGTAGACACAATTTGCAACTGTACAGGAGTGCCATGCAACAGTGGGTTTAAAGCATCGTACTACAGATCTAATAAGAGCAATGTAGCATGATTATAAACCACAGAGCTGACTTTAAACTTTTAAAAAAGTGATTAAACAGTTCGACTACATGTCTAATTATTGAAACAATGATGAGCTTAATTAGCAAAAAAACTAGATCAAACGTGTAAGATAAATGACATCAATTAATGAAATTTACTTCCAACTAATTCTTGCCTAATAGTCAAATACCCCTTTCGTTATGTGATAGAGCTTAACAAAGTATCCCACCTGTATGATAAATGCAGTTAATAACTCGATTCTTAGGTATCATGTTATAAAATGTTATTATTATAATTATATATTCTATGCTACAAATATGAATCGTTGTGTTATAAAAAGATATATCGACTGATGTGACCTTTGACCTGCTCTTCTCATTTTTACAATATCGTGTGAACCAAAGCTGAGGGTTTTATGACCTGCATTCGCGAAGTGTGCACCAATCAATGGCGGATATTGAGTTTACCGGTGGGCGACAGCTGGGACTGCGTCAAGGGAAACAACTTACTATACTTCATATATATTTATATCTATGCTTTATAATCTCATATTTTTGTTGCTAAAGACTAACGGGTTATCCTTCCCCTTTAATTATTTATTTTGTGTGTACACAGTAACAGTTGCAATGTCAATGAATGTAAAGATGCACGGAACACAATGTGCTCTGGTCACATTACATACAACAGCATATATGTTAACTATTTTTTTTTTAATATTTACTGAAGTTAGCCTTGTAAATTTTTTTTTACATTTGTTAACATTGTAATTTTTTTGTTGGCTGAAGTTAGCTTCATAACTTTTAAAAATGGGGCTCATTGTATGCCCCTAAGCCTCGGCCCTGCGTATATCATTACACATTTCTTTTGAGTATATCTGTCATATTTCATGAATAAATCGAACTTATGTAGTCTTAAGTATGAAATCGGTATGGGGTACTACAAAGCAAATAAAAGAAAAAGGTGTATTTAAATAACCTATGTGTAAATACATGGCCGATGTCTTATGGAAAGGCAAACTAGTCGACACACCCCCCCCCCCTTCCTCCCAAACACACCCACTGCAAATGGGGGTGTATCGTCTATCAATTCTTGAAACCTCTCTGAAATTCTATGCCTAGATACCCCGGAAATACATAAGAAAGACTCTGTCGTTATGTGTGATGTTTTGTTTTGCAGTCAACCCCCTTTATAATTATACATTTTACACCGGTTACTTATTTCCATTGATACGCCAGCGTCTTATACAGTGACTTATACATATATTACAAAATTTAAAGTGTTAAAAAAGTCTGCATTAACCCCCCCCCCACACACACACACACCATTTTCCATTTTTGAATACTCATTGGTCAGTGTTAAGTGTTTTTTTTTTACTTATGCTGTGCACAAATCTATAATTAGCAACACACTGGTGAGTCCTTGAACGTGAGTGAGCCGAGTGTTATCCACTCACACCTGTGGTCTTATGGAAAATACGTTGGCGTCGGACTGTACTGTATAGTTAAAGTAAGTAACAAACTCATTTCATTCAAAAAAAGTATTTCAATTTCGTTTTTTCCATAATAAATATATAGCTTTTTTTTTGTCCAGGTTAAACTTCGCTTCATTTTCTTTAAACATTTTCTGTATTGTTAAACTGGCAAAAACATTTCATTTTAATAAACAAGGGCTTGGTTTAGACTGATGTAAGTTAAAAACTGGAAATACAGTTCGATTGTTGTACGTAAATTAGCATTGCTCATTAATAATCTATCTATCTATCTATCTATCTATCTATCTATCTATCTATCTATCTATCTATCTATCTATCTATCTATCTATCTATCTATCTATCTATCTATCTATCTATCTATCTATCTATCTATCTATCTATCTATCTATCTTCTATCTATTTATCTATCTATCTATCTATCTAACGGGTGAATTGTTGAACTGTAGTTCATTGTAAAACCAAATATTTTCTAGCATATTTTGCTGCCATGTTGTAAATACATTTATTAGTTTGTGTGTCCGTGTGTGTATGTCTGTGTGTGTGTGTGTGTGCTCTTTTTTCGTGCTTGTGCTTAGAAGATGTTCCAAGTACTAAACGTGCTAAAGCGAGTACAGGAACACATGCACGTTTTTTTTTTCAAATTGTCAGTCAGAGTATAAGTACAAAATGCCCAAAGTACGGGTACAATTTTAATGGCAAGTATCCACGGTGTACAATTACGACCAGTACTACAGACCAGGTACTTGGTAAAACAAGTAGCATTTACGCCATCTCCGTTAAATATAAAAGTTCGTGTTAAAGTTCACGCTGTGTCTCCCGTGGTGCCTCCATAGCCATTACAATATTAACTATGGTGGCGATATAAGAAGTGCACTATAAAAACAGTCGCATTAGTTGTTTTTTTTTACAGGATCTGAAAGATTTCATCTCACACTTTCAGTGATTTCACACACACACACACACACAGAGTATTAGAAGTAAAGTACTGAGTATAAAAACAGTTTACAAAGTACCATATATAATTCAAAACGAGAACAGTTTTTGATTTAAAAGTATTTTTTCTTTTAATTGTGAAAGCTGGAGAAGAAGTAAGCAGTAATGTCATTCCGTCTTATCCGGATACAAATGTATTCGGCATACACTTCCACTATTAGGGCAGTTGGTCCAGCACAGTCTACCATATTTCGTTGTGTAATTCTTGTGAGTCTTTTGTTTTTTAAACTAATAATAAAATTACAACTGGTAAATTACACATGCAATTCAACACGGAGTGTGCTGATTAAGTCAGCGGTCTGCAGTCATCGTATCGCTATAATTCGTAATTCTCTAGTACAGCCACAGAGACTCTGCTAAATGCCAGAGATTGAGGGGATGGAGGTAGATTAAGTTCATTGCGTCATATACCCCCCCCCTCAAACTCCACCACTCCCTCCAAAAAAAAAAAAGAAATGTAAAAATAGATGGCAGCACTTGATATTTATAGTAAATTATATGCATAATTAACAAACTATTGTTATTGACTTGTAAATTTCATCGTGTATACTTGTCAAAAGGATATGACTCATTTCCTCATAAACTCTTCTCCTTGTATGATAGTGCTCACATTTTGTTATCGTCAATGATACAAAGGAGGGGGGGGATGCTCAAAAGAAAATTATATATATATATATTAAATAAAGACACATATTAAAAGTCAAGCAATTGATCATTTGATGGCAATCACAAATGTTTCATTCATCTATGAGACTCGTGTGCTTTCCCCATAAAAAAAAAACGGACTACAACATATCATTACATGGGGGAAAAAAAATCCTTTGAGTAGGATACGAAAAAGCAAAAATAGCTTTCTGTAACAGGACAGGCTTGCCACAGCGTTGTTAGAAGCTGCTTACATATGCGGGCTCTTTGAAAATGAAAGTGTAATTATATGATGAATGAGACATTTCATTGTGGGCGGCACATGTGTACTGTGCTGTCTACATGGTCACACACTTTTGTTAATTTATTGATTTCTGTTGTATGTTGGTGAATGTTGAGTTGTTTTGTGACTATAACACACACAAACACGCTCCACACACACAAAACTACACACACACAACACCACAAACATAGACACAACTACACACACACACACAACCACACACACACACAAAACTACACACACACCACACCTTCACATAAAATACATCCATACACACACAGCACCACACACCATACACACACCACCACCACCACACACCACCGCCACCACACACACCACCACCATACACACATACCACCACCAACACACACACCCCACAACACAGAACACACAACCCACCACCACACATCATACACACACAACACCACACATACACACATAGACACAGCACACACAGCACAAATACACACCACCACACACACAACACACACCATGCGCAAAAAACCACTACTACACATACACACATAGATACAACACACACCACCACCACACACCATACACACACACACACACGAAACACATACACACAACACACAGAACACACACGACCACCATCATCAACACTCAATCACTACACACACACACCGCACTTGTCTATCTATCTATCTGTAAGTTATGCTAACACATATTTATTATAATAAATACTTGGCGGATTGCCTTGAATTAAAAATTAAATTCTCAATTGAGATGAAGTTTTCTTCTAATATTATTTATTGATTGTGACCGTTATACCCAGTTATTGATTAAATTAGGAAATGACGTGCGCAATTGTGCAATGCGTGCACAGGTGGTGAGTGTGATTGCAGCTGCAAGCGATTGAAATGATACCAATAACCAATGTAGTAAATATATCATAACATTACTATTCTTATATTTCATCAAATAATATAATTGATAGTGTTGGCCAAACAACAGAATATCAATTAACATTGTTGGGCTAAGCAAAAAAAAAAAAAAAAAATAAATAACACTTTCAAGTAAGGTTTAACAAAAATTAGCTTTTTTTTTGGAGTAATTGTTTAGATTTTTAACTATGTTTAAATTAGGGGTGAATAGAGCAAAATAGAAATTCAACGTTTGTAACTTTATGTACCACAATTGATTCCATTCAAACTCTATTTGTAAACATTGATTGGAAACAATAATTGTCTGTGAATGCTATTGTAGTAAGCAGTTAAGTGGATATTTTAACACACGAGAACCGTATATGTCTCAAAACCAGAATATTGAAAGTAATTTTAGTGTTTATGATGTAATACATTCATTTCCGCCTGTCTATTCATTGGCCTCAGCAAGCTTGTCACTATGGCATGATTGTTTACATTTTATCTAATGTCTTAACTTAGTGAGGGGTGAAAGGGTGGGGGGAGGAGGGCAGGTCAGGAGTTCACGAGGTCAGATATTGAACATTGGGATCAGATGAACACCAACAACATAAGTTTAACGGACATAGTATAAAGAAAATAAGAGATATATAAACAAGTTAAGATTAGTGGAGCTGGTTTATGTGATTAATTGAAGGATGATAGATGTCGATGTATAGATACCAAGTTGAATGATGATAGATGTTGATGTATAGATAACAAGTTGAATGATGATAGATGTTGATGTATAGATAACAAGTTGAATGATGATAGATGTTGATGTATAGATAACAAGTTGAATGATGATAGATGTTGATGTATAGATAACAAGTTGAATGATGATAGATGTTGATGTATAGATAACAAGTTAACTGATGATAGATGTCGAAAGAGATGTAGATAACAGGCTGAATGATTACATCCCTTAGTTAAGAATGACATCAATACATTTATTGACATATATATATATATATATATATATATATATATATATATATATATATATATTATGAAATAAAATCAGTGCACAGAATGACAACTAAACAGTACAAGATACCTTTATCACATGACATTAGTACTACTAGGAAGTGGCTTTCTTTTTGAGCTAACCATATCCCCACGGTGTCGGTTGATCTATCTATCTATCTATCTATCTATCTATCTATCTATCTATCTATCTATCTATCTATCTATCTATCTATCTATCTATCTATCTATCTATCTATCTATCTATCTATCTATCTATCTATCTATCTATCTATCTATCTATCTATCTATCTATCTAACTCTCTTTCTCTCTCTCTCTCTCTCTCTCTCTCTCTCTCTTTATGTTCTGCATAAAAATTTGTCTGCTAGAATGTATTCTTAAGTTGGTTCTTGTATGTGTGTGAGAGTGTTTGCATGTGTTAATGTGTTTTCATACTTAGGTATGAGTGTATTGTCCATTCAAGTTTTAAGACTAACACAGGTGCAACACCTGTCAGTTACATTCTGCATAATTGTGAGACAGACGTAGAGAACAACAATGTGATACAGACACGCGAAGACATGAGAGAGACATGTAAAGAGATATGAAAGAGAGAGAGAGAGAGAAAGCGAGAAAGAGGGAGAAACAGATAACCTGATGTATAGAGAAATAGAGAGAGTGGCAGATTTAGCTGTAAATAAAAAAGCACACAAGGACCTTATTCTTATAATGCTGTCACCTAAAAATTTTTTACTTGATTTTCTGCTTGTTGAAAGCAATATCTCAGTCGAAATAATTTGTGTACTTCATTTTGTGTGAATTCGAAACCTGTTGGATATCTTACTTGTTTGCGGTCTTTTTTGAACAAGTCTTTTATTAACAGTATTATTTAAAAGCACTATCTTCATTTTTTAAGTCATGTTTTTTTTTTAATATTAATAATTATTTACGACAAGATTATTTAACTATCTGTGTATTTTTGAAGTGACTGTGAATTAGTTAACTATCTGTGTATTTTTGAAGTGACTGTGAATTAATTAACTATCTGGGTATTTTGAAGTGACTGTGAATTATATTTTCAGACATGGGAACGTACCATAATCCTTTTCAGCTCATCTGTCTGTTTTTTAACTTCGCTGTTGCCATAGTAACAACCCTTGTGGTTTTTTCCTCCCTCGGCAAACAGTATGGATTCCAAGAAGGTAAGTCCCTCTTTATTCAACTACATATTGGGGGGGAGGTAATCTTGAACATAACAACGTGACAATAGGGGGTGCTGTGTAGTCTACTTATGCAATTGTCCAGTCGTTCCAACAGATTGGTGACGGCTTAGCCCCCTCCCCCTTCCCACCTCCTCCCCATATCGGCAGCTCCGCCTGCTACACTAAGAAAGAGGTGTACTAGTCAATTTTTAATTCAATATAAATCGTTATAAATCAATCGTTGTAAATTAATATAAACTGTTGTAAATCAATATAAATGACAATAAAGGCGACATGTTCTTTTCTACTGCAGTATTTCGTATATTTTTTTTGTTGTCATCTCTTCTGTCGGATTTCGTTCAGCCAGCTTCAGCAGGCATTTCTACTGGTGTAATATAAATTCTGATCAAATTAGATGCATTCACAGCCTCGACCTGTAATTTCGCTCAGAGAGCCCAAACTTCCTAGTAAATCGCTGCCTAAATGCCTAAACTATTTACATTTCAATCTTCCGAGAGGTCTTCATATGGCCCACAATGCACTGGTTGGTCCAAGGGACCCATAATGCTATTGTAACTACAAAACATATTTCCAAATATGAAAAAGCAAGTAATAATAGTAATAAAGTCGAAAAAAACTAAATATTAATTGCAAAAATGTTAATATGATTTTTTGTGCTGTATTGTTCAGAACTATAGCAATTTTGTATTGAACGCCAAATTAGTTATTTTTTGTTTTGTATTGTTCAGAACTATAGCATTTGTGTATTGAATGCCAAACCAGTTAGCATTTGTGTATTGAATGCCAAACTAGTTATTTTTTTGTTTTGTATTGTTCAGAACTATAGCATTTGTGTATTGAATGCCAAACTAGTTATTTTTTTGTTTTGTATTGTTCAGAACTATAGCATTTGTGTATTGAATGCCAAACTAGTTATTTTTTTGTTTTGTATTGTTCAGAACTATAGCATTTGTGTATTGAATGCCAAACTAGTTATTTTTTGTTTTGTATTGTTCAGGACTATAGCATTTGTGTATTGAATGCCAAACCAGTTATATATGATGAAATGTTTTTCTGCCTTAACATAAAACTTCATGCATGAAGTATTTCCTATTCCAGCTCTACCGAGTCTACTGACCCAAGACCTTCAGGACGTGGCCGAGGCCCGACCCACATCCATCTCACCTGAGGCCTGGGTACACAACATCTGGGCATGTCTGACCCTGTGGCACGTCGTGTGGGCCTTCTACGGCCTGGTGAACGTGTTCCGGAAGTCAGCCGGTGTGCCGGTGTATACGAGCCCAGCGCTGCTCACGAACATTGCCCTTGTGACGCACATCTTTGCCTGCGGTTTCACCATAGCCTGGTTCATCTTGTACGATCGTGAGTAGATTGGATTATGTAGTAAAGATTTTTTTAATATTTGAGCAACACTGCTCACCAACATTTCCCTGTTGACACTATCTTTGCCCTGAGACTTCACTTTAGTTTAAGCTCATTTCGTATGCTCTTGAATTTATACATAATTGAACAGGTTCATTTTAAATACAAACAGCACATACCTGTCTGCGTAGAACATGCTAGATCATTAAGTTAAAACAGTGAGATCTGTAGCATCTGTAATGCTCGATCTACACCGAATGTTTGTTTATAAACTGGATGACAAGATGATTCAGTAGAATTTTTTTTCCCGCTACAAAACCAAATTTGATTGTACATTGGTAAAGATGGTTACAGTGCCGGCTTTAGGTATAGGCGATATAGGCAGCTGCCTAGAGCGGCATTATTTCAAGGAGCGGCAAATTCCAGCAAAATAAAATCAAAAATATAAAAATTATAAATAAAATAAATAGATTTGAGAAAGTGTAAAATTAAATAAGAGCACAAAATTGCTTAGAATGGCGACAACAAATAAGTCACGTGGATTAATGCTCTTAATTTATTACATCACTATTATGACATCACTAAAAAAAAAACTTCCAAAACTGGCATAAAACCATCAATGCGTTTTTCTCTAAGAGTTGCGACCATCGATACTCACACATCGTCCCTGACCGCAGCTCATTTCATTCAGAAACATCCAAACGCTAGTCCTCCAACTCGTCTCTCATTATCTTTCCCCACCATACATTTCTCTCTTTACAAATATAACTTGAGATATAAATAAATGAGAGGAAACAAACTGTTGTTCTTATTTTTAACATCATTGACACGAATTAATTTATCTCATCATGTCGTGATGTAATTCAGCTTAACTCTCACATCCCCACCTCTGTAAACCAGCAGCCAATGAATTATTCATCTCTAGATAAATGATAATGACCTGCCATTAATGACAAGGGAAACACATAGTTTACAGGCTAAGCATTATGGTACAAATAGGACAGGTCAGTTTTTTTTTTAATGGGATTTTTTTTATATCTGATATGTGAATCACCAGGGATCCCTTGATAAAGTAGATATAGTTATATTAGCTATGTCACAACCAAATTGTAAGTCAGTGTGGCATGATTTGGACATTAAAATGTATATATCAAGGGATTTCGTTTTTAGTGAATTTGATTTATGCTGGACTTATGACACAATTTATATACATGTACTTACTCAATTTTTGTGACCTAATTGACTAGAAGTACTGTTAAAAGTACAAGGAATTGAAGCACAGTAAAATGGGATTATGATACTTGTAGCCACAGATAAAATAAAGAGAAAAGCTATTAATTATTATGGTGTATTTTAACATAATAATTATCAATCAAAAACATGTTTTTAACTTAATGTAGTAAATAAATTCAAATGCACATTTTGAATTTTTAAACATAAGCAACTGACCTTGATAGTAAAGTTCCCTTAAGCCCCCAAGGGCTAATCGGGGCACATGAAGTGTAGAATTCACCTGTTTCATTAAGCTCGATTGTGTAGTTAGCACAACGCCCAACCGCCTTTACTCCCCCAAAATAAAGTCAGGTACCCATTTAAAGCTGAGTGGACTTGGGGAGTTTCACCTGGACCTGAAAAAAAAAATACCAAGTTTCTCATTCAGGTTCTATCCAGGGATCTCTCTGTTCGACAGTCGAGCGCTCTACAACGCAAGTTCACCACACATTTACCGACATTAATGCAATGAATGAATTAAGTTTAGTCCTTCATTCAAACATAGAAATGGTTCATTAGGTGGTGGAGTTCCAGATACACTGCATCGGACAGGTCTCTCTATGTATCTCTTTGTCGTGTGGTCGCCAGGAGAGTTGGCAGGTTGGGGGAAAACACTGCTCTTAATGGTCACCGGGAGAGTTGGCAGTCTGTGGGAAACACTGCTCTCAATGGTCGCCAGTAGAGTTGGCAGGTCGGGGGAAACACTGCTCTCAATCTGTCAAAGATTGAGTTATAGTGATTTACACATTAATCGTCATTGGCATATGTTAACATTTTTTTTATAAAATTCCATTATTGTTCAATTATATCGATAATAATTTTTTGTTTCAGGGCTCTATACTTCCGTTTCATGCCTGTTTATCGCCATGACTTGTATTCTGTCCTGGATATCATACGGCGCCTTGTCTTACGCTCTGGAAAGTAACAGATTTCGGCTGGAGAAATCTGAGAGAAAAACAGAAATTTGGTTGACCAGGTTTTTAGTGCATGTAAGGCTTAGTGCGTTAAAAAAATCTCATTATTTTTCATGCCATATTTATGTATTTCATCTTGCGCGTTGTATATGTTTGGATCCATGGGAAGGATTTTTTTTTATTACAAAATCCTCTCCTTTAAAAGATTTCGATCGCCCTTTTTAAAATAAACTGTTTCATTTTTTCATCATCATCATCATCATTCGCCCCAGAAATAAGTTTTATCGTTAGAGGGTGGGGGGAATGGGTGGAGATCTTCACAAACGTAGGTGTTGAATTATGGTCCAGTGTTACACAGAGGCGTAGTGGGGCAACTTGCGCCCGGGGCATTTTACCTTTTTAATACCTTTTTAGCGCCCCCCCCCATTCGAAAACCATATAATATTATATGTAAAATATACCTTTTGGCGCCCCTGAACCTCGGTGCCCGGGGACATTACATTACATTGTTACATTAACTTGTTTTATTGTCTATTTGTTACCTTAAATTAAAATCACCAAAACCACTCTATACCCGTTGCACCCTCTGTCATAGTGAAAAAATAAAAATAAAAAGGCACACAGAAAAAAAAAACCTGTCCCTGTAGTTGTTTAAATGAGAAGAGATAAATAATTTTTTTTTTCAGGACCTCGACAGGAGTGGTGTATAATGACAATAATAATAAAAACAAAAAATTTGATAATCTATAAAAAATTATATTGATTTTAGCTGTAATACAAATATGAATGATATACACTTACAGAACGCCGTGGCTGCTATAGGGACGTGGAGCTACTTCGTCTTCGCTTTCAACTTGGCCATAGCTGTGATGCACAATGAAAACTTTGGACTTAAAGATGAATATGCCAGCATTGTAAGTTGTAACAGATGCACAAAAGATGCGCACATGCATTAATACATGCACACACAGATACAACTATACATAAACAAATATAAATATACTTACATGCATAGGTACATCTATACAAAAAACAAACATGCATAAATACATGTATGCATACACAAGCATGCTTACATACATAAATACATCTATACATACACAATCATACTTACATACATAAATACATCTATACTTACACAAGCATACTTACATACATAAATACATCTATACATATACAAGCATACTTACATACAAAGTTACATCTATACTTACACAAACATGCATAAACATACGTATACTTACACAAGCATACTTACATACATAGATACATCTATTCTAACACAAGCAAACTTACATACATAAATACATCTATACATACACAAGCATACTTACATACATAGATACATCTATACTAACACAAGCAAACTTACATACAAAGATGTTTTTAAACATAGAAAAATACACTAACAAAATTGAATACATACATGTGACCGAGCAGAGCTGGTCTTAACGTGGCCTTAATTCACAGAAGGCAACTGTGCAATATAGTACTCACGAATTTTCAAGCTCTTACTCAATTACATATCAACCATACAACCCCATTATAGGCCGAGGCTACAGATACAGATAAAATTTCCACAACTACATCTGCCCCAAGGGCCCTCTAGGGCTAAGTGAACTTTACTTTTTTTTTTATTTTACTCAAAATGTCCACAGATTGGTTTGACTGTCATTGGTGTATTTCAAGTTGTTTTCTTGATTCTAAATGGAACATGTTTTGATAGACAGACTAGGTGAGTTAAGTCTCATATATATATATATATATATATATATATATATATATATATATATATATATATATATATATATATATATATCTGAGTTTATTTGAAAGCGTGTATTTGTGTGATTTTAATTGAGTGTACGTGTGATGGTGTGCTTGTGTGAGTGTGCTTGTATGAGTTTGCATGAGTGATTGTCCGTGTGTGAATGTCCTTGTGTGAGTGTGCCTGTGTGTCTTTGTGGGAGTTTGTTTGTGTGGGTGTGCTTCTGTCATTGTGTTTTTATCAGTGTGAGTACCCTTGTTTGAGTGTTCCCGTATAAGTGTATGTGTTGTTTTGGTTGTGTCAGTGGGAATGTGTGTTTATGGGATTATGATCTTGTCAGTGTATTTGTATATGTGAATCTATTCGAGTGTATGTTTGTATGAATATATTTTTACAAGTGTGTTTCAGCCAGAGTTTTTTTAAAGTGTGGGTATATCTCTGTGTGAGCTTGAGCTAGTGCTTGTGTAAGTAAATATTAGTGCGATTTATTTTTTGTGTGATTATTTGTTTTTTTTTGTGTGGGAGTGTGCATGTGTGATTGTGCTTGTGTGATTGTGTAATTCATTTTTTGTGTGTCTCATTTTTGTGTGATTCATTGTCTGTGCGATTCATTGTTTGTGTGATTCATTGTTTGTGTGATTCATTTTTTTGTGTGATTCATTGTCTGTGCGATTCATTGTCTGTGCGATTCATAGTTTGTGTGATTTATTGTTTGTGTGATTCATTGTTTGTGTGATTCATTGTCTGTGCGATTCATTGTCTGTGCGATTCATTGTTTGTGAGATTCAGTTTTTGTGAGATTCACTAAATGATATGATTGTGTTATTTTAATCTCATGTGAACGTCCGTAATAACATTGCGTATATTCACGGCGCCCTTGTATATGGACATAAATAGATGTGCTAAATTTAGACGATACTTAAACAAACCTGGCAATAAATCTTTGACTTAGGTAAATATCATGTATTGGGCGGCTACTTACCTAAATCCCAGCGACTCTTGATCATCAGAGTTACCTGAATTCACATGTATGGTAACCTAAAGAAGGACAGCTTGACCCGAACTAAGTCTTTTCAACTCCTTACTTTTATCCAGAGCCATTCATACGGATAGACCAACCAGACGACCCTTTACATCCCCAATTTCTAAATGTCTCACTATTGGTAAATATTACTATCAGATCTGATGATATACTGGCCCGAAAATGTCATTATGCCTAGGACATGAAATATGTACTTTTGAGTAGTAACCCAAGAAATACTTTTAATTATTGCCTCAAACAGATACTTTTGAGTAGTAACCCAAGAAATACTTTTAATTAGTGCCCCAAACAGGTACTTTTGAGTAGTAACCCAACAGGCACTTTTAATCAGTGCCCCAAACAGGTACTTTTAATTAGTGCCCCAAACAGGTACTTATGATTAAGTCCCTGAAACAACAACTATTAAATTTGACAAGGTCAACACTCTTTGTTATAGCGATACTGTAAGTCTTGCGAATCCACTCACCCTGTGTCCACTCTGCCCCAGGCCCCAACAACCTAAGAACGGCCCTGTTTTTCATTGCTTTGGCTTTGATACTTTTTTTTAATTAAGTTTCTGCCTGATTGATAAATGTACACATGAACCATTTCAACCAGGTACACCATCACGCCTTACATAATTAGCATCGTTGCACTGACAGCGGTGCTCTTCAGAATTCAGGAGTGGACATCTACAGATAACAAGTTCATTCTGGCGGCCGTACTGCTAGCCTTCGCCTTTCTATCACTGATGATCAAGGCCGTCTTCGTGGCCTTCAGAATACTGAAGTCTTCCAGCGATGGCGGAGAGATTACTGCAGAGTACCACCATAGTACTAAAGAAACAGAAGCCAGATACTTACTGAAGTAATTCATCCATTAATAAAATCATTGTATCAATAACTTACTGTGTTTCCAACAATTAAAGCTATTTTAACACTGCAAATTATTTTATTGTCCAATTTTAATTGTAACACTTTTTTTTACAGATAAATATAACTTTCTCGAAATGGTTTTTTTTTTCTTTAAAATAATAAATATTGAATGTTTTAATACATTCGGCATTTTTTTAGACAGGGAAAAACTATGCAACTTGTTCACTTTCGGAGTCAAATATTTTTTTTTAAATTCTTCTGAGTTATCAGCTTTGTTATATATAGGTCAGGTGGTAGCAGGGAAGGATAATGCCAAAATCTTACCATTAATTACGTACCACTTTTTATCATTACAATTACCCTGGAACATCATTATGACATCATGGGGTTTGACCAACTTATTTACTATCACTGATTAACATGATTTACTATCAATGATTAACATGATATTAAAGTTATAGTGAAGGGTTACTTATATCATAAAATAAAATAAAAAAAATATATCGTTTTTCCTCTGTTCCATTATTTTCATCGGACTTACATATTACATTTTTTTATTTTGTTCAAATGTTTGAAGTTTCTTTTTATTAGCTTTTTCTTTTTCCCGCAACGAAATCCTTCAAGCAATCTATATTTGTGATATATCACTGCACATTTCAAACAAAATATAAACAATCCTTTTTTATATGCTGGTCATAATATTATTTCGGGCTTGTTAACTTATGTTCATTTGACAATGTTTTATTTATTTAATTACCGCCCTTTTGTTTATTTATTTTTTCATATTTCTATCAAGTTTCTTAATCATTTCGAAATTTACACACATCCTTGTATTTAATTTCTTTTGAAGAATTATTATTATTATTATTATTCTGAGATGTTTCTTTCATCAAAAGTCAATAAAAATTCATAATTTAAAATAAAATGTTTTTTTATTCATATTTCGTTATAACATTGTTATAATATATAGTTAAAATTATATTCACGTTGTGCTGATTATAAGATTACACTAGTTCATTTGTTTAATTAAAAATATCAACGGCAGTGGATGGCAAACCCTTTTTGGGGCCGCATGCCCAAAAGGCAACAAAAAAAAACCCCTACTTATTTATAGCTAAGTTCCAACACTCCAGTCTTGCAGACTGATGAGGCTCTGCGTGCCGATTGATGGAGGCTCTGTGTGCCGATTGATGGAGGCTCTGTGTTCCGACTGATGAGGCCCTGTGTGCCGACTATGGCACGCTTGCCAAAGGTTCGCCACCACTAGTCAAGGCTCAATAAATTAAAAAGTATCTGTATTTCAATTATGAATCGCTTTGTCGCTGATAGGGTACGACTTTGCAAAAAAGCCTTTGATAACTTTTGGTCGAGCTTTAGTCAGAGCCGGATTTACAATTTAAGTGGCCCTAGGCCAACAAAAACTTGAGGCCCCATTATGAAAAGTAAAAAAAAATATTTTTATTTTTTTCTATACTACTCAACGTTACTTCGCCCCGGGGGGGGGATCTCTAGGCTACATTGTATTATGCATATGTAATATTTATAGACGTAAACAGAATGTCAAGAGAGATCAATAACATAAGAATCCAACTTCTTTCATACGCACTTACATTACCTTGGCTTAATATTCAGCCAAAAAAAAAAAATCTTGGGAATCATTTAACACTTCGACATTGTACAAAGTTCAAGCTCAGAGATCGGGCGTCATTTTATTGTCCCCTAACCTGTCTCATTTTTTTCAAGCACAAAATCTCAACCTATCAACCTCTCCACCTCCCCCCGGCCCTTCACTTCAACGTACCTCACTACATTAGCGCCACCTGCATCACTATTTACTTCACTGTTCGTCATCACTCTCTCTCTTTCTCTCCCTCTCTCTCCCTCTCTCTCTCCCTCTCCCACTCTCCCTCTCCCTCTCTCTCTCTCTCATTATAACAATAACATAGATGAATATATATGACAAATAAAGAGTTTTACTTTACTCTTACCGCAGAAAAAAATAAATAATCACAATACGCCCTCCTGGTTGTATATTAACACTGTTTGGATATAGCAAAATAACCCACGTTATCCTGCAATTAATTTTTCAGTTTTTATTTTTATTAGCTTATACCCCTCCCCTCAGACTTTCAAACACCTTGTTTTTTTGCTCGTCTCAGAGCCATTAATAAACAGAATATTATTATTATTATAGAATTCTGACAAATTCTGGCCAGAGTACAGCGTCGTACATCGTAATTAACAAAGCCAAACATTAACCTAGGGAAGCTTTGAACCGCATTGTCTTAGATGAATGACTCGAACAACCACAGCCTCGCAATGAAACCGGAAATGTGCCTGAATTAATTACATGTTTTCATTATTATTATTTACGCTAGTGACTTCAACGCGAGAAAAGAACAAGTTTTATTGAGAAGTTAGCATTTAACACAAGAAAAACAAACAAAATCATAACTGAAATAACTCGCGGAAAATAAATGTACAGTGTGCTAACAGGATTTATGTTTGATTATACCGTTAAATTGTTTTTTTTTTAAAAAAGTAGAGCAAAAAGCTGCTTGATTGTGCTTATTATTACACTCTGATTACCAGCCTACATCTATTACAGTGACAAAGTGCATGTTACACATTTTAAGAGGTTACCCTTGAATGTATAATTTATTACTGTGATCATAGAAACAATGCATTATCATTTTATTGTAGTTATGACACCGGAAAATGCAGAACCCAACACATACAATTTCTCAAGATTTAAATTTACAGAATAATTTTATGGAATGATTTTATAGACCACTAATGGAAAAGCCTGTTGAAGCTGGCTGAACGAGATCCGACAGAAGGGATAACAAAGAAATATACGAAATGCATGTACTGCAATAGAAAAGAACATGCGGCATTTATTGCCATGAACAGAATACTATATGAACAGAAATAACAAAGAAATGTATCAAATACAACGCATACACCGCACAATATGAAAACTACCTGAGGGAGACACACGGGTTAGACTATTATGTATCTATCTATCTATCTATCTATCTATCTATCTATCTATCTATCTATCTATCTATCTATCTATCTATCTATCTATCTATCTATCTATCTATCTATCTATCTATCTATCTATCTATCTATCTATCTATCTATCTATCTATCTATCTATCTATCTATCTATCCATCTATCTATCTATCTATCTATCTATCTATCTATCTATCTATCTATCCATCTATCTATCTATCTATCTATCTATCTATCTATCTATTTTTCTAACTATATATCTATCTAATCTATCTATCTATCTATCTATCTATCTATCTATCTATCTATCTATCTACCGATCTATATTTTTTATCTAGGAATAGACCTGTAATTAGAGCACACAAAAAATATGCTACACATGATTGGATTTCGGAAGTAAAAATATGCACTTTAAGCTCTAGATGAACCCGTTCTCATCTAACCCTAGGTACTAAGTACACAACAAATGCTGCCGTTTAATAGCTGAGAAATAAATCAAATTAATTTGTCGAATCCTATCTTCATCGATAGGCGTAGGGAACTGAGTAAGAATGTCAACGAAACCAGTTAGATAATTTCCCCTTTCTTAATCCATGGATTATTCAGCTTTGGTGTGAATATTTAGATAAAATTAAGTCCTTGCGATAGGTCGTCTTTGATACATCCTGGATGAAGTGTATCACAATGTATACATTGTCAAATGCAGCAAAGAAATACTCGAATGAATCGCTAAATTTTATTTTGCCATTAAGATAGATTTTCAGCTGTATTTTATAACTCCTTTTATATTTGTTTAGAGGGTTGTTTTCTAGTACAATTAATACATTATTCCATCTTACAATAACTCTTGTTGATAATGTATTCAAATAATAATTTATAAATGTCAGATTTAAAGATGAATTTCTTCTGCTTAAGGTTGACGAAAATAACTTGACAGGAGATATTGATGTGGAGCCACAGTTTTCCACATCGTCTGCAATTCACCGAAATAATCGAAAAGAATGTTTCTAATACGACTATTAGGATAATACTATTCATATCAGTGGATTAAGAAACATGTATTAATATCAGATCTGGATATCATCATTAGCCCAGAATGTGTCAAATGCTGGCAATTAACCATGCGCTGAGCAGACGTCAGCTTTTCAGGGCATAATTATAGCAAGAAATTAAAATATTGAAACCATTTAAAAAAAAACCAGCAACTGACAAATTGGAACTAGACGAGAAATGAAATGTGTGCAGTGACTTCAGTCATTTACTCAACTGAAGATCTTGATTTAGGAAACAAACATTCTACTCTTTAAAATTAGGCTTAGATTTTACCACCGTCTGTAATTGTTTTTCCTTTTGTGCAAAGAGCGTTACATAATCTATCTGTTGTCGCCCCCAATAACCATGGCCCCGGGGGTGAACGACCTAAACCCTTAATTCAGATTGATGAAGAACTATTATACAGCTAGGCTGCTATCAGCGTAGGAAATGAGATTTTGATGATGTCAAGTGAGAATTAGCAGTTATTAAATCTCTCAAAGTAAATCTCAGGACATTGCATTCATGTCAGTCTATTTAATTGCTCTTATTCCATTAAAAAAATTTCTTTTCCGAAAAATAGTTCTTATTAGTTATATCGGTATGAGTTTCACAATTTTTTTAAATTTTTATTGAAAGTAATTGGTTTATTCTAATGTTTTATAAACTATTCTCAAAGACACGATTTAAACTGCCAGCTACAGAAATACGAATAATTTCTAATAATTACAAGTTAAAAATTGACTTTCGCCAGCGAGTATGATAAATGTGTCAGTTAGGTTTGGGGATAAAATAATAATTGCACCAGGCGCCAGATATCTTAACTTGGTATGCATACATGATTTTTTTCCTCAGAAATTTCGGATACGTTTATCATGAATAGATTGATACACAAGACTTTTCAAGTGACGATACAAATCATTAAAAATGTAATCATTTCTAAGACCTTATAAGTTTGCTGGCTAACGCTTGATCAAAGTCAGGACGGTATTTGACACATGTTACTTCAAATGAAATGATTTCTGTGTTACAAGAGACTATAACAACAATAGGGTATGTCACATTACCCCGACCCAATGGCAGCACTGTTGCGACGTCTGGCGGAGGTGACCTGATCAACGCCGTCATACGAGACACCATCCTTGAGGTTGGTCTAACCTGAAAAAAAAAAAAGCAATTTAAGTCTTTTTAAGGACATTTTAGAGCATTTTCATGTAAGCAGTGGCTACGGTTACGATAAATAGAGAGGGAAGTAATCATGTTGAATAACTGTTACAAAAATAAATAATGATTACGCCCCTTTGATTAGCTTTTATTATTTATATTTATAATATAATCAAAAACGGTACTTAAAACGCCCCCTTTTTCGGCCCTCAGAGGTCAGATCGCGAAATGGACCAAAGTCATTTTTTGGCAGGCCAAGACCTACAAAATGATATATACATCATGGGTCTAGGACTTATGGTTGTTGAGATCTAGGGTGATGACGGACAGACAGACCGACAGACAGACAAAACGCTTAGTGATTTCTTATACGAGCAAGCAATCATGAAATGCATCTCTCAAATTACCTATTTAAACAACGCGAATGAAATAAAGAAAAGAAAATGTATTCTATTTGAGCCATTGTTGCAGTATATAAAGTCTAAGCATGATTTTAAAAATTACAAGCGAATATTAATTTTTTTTTTAAAGCAAATGATTTTTTTAAATCCGAGTTGAAGACGGTGTTTGATTAATACAGACGTGTTAAACAACCTTTTTTTGCATAAATCAGTTTCAGCGTAGCTATTAAAACAGAATGGTTTACATATGTAAGACAGTTTCGATTCAACAACTTAGACTACAACTTTGAAAAAAAAAACTGGCCAGGGAAACGCGAAAAATTGAGGATACTTGATACACATGGGGAGAGAGAGAGAGAGAGAGAGAGAGAGAGAGAGAGAGAGAGAGAGAGAGAGGAGAGAGAGAGAGAGAGAGAGAGAGAAGGGAAGTATGGGTGACTGGCCATTTAAAAACAACAAATTATCATGTTCATGTACATATCTCATATTTTTAAACCATAAAACCATAATATCTACATGCAGATGTACAACTTGGTTATCATACAAACCTTACGAAAGTAGCAAATTAAATATTTCAAAATTATAAATAAATTGTCTCACTTCTAAACAATCTAAGTCTTGTCTTTTAAACAAAAGTGTTTTTTTTTTTTTGTTTGTTTTAAGCAATATGTATTTGTCTTCTAAATAACGTGTATTTCTGTCTTCATGGACATAAATAATTTTATATTCTGACCCTCTTGATATTTTATAATTCTGTTTTCTAAATGACGACCATCTCTCTTCTAAGTTAGTGGTCCCCCAAAACCCCCGGGCCGGTAAAGAGTACCATGTACAAGAGGTTAACTGGAAGTTGAGCAACTGTGGGCGGTAGTGGCATTGTGGATCAAAACAGTCTAAAATACAAATAATCAACGCCCATCCCCCTCATCCACGCGGGCCGGGGTGTATTGCCAAACGTCGACCGGTTGGGGACCACTGTTATAAATAAAAATGTATTTCTGTTAGGTCATCAATTGCTATATACTGCCAGTTGTATTTCTGTTAGGTCGTCGGCTGCTACATACTCCCAGTTGTATTTCTGTTAGGTCATCAATTGCTATATATTCCCAGTTGTATTTCTGTTAGGTCATCAACTGCTACATACTCCCAGTTATATTTCTGTTAGGTCATCAACTGCTACATACTCCCAGTTGTATTTCTGTTAGGTCATCAACTGCTACATACTCCCGGTCGTATTTCTGTTTGGCGTCTTCGGTAATGTGACCAGCCTGATGGTGCTAGTGTGTCTAATGAAGAAGTCATCATCTACCACAATAGTGCTCACTGGGTTAACGTTGGCTGACCTGGGCTACTTAGTGACCACAGCCATGAGGAAATCATCCTGCCTGGCAAGTAAAATAGATCCAGTAAGAGGTTCATGGCCAGATACGATATTTCTGCCCCAGGTAGGCCTAAAAAATGACCAATATTAATTTAAGTAGGAACATAAAATTTAAACTGTCAATTTTTTTTAAAGAAAATAAATGGAAAAATGGTTAACGCTATTCATATACAGTCTAAAAATATGTTATTGTTACCTTTTTATTATTATAAACATGTTTAAAATTACAAAGTTATTGATGTATACATAGTTACAGATATAGGCCTATACTTTATAGTATCTTGAATTACTTTTGTCTAAACAGTTTAAACTTTTTTTTTATGTTAAATTTCCAAAGTCTTGAAAGTAAATTTTTCTCACGAAGCATGTCGATTGATATAGATCTTCATGCATTTGTGTTTTTGTTTATATATTTTAGGTTTACATGCTTAATCGAGTGTTCGGATTAGTCACGGCTTTCCTAACTGTGGTCATTTCAATTGAAAGATGGCTAGCTGTTTATTTTCCTTTCAAGGTAATAACATTTAGTTTGTGAATAAGTCTACAATTGATATAAAACAAAATGAACAATACACCGTATTTGCTGATGGATTAGATGAAAAAATATTATGGAAACAAATAAAATAAACACATTTCTGACAAATTTGTTTTGCATAGCTCACAATAAATTTAGCACATCGGATCATGTAAAAAACGGATGTTTCTTTATATCTGATATGTAAGTTGTGGCTATCATTTTAAATATAAATGTTGACAGCGTTTACTCATTTTATTTATCTTCAGTGTTGTTGAGGGTAAAACATTTTATATATCCAACAAAGTGTATGAAGTCCCTGTAAGTATGAGATGAAATCTCTAAGATCCTATACACAAATAGGGACTGTTTATACTGCCTTTCTTTCATCCCCCACCATAGTCAATAGTACAAAGGCCATGGAGGCACCACGGGAGATAGAACGGGGACTTGAACCATGTCCTGAAATACCCATTGGTTCTCACCGAAAATCGAACCAGAGACCTTCAGGTCGACAGTAAAGCGTTTTACAACACGACCAACAATGTATCCATGTATGATTAGTTTTCTTTTTTGTCTTGCCCTAAGATTGGTTTGATAGTCAACAAATTCAGAATGAGGCTGTGTGTGCTGGCAGTCTACTGTACTAGCCTCTCCTTCATCACCCCATTCTTCTTTACCTACGAGACGGTGTGGGTCGACGTCCCTGGGTCCAGGATGCAGCTCCCCAGGGTCAGGGAGACTGAGTTCTTCAAGGCCAACAGAGAGAGTCTGGTGCTGTACAATAATGTGGTGCTGTCCAACTTCCTGGTGTTGCTACCACTGTCGGTGGTCTCTGTCTGCTCTGTCATGATCATATTTAGATTAGCGGCAAGCCGTAGGTGAGTAACTTATTAATAAACAGAAGTTTGAGCAAACATTACAAGAACAGGAATGGCAAGCCCTAAACAGCTCATGTATAATACTTTTTTTTTGACATAAGATGCGCCAGTTTCTTATAACATCTTTCATACATTTCATTTTCAATAGCGTGGGAGTAAAAAGAATAAAAAAAAGTCTAGTTCATTGCGCAACTTTAGTAAACATAGCGCTACTAGGACTAATGGTGCTACTAGAACTACTGAAACTAATGGGGCTAATTGGACTTCTACGGCCACTGGTGCTAATTGCGCTACTAGGACTATTGGTGCTAATTGGACTACTGGGGCAACTGGGGCTAATTGCGCTACTAGGACTATTGGGGCTAATTGGACTACTGGGGCAACTGGGGCTAATTGCGCTACTAGGACTATTGGGGCTAATTGGACTGCTAGGGCAACTGGGGCTAATTGCGCGACTAGGACTATTGGGGCTAATTGGACTACTGGGGCAACTGGTGCTACTAGAACTACTGAAACTAATGGGGATTATTGGACTGCTAGGGCAACTGGGGCTAATTGCGCTACTAGGACTATTGGGACTAATTGGACTACTGGGGCAACTGGGGCTAATTGCGCTACTAGGACTATTGGGGCTAATTGGACTACTGGGGCAACTGGGGCTAATTGCGCTACTAGGACTATTGGGGCTAATTGGACTACTGGGGCAACTGGGGCTAATTGCGCTACTAGGACTATTGGGACTAATTGGACTACTGGGGCAACTGGGGCTAATTGCGCTACTAGGACTATTGGGGCTAATTGGACTACTGGGGCAACTGGGGCTAATTGCGCTACTAGGACTATTGGGGCTAATTGGACTACTGGGGCAACTGGGGCTAATTGCGCTACTAGGACTATTGGGGCTAATTGGACTACTGGGGCAACTGGGGCTAATTGCGCTACTAGGACTATTGGGGCTAGTTGGACCACTGGGGCAACTGGGGCTAATTGCGCTACTAGGACTATTGGGGCTCATTGGACTACTGGGGCAACTGGGGCTAATTGCGCTACTAGGACTATTGGGGCTAATTGGACTACTGGGGCAACTGGGGCTAATAGCGCTACTAGGACTATTGGGGCTAATTGGACTAATGGGGCAACTGGGGCTAATTGCGCTACTAGGACTGTTGGGGCTAATTGGAATACTGGGGCAACTGGTGCTAATTGCGCTACTAGGACTATTGGGGCTAATTGGACTCCTGGGGCAACTGGTGCTACTAGGACTACTGGTGCAACTTAGGCTCTTGGGGACTAGTAGGATTGCTGGGACTATTAGAACTAGTGGGGCTTAGGGGCTACTGAAACTCTTGGGGCTATGATGGCTACTGAGGCTACTGGCTTTACTAGAGCTATTGGGTCTGAGCCTAGAATAAACAGTCTTTAATGCGGCCCACATGAATTAAAAGGTTGTGTAAAATTCCCAAATTTAATTATCTTATGAACAGTTTTTTTTTAATATATAAACGAGTAGTTATAATAATGCATACATTAATTAAGGATTACTAAATCATAATCACCAGTGTGTGTTTGTGTGTGTGTGTGAAGTCCCTGCAAGGATTAAATAAATCTCTTAGATCCTATAAACCACTAAATGGACAGTTTTTATGGTGCACTTCTTTCATCCCCACCATAGCGGATAAAGCAATGGCCATAGGAGACACCACCTGAGAACTAGCGGGAACTTTCACAATGACCTGAAATATCCATTGGTCCTCACCGTAGATCGAACCAGGTACCCTCAGGTCGACAGTCCCATTAACCTACCAGAGTGTCGTGTGCCTTACTTTGAGGACCACTGCATTTGTGCGTAGAAAATGTGGAAATCAATATGTTGGTTTTAAGCAATGAAGTAAAAAAAAATTTTTGTCATTTTGTCAGATTCTAAACAAACATTAAAAAAAAACTAATAATCATCATATATAATAATACTCATTTCCAGTGTGCGTTAAATCGAAAGTAAAGAATTAATACAACAGTATTCCAGTTTAAAATACAATCATGAAAAAATCGGATCTGCCCGAAACCAAAAAATAACCTAGCCTGCCGATCAAGCCTAAGGGGATATAACTCTATGCAAAGGTTTTGCAGGGTACAGCTAGTATATAATAATACTCATTCCAGTGTGCGTTAAATCGAAAGTAAAGAATTAATACAATAGTATTCCAGTTTAAAATACAATTTAAAAAAATCGGATCTGCCCGAAATCAAAAAAATAACCTAGCCTGCCGATCAAGCATAAGGGGATATAACTCTATGCAAATGTTTTGCAGGGTACAGCTAGTAAATATATAAAAGCAATTTGGACTCAGCGATAAATCGAAAGTAAAGAATGAATACAACAGTATCCCAGTTTAAAATCGTCAAACGTAAAGAATAGTAATGAAAATCATGAAAAAAAAAATAACCTAGCCTACTGATCAAACCTAAGGGAATATAATTCTATGTGCAAAGATTTTGCAGGGTACAGCTAGTAAAATTAATATCTTTACAACTTTTCGGTACAGGTGGCGAAGATCTCTTCAGTCTGAAAACATGCCCAATGAAGGCCGTATAACAGAGACGCACTGTACGGCCGTAAAATCATCAGAGCAATCAATTAGCACTCGCCTGATCAAACATGGACAGGTTGTCTGTCCGGCCAAACTTCAAAGGCAGAACTGTCGTAAAGAGAAAGACAAAAGCCTGGCCAAGAGTAAAACCTCGGTTGATAACATCAAGATGACCAGGACGCTGATATTCGTGGCGGTGAATTACGCCGTCTGCAACGTACCGGCGTCAGTGTCCACACTGGCCAATTTGTTCGAACCTCAATATGCCAGTTTGGCCGGACGTTACACTAACACGTTTACTGTCGTGAGTGGCGTCATCATCTTGCTGCAGTGCATCAACAGCAGTAGCAATTTCTTTATTTATGTGGCCAATAGTTCAAGAATGGGAGCCACATTTAGAAGGTTGCTTCACCTTTAACCTTAATAACGGTATTATTTCCAGGGAACGGGAAACAACTTGGACCCCAGCTGTTCTTTTGTCTTAGCAAAAAGGACCCTTGGCAGAGTATTTCAGAGATGGGGAGAGCCTTAGGCAAGTGTACGCCGTACATCATATTGATACAAATTTGTATTGGGCAGTGTCCTCCTCCCCCCCACCAACCCAAAGACAAAGCATGCTAAGGAGAAAATGATGATGATATCAATAAACTGCAGCAACTCTAGATAAAATTAATTAGAAAAAAAAAATCCACCAATTGAAGACATCAAATGTTTTCCATTTAACTTATTGGATTTATATGAAAGTCAAGTTAGCATCAAGCAGCACTTGTGTAACATGAGTATTAATTTTAAACTTTTTTTGTCAGCCAAGGGAGAGAATTGAGGTTCATGAACAAAATATTTAAAATGTGTGTGTGGCCTATTCAGTGTTAGCCTACACATAAACAAACAACTGTTGTACTTTTTATTATTGTGTAAGATAACTTGATTATTAGTGATATTTTAATAAAGTAATTAGTTCTTTCTGTTTTTGTTGGTGAAATCTATTTTTAAGCTGACATTTTTTTCCCCTTTACTAAAATGTACAAAAAAAAAATCACTAAAAACCATGATAGTCATTAGTAATGTATGAGAAATTCTGTAAGTCAAAAATAATTTATTTTGATGCAGTTAACAGAAAAATTTCTTTTAACATGTTCAAGAATAATAGTAATACGAATTTCACAAATAAATCTAAAAAATATTATCACATTGAATAAAACATTTAAAATCAAAACCATCAGTTCAATTCTCTTTTCTCTTTACTTAATTTTTCTAACATCTGGATCATTCTTTCAAGACCTGAAATTAAAAAAAAAAAACAAAGTAATTGTTAGTTAAATTTTGCAAATATAATGTTTGTAGTAAAATTGGTAAAATCACTGAACAAAATCAATTCTTTGTTTTATAATCTATTATTTAGACAAACAAAATTTTACTTGTATCAGTCAAATCATTAATGAACACTATCTTAATATTAGATAAAACAGTAAATAATATATAATTGTACTTGAATTGTGTGTGAAGTCCCTGTAAAGATGAAATGAAATCTCTAAGATGCTAATGGGACAGTTTTTATGGTGCCCTTCTTTCATCCCTACCAAAGCCAATTATTTAAATTATGACCAAAAAATCCCTTGGTCCTCACCTAAGATCAAACCAGGGACCCTCAGGTGACAGTTGAGCACTTAACCACAAGACCTGCCCCCCCCCCCCCATGTACTTGAATAGTAAAATTGTTCATTTTTACCTTTGTCGTTGACATCATCATCAAGGGCTGAAACTATTCTGAACCAACCAGGCTCTCTGGAATAGCAGGACTCCCCAGGTAGGATAAAGACACCTGCATCTAAAAACTGTTGGAACAGCCATTTCTCAGCTGCAAAGGTTTCTTCTGGAAGATACTTATTAAAAAGAAAAAAAAAAGGGGGAATTTATTTTCTTAATGTGCATTGCTATCACATAAAAAAAATTGAATGCACATAAACAAATAAAACAGCAACTTAATAATTGAAGTAAATCTGGTAGAATTTAATCATGCAGTGGGATCATTATAGGGTAACAGGGCCCATGGTGGATGGGTGACCGCATGACTTTTGCGAAGGTTCCCTAAGTTGTCAGTCACAAAACTATAATTACGGTATGTATTATAATAACTCGAAAAATAAACAATATGCCATTTTTATTATATATGCCACTTAGAAAAAATTAACATTACAGTTATTTACAATACATATTTACTGTAAAAAAAGTATATTGTAACTAGACAATCAAACTTTTTTATATAGCAGTAGTATATAAAATAATTTGATTCATGATGTTGTGGTGGGAGTTATATACAGACTTTTTTTTTTCTATAAGTAATTTGGTGTAGAGCATCCTAAACATTCTGCCAAGCCCAGAGTGTATAGTACGAAACATAAGTAAACGTAATCTTCAATATGCATTTACTTTAACATTGACAGGAATTAGTCTTTTTATTTCAAGGCAAGTGTTTCTTTACATTTTTTCAAGATATCCTTCATTTCCTATTTCTCTCTCTGAATGTTAACTATATTTCCATTCAGGTTCCATTATGTTAAAAGGCTCTTTTGATATTACTTTCTAGCATTTGTATCATTGACATTTTTCAGGAATCTTCTTACTATTTTCTTTGTGTGTATTCTGATAAAAATTTACCAGCTAGCGAGCATGAATAAGGGTTGCTAATTTCCTATGTTATGAAAGAATTTTTAATATTTTCTCAAATGCATTTTTAAAAAAAGACATTACCAACAGCATCATCCTCTTGCTTGAATTTATTTTCACCTGTACATGTTTTATGCTTGGTGAAATTGTTACATTTTAAAATGATTGTAAAACTCCTTTTAGTTTTTTATTATTAAATAATTTGTATTGATTTTATCGTAGTACATACTAATCAACTGTTTTATCGTCTAACAGTGTTAAGTTGTTTAAAGATGGATTCTTTTTAAGTAAATGTAATGTAGCTTTATCACCATGCTTATGTCTTTTATGTATCCACATTTGTAATAAGCTGGACAACCATTTTCCTAGATTGGGAGATCAGCATTTACCATTGTTGATAAAAAAATAAAGTATCTTACACTTCTGATTGATTTTATTAAAGAAAGAAATTTTAAGGATATTGTTGTATCTTTTATTCTTTCGTTTTTCAAACTAAACAATAAAATAAATAAGATCCTTTTATTTAAAAAAAAAAAGTTACCTTTGTAAAATTGGCCCAGATAAATATTGTTGCATGGCTGGGGTAAACTTTTATGTCATATTCTTCAAGTCTTTGCTTGTACATACTAAACCGTTCACACAAACGTTTCTTCATGATGGGAAATAATGTATTATCTAGCCATTCTGAAGAATTGGTAAGGAGTTTTAATTATGTGTAAGCACACAAAATGACATAGTTCAAAATTAGATAAATATGCAATTAACTATAGATTATACCATAAATACATTTTTTCTAAAAAATATAAATCATAATACCATTATCATCAATAATAGATTTGAGACGAAACTGAATCAAACCAGTAGCTCTGAAGTAAATTGCTGTGAGTCCAATGTATTTGGATAGCTGCTGATTTCTAGTGTATAATAATGCACATCGATATCCTGATAATCCAAAGTCCTTAAAAAAATGATAATCAAAGGATGATTAAATAAACAGAGATAAACATCATACTTTTCAGCATACATCATATTGTTCAGCACACATCATACTTTTCAGCATACATCATACTGTTCAGCATACATCATACTTTTCAGCATACATCATACTTTTCAGCATAGATTTCAAATTAAATTTCCTAAAAATGGAAATGCAACTAAAATAAAAATTTTACCAACTCTTTACCTTACTGAATCCCCACATAAAATGAACTTTTTCAGGATCTGGATGTGGAACTGACAGAATGCTGGTAAATTGAACTTGAGGTTTAAACACACTGAATCCATAAATCTCATTTGCTATTACATGAAGATTATTTCTGTACATTTTGGAAAAAACATTGTGAAAAATAAATGTATTTTTTACAGAAATTATGTTAAATAATAAAATAATAAACACAAAGTTCCTAATAAGTTACTGGTGTGATAAATAATTAAAAAGATCAAAAGACTGTTTGGTAAATTATCTTTAGTGCAAATGAGAAGTTACCTATGTGCAAACTGTAAAATTTCCTGAAGTTGTTGAATCGTTAGGACTTCACCTGTTGGATTATGTGGGTTTACCAACATTAAAGCTTTCACTTTTTTACCCTGCAGATTAAAACATTGCACATTTGCACACACAAAATAAAAACTAAACAAGCTTAGACATTGATACAAAAAAATTATTTTTTTTAAGAACATTTTAATTAGAGTTTACTTTTTGTTACCTCCCTTCAAGAGCTTTTTACAGAAGATGGAATTCTTTTTTCTTTAAATTAATTGCTAAATTTATAATCTTTTCAATTAAAAAAAAAGATTTCCTCCAGAATGATTTTATAAAACATATGTATTACTTATATTACAGATATTAATAAAATTCCTTAATTAAAGGAAAAAGACAAAAAAACAAGGCAAAGAATCGAATACAGTTGAATGATACGTCACAAAAGTGTAATGAAATCTGTATTTCTGTATTTGTATGGACAATTTCATTCAGGGATAATTTAATCATTATTACTTAATGCACAAAAACATTTATTTATTTTGAATCACCTTATTTTCTGCCTCTTTTAGTACTTCCTCATAGCTTGTTACACTGTTCTCATAGCTCCACTCATTTCTCTCATTCAGCTGATGGAACAAACACAATTAAACATTAATATTCTAGTCTGATTTTTGGGAAAACCTGAAAATTTAACAATTTGTAGATGCTGCGTTTTTCTACTGAGGAATGTTCTGTATTTTTTCTAAGTACATAAAACACTCTAATTGAACTGACAGATTGTTATGTCTGAAACAAATAATTTAGGTATATATTTAAATTTAATTTGGACATTAGAAAATTTTCAACATTTGAGTTCAGGCCCTTTGTAGTGACTGCCTCATGTGCCTTGGGATTGGTACATGTACATGTATATAGCAAACAAAAGATTGGTGCATGTATATAGCAAACAAGAGATTTCAAATCTTTTGAGTGAAATTTAAAATTTATACCATATTTTATAATTAACAAGAGAAGACATGACTCTTTAATTATGAGTAACATGTGGTTAGTTGAGTTTAAATTTTAATCTCTATCTAGCATATGTCATGAATTATCTGTTTTCTTCACTGAATTAGAGTACTTTATTTCTACAAAAATGATTATTGGGATTATATGTAGAGGAACAAAACAAAATCATTTGATTTAGTTTGATTGAGATAATTATCAGAAAGAAAGTCACTGACTCACTCTTAAAGGAAGCGGAACTTCCAGAACATGAATACCTGGTCTTTCAAATAGATCATTCTTAATCCTGTAATAGTACGGAGCTGGCACCATAATATAATCTGTAAGATAAATAAGAAAATTAAGATTTTACTCTAAAAGAGAAAAAATATTTCTTTTCTCTAATTCAAATAAATATTCAGGTGGAGTAACTATCAATTTTTTTTTAACTATATCCCATTTCAGTTATCATGAGGAAAACATATCCTTTTGATCAAGAATCCTTTTGATATGCACACATGATATATGCATGTATGTCTGTATTTATGTATTCATGTCATGAGTAACAGTCTAAAGAATAAAGTAAAAAGTTATTGAATTCAATTTTAATATTTACCTCCAGGGTCTGCAAAAGCAAACGCCAAAGCCTCCAGTATTACAGTAACACCATTGGTGATAAAAATCTACCAAGATAACAAAACAGGAGAAAAGGGTTTAGATAAAATGAATATGTGTACAACATTTCTTGTGTACAAGTGAACTACTGAGTAAATGATACATTAAAAGATTGAGACACATTCTTTATAATGTAGGCAAAGGTGGAAACGTGACAAGATCAGTTTGAAAAGCCCCATAATTTAAAATGTATCTCATTTTATAAGAGAAAATGCACAATAACCATATTACCTGCGTAATTAACTGCTTACTAAAGCCATAACATAATAATAAGCAAATAACGTTATAATAAAGCACATAACATAATAGTAAAGGAAATAACTTTATACATGTTTTGTTTTTGGGGGGAAACACTATCATTAACATAATTTTGCTTAGCTGGAAGCATTCGAACAATACATGTAAAATTAATTATTAATAAAATGACAGCATTAGACTCAAATATGACTGGCCAGTAGCAAAACTAGTGTTAGTTGCACCTGGGGTGGAATCTAAAAAATGTTGCCTTATTCCTGTGCTAAAAGGTCTTAAAAAATGTTTTGATAAAAAGGCCGAGGGAAAAAAAAAAGTGAAGAAGTTATCTACAGACCAACATTTAAAAAATACATAACACAAAAAAGGCTTAGCTAGAAACATGTAGTGTAGAAAAAAAAAATGATGAGAAACAGAGGGAGAGAGCAGTGTTTTATCCAGACCATTTCCTGGGGTAGTTTTCACCCCCGGAATTTGAAATTTCACCCCCGGATTTTTTCCCTGAACATTATTACGACCAAATAATACTGTAGTATTCACCCCCCCGGAATTTGAAATTTCACACCCGGATTTTCCCTTCCCACCCCCGGAGGTGCTGGGGTGTGGATAAAACACTGGAGAGAGAGGCATATAAAAAAAGGTAGTGACTACAGAGGCAGACATATTTCCAGGAGGGCAGATAGAGTACAAGTAGGCAGACAGACAGGGTGGTAGGGAGACCGATATGCATTGTGGCAGGAGAGCATACATGCAGACAGGAAGGCAGAATGACAAAAGGGCATACCAACAGAATAAAGGAAAATGCATACTCATTTCAGCAGCACAGATGGCTATTTTTTATTTTGTTTTAAAAATATTTTTTTAGAAATATATAAAAGCAAATAAATGTATACTTACATTATCAAGCAAAAGTTCCTGTCTGGCATGAAATCTTGACTCGACAAATTTTTTCAATGAATTCTTTAGCCTAAACAGAAAAAAATGATCTTTATTAGCAAAACTATCACAAACCATCAAATTATATTGGCTACATCTAAATGAATATGTAATGGAGGAGAACCGCTAAAATGACTTTGATAGCTTAAGCTACCACAAAAAAAAGTGGACTTTTTGATATATATATTTATTATAATTTGGACTGAAATAAATCCTTTTTTTCATTTTTTCTAACCAGAAGTGGTTGGATTCAGGCCAACCATGAGGTGGGTCCAATGTGAAACACTTAACAGGGGTCCTGAGCTGTTGGGTGCCCATGACTTAAAATAATATGCAATAAAATAACTTTGTATTTTGTCTTAGGTCTTGCTCTCTCTCTCTTTCTCTGAACTCTATCAGTGAATTTATGAGCTGAGATTTTGTTTCTTATGGCTCATGAAATAAAACTCACTGTGTCCCTCAACATCTCAGAGGAGTGCTAAACTGACCATGGCAATCAAGCTACCCGACTGGTCAACCATGTGGTGTGCCAGCTGGGGGGCACTCAAAAAAAATGTGTTTCTATGGTCTGCTCACAACAGAGGTGGAAAAAAGTGATGACATTGGGCCCCAACTTCCCAAAGTAGGCATGTATTATACAATGCCCAGTGCAGAAATGGGTAATAGGTTGTAAACAAGTGCTAACTTACTCTATCCTGCCAGTAGCCTTGTCATAAAACATTAATGATTGATCTTCTGATTTCGCTGCAACCTCACTTAGCTGATAAAAGACAAAAAGCAATAAGGTCGAAAAAAAAAATTACCCAAGGCTACAAGGTGGCTATTTTAAAATGCGAGTGAAAAAAGTAATTAAAAGTAAAACAGTTGGGAGAACAAGACAAGCACAGGGCCATCTTTAGTATTGTCATGGCCTCATAGGAAAAGGTAAATTTGCACTCTACATTGCAATGCTTTATTATGTAGTATATAAAAAGTAATTTGTGGGTTCCCTCAATCTTGGGGACTGACAGGAATCAATATTTCTCCAATCTGATTAAGGTTTATCTGGAGACTTACATGTTTTAAATAAACACAACTGAAAGTAAGTATGTTGCTACCAAGCAAAAGGTATATTTCACCCAATTTTTACCCGACTCAATTAAGTACATGAATTAAAAATAAAAAAATATATCAGCTAGTTGATTTAGCTAAATATTTTAAGGGCTTTTCACAAATTAAAATAATAAATATGAAATAAATAATTCTTGATAATTTGAAAAACCTTTTTGTTCCATTCTTTCATACATAGTTTATTTTCTGCCAAGCCCAAGTCTGCTATTCCCTGAAAAAATAAAATAGATTCAAGTAAAGCATAAAAGACTTAAAGATATTTGCAAAAATATGTTATATTAACTAAAAGTTTGTTCCTGAATGCCTAAAAAAAATAAGCTAGGATGAAGATTTGAAAAAAAACATTTTAAACTGAATAAAACATTCTCCTTATTTTACCTATAACAAAGAATCCCAGAGTAGCAAAAATAAAAAAAAAAAATATTTGTAATTTATTAATACAATGTTAATCATGATCATTATAATTCATTATGGATTGTTTTTTCAACTGTTATAAACAATATTTGAATGTTTGACAATATATTCTGGAGGAAATTTCAATGAAACGGAGAAAATGTGAACCCTAATGATATACAAACTGTAAACATTAACAGTATTTTGTTAGAGTATGGGTCATGCAGCTGAACTGCTTGACCGTTGACCTGAAGGTCCAGAGTCTGATTTTCAGCTAAGATACTCTGGACTTTATGAATGTGAATGTTCCCAAGTACACCTAGCCTGACATAAGGTGGGGAAGTGTGAAGCTTGTGCTAGTCACTTACCTATGTCTCCTGTGGTGCAGCCATGGCTATATATTGCACTCTTGGCTAGTAAAATGAAAAAAGGAGCCCCATAAAATATATCCCATTAGTGGTTGATAGGATCAGAGAGATAAACATGCCATGCTTGAAAGTATTAAACAAAACATAAGTGATGAGCCACATTTTGTTACAGTGACCCACTTTTTTTTGTAATGGCATTGTCTAGAGCCTGGTATTAAAATAACTTACTCAGTATTAGTAATATTACTGTACCTGTGGATTATTCTCTGGGTGGAAACGGTTGTTCCTGACTTGGCTGAAGTACGAAGCTATAAAAGATTCCTCCTTCATTGCATCCACAGCTCTCCTGGATAAACTTGTGGCCATTGTTGAGTCTAGGGAATGTTATAAATGAACAACTGACTAGATCGCTTATGCTTATTTAATAGAGACCGAAAAAGTGTTGTATTCGAGACCCATACTTTAAAAAGAGAAGAGTACAATTCTGTACAGTTCTTTATTTTTTACCGAAAAAGATTTCTTTCCTTTTAATTAAAAAAAAATCCCCATTCATGCTAGAGGTTGGCGCTTTTAAAATCTACTGATGTGTCCGAAAAAAATATATTTGACGGTTAGTAATAATATAATCAAACAGCTGGGTACACAGCACGAAGGCATTTTATTCAAAGTTAATTGAAAAAAAAAGTTTTTGAAAATTTGTCAAGGAAAACATTGCAAAATGTCTTCTGCTATTTATTTCGGTTACTTAAGGTTTCTATGCGTACTACGTCATCAGGTTATACAGAATTGTACTCTTCTCTTTTTAAAGTTATGGTCCGCACAATATATGTCTATGCATAGCCCATAAGCGATCTAGTCTTATATATCTATGTGAACAACTATTGTGTCAATAGTAATCAGAGTAAATTATGCTGACGAATATCACGTACAATTTAGTAATTTACGTTAACATTACGACATAATGTTTTTTTTTAAATAATTAATTCTGGCATATAACCTAATCTAAAAAAAAAAAAAAATTAATACAGTATACTGATATTTTTGTATCTGTCATGCTTTGCCTTCTTTCCTGGATAAATGAGATAAGTTATGCGAGAGTGTGGCTTATTTTAAAACAGAAATCGGCTTGAAAAAGAAAATATCACGTACACCAAGAAAGGGGTGTGAGGTTCCATTCACTTATAACATACCGCAGAGAAGGGGTGCAAAAGTGTGACACACAGTGTTAAAGAATGGCAAAAAAAATAAATAAAACAGTGAATGGGCTCCTTGCCATAATTTGAGAACACGTTTGCTGTGTGGTTGCGTAGTTAGCTTTAATGGCACCTGGACGAAGTTTCCAAGTGTTGCCCTATTTACGTGTGTAAAAAAACCATACGCCAGGTGCCGCCCCTGTATACAGTGCCGCCGAGGGGGAGGGGGGGGGCAAATGCCCTGGGGCCTGGCGAGTTTTGGTGAGTTTTAGAGGCCCGGACTGAGCTGGCCAACCAACTTTTGCAAATATTATTATCAGTTACAGCCCTGCCCAGGGACTCGAAATTTCTGTCGGTGGGCCTGCCTGTATAACAGCAAATTAAATGCCAGCCCAGGGGGCTGTCCGTCCCTGTCCGTGATATGTTTCCATGGGAGAGGAAGAAACGCAATGAACCAGACTTAAAGAATTCGGACGGTGCAACAGAAGCATAGAATTGAAATATACAGCAGACTTTGGCTGTCGACCAGTGTCTGAATTTCAAGCTTAACCATGCAACATTCTTTTTTAACAGGATGAATATACTTAATACATTTCTATAAAACCGGAACAATAAATAGTTTCTCATTTAAAAAAAAATTCTATTGATTGATTTAAATCAGGGGTGCACAACATTTTCAACCCTGACGCCGGCATCGGCCCTTACTTTCTAGTTAGGGCTCTAACGGCTTTTTTTTTTAACAAGCAACACATTTATGAAGATAATAATGTATATTTCAAAAATGGCCACCATTTACTTCTACTGGCCTCAAGGCCGTGAGTTCTGCAGCCCTGATGTGTACAAAGGGAAATTTGACTTACGCATCAGCTTTCTGATCATCGGTTGAAATGACCTTTTCAGTGTTTCTGTATAATCTGTTCTTGAGTTACTTGACGGAGTATATATATATATATATATATATATATATATATATATATATATATATATATATATATATCAGGTAATTATTTTTTTGTTGAGAAATTTAATTCAATGGAATCAATGTCTAGAACATATAAACAACACAGTAGCATGGCTCTGAGGACAACTACCTTTGTGATAGGATAAAAATAAATCGTTCCTAGTAACTCCAACGTATGGACGATGCAAACTGATGAAAAGATGAAACGTAATGTTGCATCCAGGCCCACCAGCAGAAATTTCGGGCCCCTGGGCAGGGCTGTCACGGCCCCCCCCCATGCTGATAACAATGTTTTCAAAATTTGATTGGCCAGCCCAGTCCAGGCCCCTAAAACTCGCCGGGCCCCTGGGCATTTGCCCCCCCCCTGCCCCCTCCCTCTCGGCGGGTCTGGTTGCATCTCTCAGAAGCATTGATGGGATTTGCATGGATGGCACCCTGAGTCCGATCTAGGAAGATGTCCAGAAACGAACATAATTTTAGATGGGTTTTGTGTGTGTCGGTGTGCATGGGTAGGCATATACTATTAGTTGATACCCATGGAGGCTTATCGCAGAAACAATTTTGAATTACCACCATCCTATATTCAAAAGATTGTTTAAAAAAACAACAACGATTTATTCACCCAGAGACAAAGCGTGCTGTTTGTGGGGTCCCTTAAGAGATGCCTGTGAGTCGCCCCACGGGGCTCTTGTCCAGCACTGAAGGGGTTTGAAAGTGCTAGAAATCTTCCTGCCTCCTTGTTAACTTACACCAGTGTGATGGACGTCTACAGCAAGATGAAGGATGAGGCTGATTCTGCCATTGGTAACTTTCTATATATAATAAGACCAACTATTCATTTAAGACTATCGAGAAAGCTAGCGTGCCTGGTGTAGATATCACAATTCAAATCTCAGCTTCATCCATACAATCTCTGTGGAGACCCAAGCATGGTCATAGTATAAGATTATAATAAAAAGCTGTTTAAATGTGATCTGAGCTTAAACGTCCCTGGACGACCGAGCAGACTGGGAGCTTACCGACCAGGGGGGCCAAACAGATAACAGCTGAGTCCGGAAGTACTAAATCAAAATCGCTTCAATAGAACCAGATCGATATGTAGTAGAGTATTACATGCATATGACAAAACATTTGTAAACAATGACATTTAAACGCACACAATAATAAATGCACACACCCTCAAATTGAAATACAAATAGCACATAGACAGAATGCTTGCATACAGATATGATGATATATCGCTAGATACATACACACAAATACAACACTTTCGGATTACACATAAAAAACAACAACAAAGACACTGCACACACAATTCATACATGTAAAGCTATATCAGTGCACAATGAACACACAGTAGATACATGTTAGGTTATATCATTACCCAGTGCACACAGGCTATATCAGTGCACAGTGCACATACAATGTATACATGTTGGGCTATATCAGTGCACAGTGCACACACAATTCATACATGTTGGGCTATATCAGTGCACAGTGCACATACAATGTATACATGTTGGGCTATATCAGTGCACAGTGCACACACAATGTATACATGTTATGCTATATCAGTGCACAGTGCACACACAATTCATACATGTTGGGCTATATCAGTGCACAGTGCACGCACAATTCATACATGTTGGGCTATATCAGTGCAAAGTGCACATACAATGTATACATGTTGGGCTATATCAGTGCACAGTGCACACACAATTCATACATGTTGGGCTATATCAGTGCACACACAGTAGCCTATATACATATTAGGCTATAAATATCTGTCAAATCATACCAAGAATGGCAAATCTGAGAGATGCAACAAACAGAATATAATGGCTGATAGGCGTGTGGTATTTAACAGAAGTACAATAAACTGGTTATACATATGATTAAAAAAAATAAAAAAACATACTACTAAGGTGAAAATAGGTAATACAATCCTTACATTCATAGTGCGCGTGATCTCCTGCTAACATTACACATTACAGGAAAACAAACGAGTCTTTTTAGTTCTTCCCATAGATATCATACGGTTCTTGCAACACACAACAAACAATGACCTCTGACCTCTTACACGCTTTTGCGTGCAGCGCTTGATAGCGGTAAGTTCACCGCGTTGACCTAAATTTTGAATCTACTACTAGTACTAGTTTTTCACCTCTGCGTACTGGTACAGTTATAATTACACCCAAAAAAAAAGTATTTACCAACAAAGGGCCTACCATAAAATAAATAAAAGACTTAATCTACTAAATAAATATAGGGGACATGTAAAGTGAATTTAGAAAGACAACACACTTCCATCTCTATGATAGGCCAACCAGGCAACCGACTAGGGCTCCTTGAAGTATATATCCCTATTAAATCTGATGTTCAAGGCCCCCCCCCCCCCCCAAAAAGGTACTATTCAGGGTCGGCTTTCGACCGATTAGAGCGATTGTTGCCGATCGAACCCCGCGCTAAATAGTAATTTACATTTGGCTGTACGAGTATGTCCAGTTTTCCTGTGTACGGTCGTCCCAACCCCATTTAAAAAAATGTGTTTCCAAACGTGAAACACACAGACAGGCAGGCCTAGCATTAAACTTTTACCAAGCGATTGTTTGGAATATTTCCTCCAAACTCGAACACTACATTCGTAAAGTGAAAACAAAGTACATGCACTGCTGTGTACAGTGTGAGTGAACTATGAGGTGACTGTCGAGTCGGAGAGAGTGAGACTACGACACATTGACAGCACACACACTCCATACATAGGTATAGGAGAAACTAGTCAATGTCACAAATATGATGTTACCAGGGCCAAGAATCTATCACACCTATAGTCTCCGTCTATCCCCCCCCTCCCGCAGTTAGTTCCCACACCAAAGAAACAACAATTCACTTAATCTGTTTACACGAAAATTCAAGAAGTTTTAACTTCAAGCGAATGAAGTAGCCACATAGGCAAATTTCAGGGCGGGCGCACTGGAGCCCCCAAATGTTTATGGGCCATACAGAGCCCAATTGTAAACCCGTAGATAGGTCTCTCTTTTTATAAAAAAAAAAGTTCCCTTAGCCCTAACGAGCCATCGGGGCAGTTGAAGTGTAGAATTCACCTGTTTCTATAACCTCGGCATATGAAGGGATTGTGTGGTTAGCACAACGCCCAGCCGCCTTTACTTCCCCAACTTAAGTCGGATCTCTTTTTCTAAAGGGTCCAACATTTTCGTCAGCGCCCAGGGCTTCATCTGACTTGAGTCCGCACATGAGTAGCCACCTCTTGTAAGCTCGTGAAACAATAGTAGTTCAACTATCATTGATCCTCGCATTGATTTTTTCCATCTCATTTGATCGACACTGAAACAATGCTATCCCATACCTGGTACAATATTTTTTATTGATGTTAGTTTTTTTATATGAACATTTATATATATATATATATATATATATATATATATATATATATATATATCATTTTTTTTAAACTGTTGATGAGCTTTAAGACAATTGCGTTTTTGTTTAAGGAAGTCCTTTTAAAAAAAAATAATAAGACATCCCTTCTAGTCTGCCACCCGGGTGTTTCGCACCCATTTGAACAATAGTGTGACGTGGTGGACCTGCATCAATATCAAAAAACAACAGCTTTTATACTCCGATGCACCAAACAAATAAATTGACAGAGCAACACATGCTTGACTTCGAAACACCCCCAAAAGAATGGATCGAAAAAAATGAACATTACATTATTGAAATAATCCCAGTCTCAGATTGTGTAAGTTAATTGCAGCAACAAAAAAAAAACAGCACGATTTTGATGGTACATACTACACGTGGAGTTGGGGAAATAATTCATTGTTCAATATCAACATTAGTAACAGTGTAACAGTGTAACAACAGCATGGAAGGCACTAAAAAAAACAACAACAAGCGACATGTTGTGGGTTCAGTGGTGCGCATTCTTAAAACCATCGGATCAAACTTGAGAAGTAAAAACCGTTCACTGCCGGGCTGGTAAACTGGGCCCCTAAAAACTCTGACAGAGGAGGGTTAGGGTCCTCTTTTCAAAGCCCTGGTGAGGGCCACACGTTAGGTTATTATTTTGACACAAAGATGTAATAGAACTTAACTCAAGATCCCCCCCCCCCACACACACACACTTCAAGGCAGCGTCTGTAGAAACAATAGATTTTTTTGATTGCACGTTAAGGGCAGTTCACATATTATATAACACAGAAAGGGGGGGATGCACATTTGTTATTTTTGTTATATTTTTATATAACACAATTGTTAAATAATGTTAAATGGGGGGGGGGGTAAAAAAAACTGACATTTTTGCGTTATATAATATGTGAACGGCCCCTTAGAACAGCATTCGGCCATCGGTGGTCCGCGGCCCACGGTTGGTCCACGAGAAAGTTCCGCAGTCACGTGATTAAGTGAAAACCACTATTGAATTTAAATCTATATCAGGGGGGCGGACTTTTTGTCAGCTGTGGCCCCGGGGTGCAGAAGAAAATATTGGGCCCTAAAGAAAAAGAAAGACATATCTTAAGGTTTAAAATTGGGCTCTGTGGGGCCCGTAAACATTTCTTAAATCCGCCCCTGATCCTTATTGATGGGTGTCTCGTGTCAAGATACACACATATACAAGTGGTACACTGGGAAGAAAAATGATACATTTTTATGGTCCGCAGAAAATGAGCTTATAAATTTAGTGGTCATCGGAAATAAACTTATGAATTTAGTGGCCCGTAAAAACGAACTTATGAATTTGGTGGTCCGTAGAAAGGATCTTATGAATTTGGTGGTACATAGAAACGAACTTATGAATTAGGTGCCAACTAAGAATTTGGTGGTCCGTAGAAACGAACTTATGAATTTGGTGGTCCGCAGAAACGAACTTATGAATTAGGTGGCCCGTATAAACGAACTAAGAATTTGGTGGTCCGTAGAAACGAGCTTATAAATCTAGTGATTCGCGGGTAGAAAGAATATTAGGTTCGAATTGTTGCCAACCAAAAGTCTTTCTGTCCATAAAATAACATCGAAAAATTTCACAATACCTTGACAGGTCATATGATGATAACTTGACTTCCAATTCTTCTATTTTTTCTGCTCTGGAAGGACACACATTGCCTATATAATTGAGATGAAAATATAACAGTGATGTCAATTTGAAAATGACTAACACTTTCTTTACATGCAAGTGCAGATAACTTTGTAAAGAAGTATTACAACCATGCTCTTTTATGATGTAAAATAAATGTGATATTAATTTTTTTTAACTCAATACTTATAAGTGTCTAAATAGCTAAAATTATGGAATTTGACCAAACATTTAATGAAATTAAAATTTATATTAAACAAACAAACACAGTAAACCCAATTTTACAACGATAATTTAAATAAGAAACAAATTATCTCGTCTTTTCTTTACAATGTCATATGCCAAATAAAAAATACAACGTGTGTATTTTCATAGTGAAATATGACGTTATGGACAAATTAACTTACTTGATATGTTTCTATAATTCACGCATTCAACAACGGTGCAGTGCGAAACATCTCAGTACTATCAGCACCGCTGAGGGGACGGATGGTCGTGTGGTAAAATGCTTGACTCTCGACCTGAAGGTTCGATCTCCGGTAGAACCAAGGAAAGTTTTCAGGTTTTGGCTCAAGTTCCCGATATATTTCCCGTGGTGCCTCCATGGCCATTACACTATCAGCTAAGGTGGGGATGAAAGAAGGATCTAAGAGATTTCATCTCATTCTCACACACATCAGCGCAGATCGACCGATCTCCCCCCCCCCCCCCTCATAATACCTAAATGCTTCGTTACTGGAATCACCCTTACATACGTGAGCAGCTTTATTTATTAATAAAACGAAATACATTAATAAAACTGGAGCCAGAATATCTGATCAGAGCCTCGATATGAATGTCGACTTCTTCCATTGAACCCAAATATCAAATTATTTTTTGTTTCAAACTCTAAATTACACATCTAGTTGCTTGATTGCTGCTGTCTTATCTTCTACGTTTTAAAACAATAAACAATTTAACTAAATGTTAACGTATAGAATTATTTTATTTTGTACTCTACGTTTTACAAGTATATCTTTTGTTAAGTTTTTAGAGGATCGGCCCGGTTTCTTCCATTACAACCGGCTGATATTACGGCCCACAGATGTACAAAGTTTGGACACTCTTTACGTAAACAAAACATTGGCCAAGTGATCTGAGGGGAAGTACCTAGCTTAGTAAACATGGATGTAGTAACTACTGTGTCCACCCGTGGAATATGTAAACAAAACATTGGCTAGTGGTCACAGTTAGGGGAAGTACCTAGCTTAGTAACCATGGGTGTAGTAACTCCTGTGTCCACCCGTGGAATATGTAAACAAAACATTGGCTAGTGGTCACAGTTAGGGGAAGTACCTAGCTTAGTAAACATGGGTGTAGTAACTCCTGTGTCCACCCGTGGAATATGTAAACAAAACATTGGCTAGTGGTCACAGTTAGGGGAAGTACCTAGCTTAGTAAACATGAGTGTAGTAACTGCTGTGTCCACCTGTGAAATGTGTAAACAAAACAATTAGTCTAGTAAAGCGCTCGACTGTCGACCTGACGGTACCTGGTTCGATCTCCGGTAGGACCAAGGAAATTTTTCAGGTCTTGGCTCAAGTTCCCGATATCTCTCCCGTGGTGCCTCCATGGCCATTGCACTATCGGCTATGGTGGGGATGAAAGAAGGGCACTGCATAAGCCGTCCCATCAGTTGTTTATAGGATCTAAGAGATTTCATCTCATCCTTACAGGGACATCACACAACAACTATTACTTGTAGCATGGGAGACAACAGTTAGTCCAATTTATGGCCTCCCTTATATAAAGAATAGCCTTTATTTAGCTCCCCCCCCCCCCAGCAATTCTCAAACTTTTTGTGACAGGACCACTGATATCATCACACATTTTCCGACCTCAACACACAGATCAAACAATTCATACGATCTTTGTTACTTTATTTTCTTTCTTGGTATAAATCCAATTTTTATTTCAAATAAGACATTTCCTAATGAGCAGCAGGTTGTATTGATTTCAGAACATGATACGATTTTATCAAAGCCGGTTTTGTTATTTTTTTTCTAAATTCGTGAAAGATTTTTACGAATGTAAAAATAATAAACACAAACGTAATTACTTCATTCTTTTCGATTGAGTAATATAAATACTGAGGCGAAAACCAATCATATTTGTTTATAATATTCTATCGATACTGAATTATTTTAGTAATAAAAATAAAATGAATGTCAGTTATCTACTTAGTCTTGTTTATATTACACACACACATACTCTCAAAGACGCACATACAGTTAAGAAACCTGTTAAAACATATTAAAAAATGTGTTACATTATTATCAAAGTTATTAAATCAATCTATTTATCTATAAATCCATCCATTCGTCTCTCTGTCTATATCTTTATCGTTCTATCTACATTTTTATCCATCTTATAATGTATCTATGTTTTTTATATAAGCATCAATGTGGTGGTCGTGCGGTGTAGAGCGCTCGACTATCGACCGGAGGGTCCCGGGTTCGAATCTCAGTGAGAACCTTGGGATTTTTTCAGGTCCTGGTGAAAGTCCCCATTCTACCCAGCTTTAAATGGGTACCTGACTTTAAGTTGGGGGAGTAAAGGCGGCTGGGCGTTGTGCTAACCACAACACCCCTTCATATGCCGAGGTTATAGAAACAGATGAATTCTACACTTCATCTGCCCCGATGGCCCGTTAGGGTTAAGGGAACTTTACTTTTTTTTATCAATACAAAGGTGCAAACTATAGTCCAAAACAATTTATATATTAAAAGGTTAAATTATCTCCCTTAAAACGTCATAGCTAAGTCACATATTGATAGTGGACACCATTATATTGGTTAACAAAATATTTACATTTATTAACGACTTCCTTGTTGTACACTATTTCTCAATACATGTATGTTCAAATATCAAATTACCACCAAAATGCAACTGAAAAGTTTAATGTTACACATATTTATGTTCATAAAGTCGTTTATGCCTGTTTTGCTCCACTTCTTCATGTTGATTATAAAAGTAAAATTGTCCCTGCAAGAAGTAATAACAACTCAGAATAGAGGTTTCCGGACACACTTAGATCGTAAATAGTAAAATACATTTATATGATTTTAGATTTAGAATTATTTTATTTTTTTGTAATCAACAACATTTTAAAATAGATAATTGCTTTTGAAGACTCATTGTATTGTTCTTTCTATCTTGTGTTATCTATTCGGCAAAAGGTGACATTGTTCAAGTAAAATAGTTATAACAAGATATAAAATAGACATAAATGGATATAAAATAAAGATAATAGATACAAATAAATAAAAAAAGTTTATAAAAAATAGATATAAAATAGTTTAAAAATTATTTGAAAATAATAAAAAAAAGATATAAAATAGATAAAGAATAGATATAAAATAAATATAAAATAGATGTAAAAATAAATTTTCCTATACTTGTTGTAAATTTGTTTATTTACCAACCACTTTGAGAATTCACGATTGAAATGATATTTATCCATTTGAACTTGTTAGTATTCAGAACTAGATAAAAATGTAATGATAACTTATATCTTTGTCAGAGTGTTTCATCATAGCTATATCTCACTTACGTGTCAATCATTACTACAATGATAAAATAATAATGTTTGTTGATCTGCCACTTACTGAAGGTATTGTTTTGTCCAGGTCTTTACGACAATGATTGTTTCACTGTTCATTCTACTCACACTCGGACTGCTTGGTCATTGCCAGGAAAAGGCAACATATGAACCGGTTAGGATGGAGGAGGTGGATGAGCAGGAGGAGCTGGGTAAGCTAGGTGAGCTGGATAAGCAGGAGGTGATGGGTCAGCAGGAGGAGCTGGGTGAGCAGGATCTGCTGGGTGAGCAGGAAGAGCTTGGTGAGCAGGAGGAGGTGGGTGAGCAGGAGGAGCTGGGTGAGCAAGAGGTGCTGGATGAGCAGGAAAAGGCAACATATGAACCGTTTAAGATAGAGGAGGTGGATGAGCAAGAGGAGCTGGGTGAGCAGGATGAGCAGGAGATGCTAGGTGAGCAGGAGGAGTTTGGTGAGCAAGAGGAGTTAAGTGAGCAGGAGGAGCTGGGTGAACAGGAGGAGATAAGTGAGCAGGAGGAGCTTGGTGAGCAGAAGGTACTGGGTCAGCAGGAGGAGGAGGATGAGCAGGAGGAGCTGGGTGAGCAAAAGGTGCTGGTTGAGCAGGAAATGGCAACATATGGACCGGTTAGGATGGAGGAGCTGGCTGAGCAGGAGGAGCTGGGTAAGATGGGTGAGCAGGAGGAGCTGGGTGAGCAAAAGGTGCTGGATGAGCAGGAAATGGCAACATATGGACCGCTTAGGATGGAGAAGCAGCTGGGTAAGCTGGGTGAGCTGGAGGGGCTGGGTAGAGTGTTTGCTATGGGTGAGTCAAACATTCTGAAATCAAACCTAACCCATATAGATATTTTATTACATAATTAAGCTATACATTATTATAACCCAAACAACACAACTGTCAATTAATTAATTCAATATTTCACGTTGTTAATTATTTCTTGTGTTCAGATCGCCATTATAAATAATGCGATCTAGTAACCATGTAGAGTTTTAGTGTTGTTTGTGTATTAAATGTTTCATAACACATTACTTAGAGATCATGTATGTCTGAAGTAAACATTACTTCCCTTCCTTTCTCAGCACATAAGTCCGCATCAAAGGTTTGTTACATCAAAGGTTTGTTACATCAAAGGTTTGTTACATCAAAGGTTTGTTACATCAAAGGTTTGTTACATCAAAGCAGACGTGATTTTCTTGCTGGACATCTCCACCAGCATAGGGAGAGAACTATGGAAAATGGAGGCCAAGTTCGCTGCTGATGTGGTCAAGGGGTTCAAAGTTGGGCCATACGGCGTTCGATTTGGTGGCCTCACATTCAATAGCTCTCCGGATATAAGATTTTATCTGAACAGATACTTTAGTGGTAGGAGGATCTCAAAGGTATCTATCTATCTATCTATCTATCTATCTATCTATCTATCTATCTATCTATCTATCTATCTATCTATCTATCTATCTATCTATCTATCTATCTATCTATCTATCTATCTATCTATCTATCTATCTATCTATCTATCTATCTATCTATCTATCTATCTATCTATCTATCTATCTATCTTTCTATCTATCTATCTATCTATCTGTCTGTCTGTCTGTCTGTCTCTCTGTCTGTCTGTCTGTCTGTCTATCTATCTATATGTCTGCCTATCTATCTATCTATCTATCTATCTATCTATCTATCTATCTATCTATCTATCTATCTATCTATCTATCTATCTATCTATCTATCTATCTATCTGTCTGTCTGTCTGTCTGTACTTATATAATCACATTTTCTATAAATTTTCTATTTGTCATTATCTTGATATGTTCACTATACACTGATTACTATACACCATTAACGGGTTTTCAGTCTAGGTTAAATGATTAAATATAAAAACACAATTTAATGTATGCATACAATGTTTGACATTCATAACTGGAGTTTGATGGACCAATACTTTTAAATGACTCCGTTTTCAAGTAATGCTAGGCAAAAGGTGTTATGTTCCTCCTTTTCTCAAAAGACACTCAGGACCATCGAGTATCCCGATATCCGGGGAACAAAAACACACCTGGGCTTGTCGAAGATAAGGAACGAAGGATTGTTCAGCACCAAAGCCGGTGGCAGGCCCGACGCCAAAGATTTTGTCGTTGTAGTTACTGATGGTCTTTCAAGCGATCCAAGTGAAAGTAAGAACTTTACACGCTTTATGAATTTAAAGACAAATTATAGCAATTCCAAACCTGTCCCTTGGCACATTTTTTACATTTGACACATAAACAATTTGTGCCTACATTCTAAAAAAATGATGAACAAATAATGTGTTAATAAAACATTGATTATCGCATTATATTTATCGAAAAAATTCTAAGTTATCATTTCAATATACTGGGACGTATTATCGATAACGATTAAGAGTGCAATTAGCACCAGTGTAAATTTCTTTTCAATAGTTCATTAACGTGATATCGTATTAGAAGAATGTCGTAATCATTCTTAATGGAGCATAACTCCAATTTACTTCAAAGAGCTGTGGTAAAAAAAAAACAAGCCATGTAAGCCTGTACCGTTTCAGACATAGGACGTTTTAGAGCATTTTCGTGGTATGGATTTGATAAATAGAGAGGATAATAAGTCAGGTTTAATAACTGTTAGAAAAATAAATAATGAGTTACGCCCCTTTGTACGCCCCTTTGTTAATATAGCTATATATAGTAAAAAAAAACAGTACCCTACGAAGCCCTAGTATTGGACCCTCAGAGGTCAGATCGCGAAATGGACTTTCGATGTACATATGGCAGGCCAAGACCTACAAAATGATATATACATCATGGGTCTAGGACTTATGGTTGTTGAGATCTAGGGTGATGACGGATAGACAGACAGACAGACAAAACGGGGACAATAGAGCATTTTTTTTTCGAAAATGCTCTAAAAACGATGATTAAAACAAGGGAAATAAAGTTAATGATATATAAATTACGGGTGATGTCCCTTGTGCAAAATAAGTCTATAGTTACTTATAGTATGGAAGTCTTAAATTAGTTTACAGTAACAAATGAAACCACTTGTTTGATGTTGACATTACATAGACAAATATACCTTAACATTTTTATTTTTATTTTGTTGCAGCTAAAAAAGAAGCACAACTGCTAAAAGACACAGGCGTGACTGTCATTGCTGTTGGTGTGGGGGCGGCCAATGCAAAAGAGCTGGAAGCGCTGGCAAGCAGATCAGAATATGTCTTCACGGCCAAGAGCTTCCAATTGCTGGACAGGGTCAAAAAAGACTTGGTGAAGTCAATATGTCATGGTAGGCAACGCTCAGAGAAAGTTTAATGTCTCTTTTTTATTAATTTAAAATTTGATGATTAGAATACGTACATCATTCTTATGTCATGGTTGACTGAGTACGTCATTTTTATGTGATGGTTGTATGACACCGTCATTTTTATGTGATGATTGTATGAGAACGTCATTATCGTGACAGTTGAACACGACTCGAAGCATTTCTTTTCCCTCCCTGGCTCATGGCCAATGCCCCAATGTATATAAGAACCCGAACTTAAATGACCATATATTTCAATCTATTATGTGGCTGTGATAAACATAGTTATTCTTATGTATATGAAATCCACAAGCAAAGATTTTTAGAGATGTCGTACAGCCCTAGGCAAAGATTTCTAGAGATGTCGTACAGCCCAAGGCAAAGATTTCTAGATATGTTGTGCATCCCCAGGCAAAGGTTTCCATAGATATTGTACAGCCCCAGGAAAAGGTTTCCATAGATATTGTACAGCCCCAGTCAAAGATTTCTAGAGATATTGTACAGCCCAAGGCAAAGATTTCTAGAGATGTTGTACAGCCCCAGGCAAAGATTTCTAGAGATGTTGTACAGCCCCAGACAAAGATTTCTAAAAATATTGTACAGCCCCAGACAAAGATTTCTAGGGATGTTGTACAGCCCCAAACAAAGATTTCTAGAGATGTTGTACAGCCCCAGGCAAAGATTTCTAGAGATATTGTACAGCCCCAGGCAAAGATTTCTAGAGATTTTGTACAGCCCCAGACAAAGATTTCTAGAGATGTTGTACAGCCCCAGACAAAGATGTCTAGAGATGTTGTACAGCCCCAGACAAAGATTTCTAGAGATGTTGTACAGCCCCAGGCAAAGATTTCTAGAGATGTTGTACAGCCCCAGACAAAGATTTCTAGAGATATTGTACAGCCCCAGATAAAGATTTCTAGAGATGTTGTACAGCCCCAGGCAAAGATTTCTAGAGATATTGTACAGCCCCAGGCAAAGATTTCTAGAGATTTTGTACAGCCCCAGACAAAGATTTCTAGAGATGTTGTACAGCCCCAGGCAAAGATTTCTAGAGATGTTGTACAGCCCCAGACAAAGATTTCTAGAGATGTTGTGCAGCCCAGGCAAAGATTTCTAGAGATATTGTACAGCCCCAGGCAAAGATGTCTAGAGATATTGTACAGCCCCAGGCAAAGATTTCTAGAGATATTGTACAGCCCCAGGTTAGCTTCTTAAGGATAGCAACGTCACTATCATTACCGTGGGTATAGGCTTGGGCAAAACGTAGGAGCTGACCGCCACGTCAAGTGGTCAAGATAACGTCTTCAACGCTGGAAAGTTCGCCATGTTGGATTACGTAAAGAGTAGTTTGGTCAAGAAGACCTGCAACAGTAAGTTCTGAAAAGAAAAAGAAATAATATCTTGCCTTTTTCTCTAAATGTTGAAACTATCCATGCAGTTCCTATTTGGCCAAAAAGGACTGCAACAGTAAGTTGTGTTGAGGAAGAAATAATGGCTTGTCTATTTCTCAAAATGTTGCAGTTCCTATTTGGGAAAATTTTTGTATTCATTTCTAGAGTCCTAGAAAAAACATAGGATTCCCATTTGGGATATATATAATTGTACAGTTAATGCGTAAATATGCATTCATCTACTTGATTGGACTCGCTGAAAAAAAAAAACAACTGATAATAATTAAAAAAAAATCTTTTTTTCCCTTATTTTGATAATCAGTAGCTGAAAAATGTTACAAAATGAATAAATAACAAAACATTATATAACTATTATATGCAAAGTAATGTATGTTGAAAGATGCAAAACTACGTATTTTTTATACGGATATATTTATGTGCACAAAATTAAATATAAGTAACCTGTGGGATAATAAAGAAAAGACCCATTTTGTTTTTTGTATTTGAAAATAACTGTTTATTACTGAAGTCCACATGGAAATTAACTTTCTTTGATGCAGTGGCGTAGCGAGCTTAACTCGCGCCAGGGGCAAAATACCTTTTCAACGCCCTCCCCCCCAATTCGAAAACCATATAATATTATATGTAAAATACACCATTTGGCGCCCTTTTGTGAGTAGCGCCCGGGGCATGATGCCCCCCCTCGCTACGCCACTGCTTTGATGAGGGTTGACGTCATACGCGTTATTTTATTAAACAGCTTCTTAGCAACATTACAGGCCAACGTGTACTTAAAGTTACATTATTATTATTATTAGTTACATTATTATTATTGTTATATTTTTTTTTATTTGCAGGTGCTTCACTTTCACCAGCAATTTGATATTTTATGTAGGCCTACATCATTGAGCCTAAATAAATATCATTGAAAATATATAATCATGTTATTTTGTTGTTACTTTATACTATATAATCATATCTGTTCGTTGTTACTTTATAATATATAATCATATCTGTTTGTTGTTACTTTATAATATATAATCATATCTGTTTGTTGTTACTTTATAATATATAATCATATCTGTTTGTTGTTACTTTATAATATATAATCATAACTGTTTCTTTTTAAAAAAAACCTAGTAGCCCAATTTTACAACGATAATTTAAATTAAAAAAAAATATATCTTTTCTTTACAATGACTTAACCTGCATCTGCCTAAATAATACCATATGCGTATTTCCATAGTGAATTACGGATATATTAACATACGTCATATTTTTGTATAATTCACCCACGCATTCAACAAAGGGGCAGTACGAGACACGCCCATTCTATCAGGGCCTCTGCCAAGAAATCTTGCGCCCCGAACAAGTTCTGACCATTGGAGACAGTGCCGTAGCGATCTTAACTCGCGCCCGGGGCACAATACCTTTTTAATATCTTTTTAGCGCCCCCCCCCCCATTTGATAACCATATAATATTATATGCAAAATATACCATTTGGCGCCACTTCTGAATATCGTCCGGGCTTGACGCCCCACCCCTTGCCCACCCCTCGCTACACCTCTGATTTGGGCCACACAGTATCCCCCTCCCTTCCCAAGCTTATTTTCAAGAATATTAACGGTGGCGTTTCACGGCTAAGATCGAGAGTTTCCACAATCACGGGTCATCTTTAATCTTCATTTTTTAAAATCTGTATTAGTCTGTGAATCTGTAGTAGTCTGTGAATCTGTAGTAGTCTGTGAATCTGTAGTAGTCTGTGAATGTGTATTAGTCTGTGAATCTGTAGTAGTCTGTAAATCTGTATTAGTCTGTGAATCTGTAGTAGTCTGTGAATCTGTATTAGTCTGTGAATCTGTAGTAGTCTATGAATCTGTAGTAGTCTGTGAATCTGTATTAGTCTGTGAATCTGTAGTAGTCTTTGAATCTGTAGTAGTCTGTGAATCTGTATTAGTCTGTGAATCTGTAGTAGTCTGTGAATCTGTAGTAGTCTGTGAATCTGTAGTAGTCTGTGAATCTGTATTAGTTAGTCTGTGTGGTCTCTGAAGGAATGAGATGACATATCTTTGATTCTATAACCCACTAATGGGGGCTATAGTTTTATGGTGCCCTATAGCCGATAGTACTATTGCCATGGAGGCACCAAGGGAGATACAGCGAAGACTTGAGCCATGGCTTGATAGATATATTTATTGGTCCTAACTGGTGATCGAACCAGGGACCATCAGGTCGACAGTCAATAGTTTTACCACTCGACCATCCGTCCCCCCAATCTTTATTAGTAACTTGTTTTATTAGTTTGTCTCTTTTTTTTTTTTCAAGTTATCGATCTAATCATCCGATAAATTTGACATTACATGTTTATTTCTGCATAATGTTTAGTTTACTTAAAATCAACACCAGATGTGAGCATGTAAGAGACAGCAAGAAACCTGCTATGAAAACAATGAAAAACATTAAACTAAAAATCTTTTTTAAAAAGCAAGAATATAACAATCTTTTGGTGTGAGTGTGTGTGTGTGTGTGCGTTTGTGTGTGTGTGTGTGTGTGTCTGTGTGTGCGCACATGTGTTTGTGTGTGTGCGTGCGTGTGTGCTAGTGTCTGCATCTAAGTTTACGCGTCAAGATATTGTTTTTGTGAATATAACTTAAAAAAAAATATTATTTATCATACTTTCATTGTAAATGTATTGGCACACTGACAGACGGACAAACAGGCAGGCTGATATTTATAGAGAGAAGACCAACTGACAGACGGACAAACAGGCAGGCTGATATTTATAGAGAGAAGACCAACTGACAGACGGACAAACAGACAGGCTGATATTTATAGAGAGAAGACCAACTGACGGGCGGACATACTAATAGACATAAGTAAAGATAAGTTGATTGATAAAAATAGACACACCTAAAGACAGATTGATTCATTGATATCAGTTTATGATCTATTTATTGGTAATTCGGTTAGAAAACAGTTGGCCATTGTGTGTCAATTTGATTTCTGATCTGTCTATAACTAGGAAACATTCATACCCTAGCGAAAAATATTGGTTTATTTCTATTTTTCAAGCAAACCGCTTTCAACAGAAATATACTTTTCACAGGACATCAACTTAAACAGAAATATACTTTTCACGGGACATCAACTTAAACAGAAATATACTTTTCACAGTACATCAACTTAAACTAATAAATATGTATCGCCTAGGCCTAAAACTTTTATAAAAATAAATTACAAAACAATACGCAACATTTATGTAAGCCCATCATCTTACAGGCAAAATGTATTCCTTTAAATATGTAAGCCCATCATCTTACAGGCAAAATGTATTCCTTTAAATATGTAAGCCCATCATATTGGGACGCCCTATAGATAAAAATTAGTAGTGCAATCAGCACCAGTGTAAATCTCTTTTGAATAGTTCATTAACGCAATATCTTATTAGAAGAATGTCGTAATAATTCTTAATGGAGCATAAATCCAGTTTACTTCAAAGAGATGTGGTAAAAACGATCTGATCAAAAAATAAGGGAAATAGGTTTAATGATCTATAAATTACGGGTGATGTCCCGTGTGAAAAATGAGTCAACAGTTACTTGTAGCATGGGAGTGAACAATTAGTCCACAGTTACTTGTAGAATGGGAGACAACAATTAGTCAACAGTTACTTGTAACATGAGAGTTAACAATGAGCCCATAGTTACTTGTAGCAGTGGCGTAGCGAGGGTTGGGCAAGGGGGGCATCATGCCCCGGACGCTACTCACAAAGGGGCACAAAATTGGTTTATTTTACATATAATATTATATGGTTTTCGAATGGAGAGGGGCTGCTAAAATGGTATTGTGCCCCGGGCGCGAGTTAAGATTGCTACGCCACTGCATAGTTACTAGTAGCATGGGAGACAACAATTAGACCAATTTATGGCCTCCCTTATAGAGTGAATAGCCGGTTTTTTTTAGCTTCCCCCCCCCCCCCCCCCCCAGCAATTCTCAAACGTTTTGTGACAGGACCACTGATTGCATCAAACATTTTCAGACCTAAACACACAGATAAAAAAAATCATACGATCTCCGTTACTTTATTTTCTTTCGTGGTATAAATCCAATTTTTATTTCAAATAAGACATTTCCTAATGAGCAGCAGGTTGTATTGATTTCAGAATATGATACAAGATTATCAAAGCTTTAAAAACAAAAATCACTACTCCACATAAACAATACACTACACCAGTAACACTAGAGTATTAAATATTTACAAGACTGTTTCAATTTTTTTTTCAAAACTTCGTGAAAGGTTTCTACGAATGTAAAAATAACAAACACAAACGTAATTACTTGAAGCATTTCGATGGAGTAATATAAATACTCAGACAAAAACTATCATATTTGTTTATATTTGTCTATTGATATTGAATTAATTTAGTAATAAAAATGAAATGAATGTCAGTTATCTACTTAGTCTTGTTTATATAACACACTCCCTCTCAAAGACGCACATACAGTTAAGTGACCTGTTACGAAACATTTTAAAAATGTGTTACATAATTATCATAGTTATTACACCAATTAATCTATCTCTTTATCTCTAAATCAATCAATTCGTCCCTATGTTTTGTATCTTTATCGTTCTATCTACATTTTCATCCATCTTATAGTGTATTTATGTTTTTATCTTAGCATCTATGTAACTCCATGAAACGTCATAACTTAGTCACATATTGATACAATGCACAAATGTTAGCAAGACCTTTTCATTTTTTAACGACTTCCTTGTTGTACGCTATTTCTCCCCTACATTTATGTTCAAATATCAAATTACCTCCAAAATGAAACTGAAAAGTTTAATGTTACACATATTTATGTTCATAAAGTCGTTAATGTTTGTTTTGCTCCACTGCTTTATGTTGATTATAAAAGTAAAATTGTCCCTGCAAGATGTAACCACAACTCAGAATTGAGGTTTTCGGACACATTTAGATCGTAAATAGGAAAATACATTTATATGATTTTAGATTTAGAATTATTTTATTTTTGTAATCAACAACATTTTAAAAAAGATAATTGCTTTTGAAAAGACTCATTGTATTGTTCTTTCTATCTTGTGTTATCTATTCGGCAAAAGGTGAAATTGTTCAAGTAAATAGTTATAACAAGATACAAGTATATGTAAAATACATAAAATTGATATAAAGTAGATATAAAATAGTTATACTACATAAAAATAGAGATAATTAGATATAACGGAGAGATAATAGATATAAAAGAGAGATAATAGATTTAAAATAGTTATAATATATGTAAAATAAATAAAAAAGTTGGTAAAAATAGATTTAAAATAGTTTAAAAAATATTTGAAACTGATAAAAAATATTTCTAAAATAGATAAATAATTGATATAAAGTAAATATAAAATACATGTAAAATGATTCCTCCTATATTTATTGTAAATTTGTTTATTTACCAACCACTTTGAGAATTCACAATAGAAATGAGCTTCATCGTTTTAAACTTGTTAGTTCTCACAACTAGAGAAAAATGTTAAGATAACTTACATCTTTGTCCGAGTGTATCATTACAATTATATCTTTGTCCGAGTGTATCATTACAATTGTATCTTAGTCCGAGTGTATCATTACAATTATATCTTTGTCCGAGTGTATCATTACAATCATATCTTTGTTCGAGTGTATCATTACAATTATATCATTGTCCGAGTGTATCATTACAATCATATCTTTGTCCGAGTGTATCATTACAATTATATCTTTGTCCGAGTGTAGCATTACAATTATATCTTTGTCCGAGTGTATCATTACAATTATATCTTTGTCCGAGTGTATCATTACAATCATATCTTTGTCCGAGTGTATCATTACAATTATCTCACTTACGTACCAATTATTACTACAAAGATAAATTAATAATGTTTGTTGATCTACCACTTACTGAAGGTATTGTTTTGTCCAGGTCTTTAGACTCGTACAACAATGATTGTCTCACTATTCATTCTACTCACGCTTGGACTACTTGGTCATTGTCGGAATATGGCAAAATATGAACCGGTTAGGCAGGAGGAGTTGGCTGAGCAGGAGGATCTGGGTGAGTGAAACATTCTGAACTCAAACCTAACCTATATAAATATTTATTTTAAAAAAAAAATTATGCTCTTCAGTATTATAGTCAAATCAACAGAACTGCCAATTAATTAATTCGAAGTTTCACGTTGTAAATTATTTCTTTTGTTCAAATCGCCATTATAAATAATTTGATTTAGTAACTGTCATGACTCTGTTATATATTTGGTAGCACTGTAACGCACCTAATGAATGTGTAATAAAACGGAAGTTAAGAAATAAAGAAGGAGAAGACATAGACGGTTATTTTGTTGTCATTAGTTCGTCTTCCGAAGAGATACGACATAGCCTATTATTTATTTGGTGGCAGCGATAAAGGATGACAATAGCTACTAGGTTAAAGTATTATTAACTTGGTGGTAATGGAAAACAGCGTGAACGTTGCAGTGCTGTTATTATTGTGATGTCAACCTACCTTAATACCAGTTAAGTTTATCTATTCAAGTAATGTATTGTGGCCAAGAGCTTTAATGCACTAATAAGCCCACTGATTCAGGCATTGCTTTTGTAGCCTAATTATTAATCTAATAATTTACTGTGGCCAAGAGCTGTGAAGCACTAGTAAGCCCACACATATAGTATATTATTTATTTGGTAGCTGTATTATAACCATAACTAATACTAAAGAGTGGCCATGAGTTGTGAAACACACGTAAGCCCACACGTATACCTATGAAGAGTCATTGAACTACCAAGATACAAGTCCCTCTCATGTGTGTTGACCGGTCTGATGGCAGCTATGTACTAACAAGCCTTCTAGTCATCGTTACATTGATTCACACTCACGTTCTTAAATGTGTTTATGCCACAATCTACCTTGCACCATACAAAGAGTCGTTACTTACTAACACTCTTTAAGTGTAATAACAAACTCATCAATCAAGAACAACGTGACTGTTGAAGAAACCGTACCAGCGAGAGACGGGTCAACAGAGGTAAAGTCGCCACCTACCGGAATTGGGGTCAAGTTCTACACTGGACCAAGAGACAGTATGTCCAGACAATAAGGGAGAGATTAACAGTTTTATTCCTTTCAAATGTGTTCACATTCAAGCTGAAGTGTGAACCATACAGAAGCAAAGTTGAATAACTACAAAAATGCACATGTTGTTTCATTTGTATATTATACTATTTAAAACATTTATTTCTATGATAATCAACTTTGCTGCAGGTAACATTATTGCAGATATTGGAAGGATTGACTCACTTAATTTGATTGTTGTTGATTTAATTGCTATGTCATTTATTCATTACTGATAAGTATGATATGCTTTATATAGAATATTTTGTGCATTAAATTTTAAAATTAATTTGAGAGGTGACGGAAATCTTATTTTAGATTATAAATTGTCTCATAGAAATATATCTAACTGACCCAGTTTATTTAAAACCCACTGAAAACTTAGTACGAAAATATGGAAAGGTTGGAAGAAAGGAAGTTATCTCCAGTACAAGATCTCTGGGAGGATTTTGAAGAAAAAAGAAAGTGGTAGCACTGTAACGCACCTAATGAATGTGTAATAAAACGGAAGTTAAGAAATAAAGAAAGAGAAGCAAAGAAAGAATTACTAGAGATTGAAGCCCATGAAAGAGAAAAGAGAGAGAGAGAAGAAAGAGCAAAAGAAAGAGAAGCAAAGAAAGAACTACTAGAGATTGAAGCCCATGAAAGAGAAAAGAGAGAGAGAGAGAGAGAAGAAAGAGAAGAAAGAGCAAAAGAAAGAGAAGCAAAGAAAGAACTACTAGAGATTGAAGCCCAAGTACAGAGACAGACTCAGATCATGAACTAAAGATGGCTACTATTAAGGCCAGTTCTGGTAATCACTGCACAGAGCTAGTCCAGATGTACCAAATACTCAAAACTTATTCAACAGATATAATCTTAAACGACAATCTTGTGATGGTAAAGCTGAGGACATTGATACATTTCTCTCTATATTCGAACAGAAATGCAGATGCAATAATGTGCCTAGAGCGCACTGGATAGATCTAATGAGCGAACTTCTAAGGGGAGATGCAAGAACTGCTCTTAGATCGATTCCAGACTACTACGACAAAGACTATGATGAAGTAAAACAGAAACTTCTGAAACACTTTAACAAAACAGAAGAATTTTACAGAAAGAAATTCCATTCTTTAAAGATGTCCAATAAAGATCAACCACAGTACTTTATTGACAATGAAGGTCAAGTTTGAAGTCTTGGTTGACAATGGCAGAAATTGACTTAATGGATGCACAGGCAGTGTTGGAAATGTTTGTCATTGACAAAATATTACAGATATGCACCAAGGATGTATTTGCTTTAATAAAACAGAGAAAGGTGAAAACCGTTGATCAACTAGTCAGAGCTTTGAGTGACTATATGGACAGTCGTCCAGATGATGAAATATGTAATACGGAATTCTATGCTAATATAATCCAGAACAGATATCATAGTCTTCCTAACAGGAGCAGTAATCAAAATAAACTCAATACACCTGGTTGGAAGGTCAGAGAGCCGGAAATAAGATCATGTTATTATTGCAAGATGAAAGGTCATCTAATTCGGGAGTGTAGGAAGAGACAGAGAGAATGTAGGTCATACACGAAAGAGTATGCCAACAGAAGAGTAAATGGTCAGAAAGCCGACAGACATCAAGCTAGTCATAGTTACAACACTCAACAGTATCAAAGAAGACAATCGCCTAACATCAGTCCACAAAGAAATAGGACAGAGAGAACACGTACACTAGAAAGATCTGGCACTAGAAATACAGGCCCACAAGAACAGAATACTGAACAGTATTGTGCAAATGTGATCAGTTCACATGGAAGGATAAACTTTTATCCAGCATTTGTAAATGGTAGGAGAATACAGTGTCTTCGTGATAGTGGATGCAGTACAGTTATCGTGCAAGATGATCTTGTACGCAAAGATCAATACACGCATAACATGACAACAGTCAAAATGGGTGATGGCTCAAAGGTGGAATGCAACATGGCAGTAGTCGATGTAGACTCACCATGGGTATAGTTGATGTAGACTCACCATGGGTATAGTTGATGTAGACTCACCATGGATATCGGGTACTATTGAAGTACTAGTAATGAAAAATCCTGTTGCACCATTGATTATAGGCAACCTGGCGGTTATAAAAGACAATACAACAGAAGAAATTGTAAAACAATGGACAGACAAAAAAATATCTGAAGGAATAGAAATGTGTTGCGTTTCTATAAATAGTGACACAGTGTATTCTGAGCAAGTATCTCAAGATCAAATAAAATATCAAAGAAGCCATACTACACAAAATGAGTTTAAACAAAAACATGTCAATTTTTTCTGGTATATATAATGGTAAAATTTCATTTATGAATGAAATTTTAATGGGATTGTGGGGGTGTCATGACTCTGTTATATATTTGGTAGCACTGTAACGCACCTAATGAATGTGTAATAAAACGGAAGTTAAGAAATAAAGAAGAAGACATAGACGGTTATTTTGTTGTCATTAGTTCGTTTCCGTTAAGAAATAAAGAAGGAGAAGACATAGACGGTTATTTTGTTGTCATTAGTTCGTCTTCCGAAGAGATACGACAGTAACCTTGGATAGTTTTTGTGCGTTAGTGTGTTAAAGTATCATTTACATTACTTAACAGATCATGCATGTCTGAAGTAAACTTTATTCCATTACTTTCTCAGCACCAACGGTCTGTAACAATGACATCAAAGCAGACGTGATTTTCTTGCTGGACATCTCCACCAGCATCGGGAGTGACCTATGGGAAAAGGAGGCCAAGTTCGCTGCTGGTGTGGTCAAGGGGTTCAAAGTTGGGCCCCAAGGTGTTCTTTTTGGTGGTCTCATATTCAATCGCTATCCGACTAAAAAATTTGACCTGAACACCTACTTCAATAATGTTGCTATCTCTGAGGTAAGCGCCAATATATGGATCTATCTATCTATCTATCTATCTATCTATCTATCTATCTATCTATCTATCTATCTATCTATCTATCTATCTATCTATCTATCTATCTATCTATCTATCTATCTATCTATCTATCTATCTATCTATCTATCTATCTATCTATCTATCTATCTATCTATCTATCTATCTATCTACCTACCTACCTACCTACCTACCTACCTACCTACCTACCTACCTACCTACCTACCTACCTACCTACCTACCTACCTACCTACCTACCTACCTACCTACCTACCTACCTATCTATCTAATCTATCTATCTATCTATCTATCTATCTATCTATCTATCTATCTATCTATCTATCTATCTATCTATCTATCTATCTATATATATATATATATATATATATATATATATATATATATATATCTACCTTTGTATCGGCATTTCTGTCTATATTTCTATAAGCTATGTATATATATATATATATATATATATATATATATATATAGATAGATAGCTCATAGAAATATAGCATAATGAGCTTTTTATAAAATTTCATATTTATCATTATCTTGATATATTATCTTTATATTGATACAATTAACCATCAGCGGTTTTTCAGTCTAAGTTTAAAATATTTTTATGCATTTTTATTTTATGAATAAATTGTTTGACATTTATAACGAGTATGATGTCCCAGCTATCATCCCATTCCAACCGTAGACCTCTTTTCGTCAACAGGAACTCCAGTCCATCTCGTTCCCCAATATCCGGGGAACAAAAACACACCTGGGCTTGTCGCAGATAAGGAACGAAACGTTGTTCAGCACCAAAGCTGGTGGCAGGCCCGACGCCAAAGATTTTGTCGTTGTGGTTACTGACGGTCTATCAAACAATCCCACTGAAAGTAAGACCATTCAAATACAAATCATAGCAAACCCCTACCCGTCCCGTGGCTCTTTTACATTTTACACATAAACAATTTTGTGCCCTAATTCTGACTGAAAATAAATTATGAAAAAACATTGTGTTAATAAAACATTGCTTATCACATTATTTTTATCGAAAAAATTCTAAAGCTATAAATTTCATGCTGTAATTAAAATATTGTGTTGAGGCAATACATTGAAATCGGTAATTAGAAGTATCCGAACTGTTTTTTCATCGAAATCGGAAACAGATTTTACTTAATTTCCGAAATCGGCACCAGAAGATGATGCTCTAGACCAGCCCCGTAGCTAAGGGGGGCACTGGGGGGGGGCGTGCTAGGTATGTAGTGCCCCCCCCCCCGCTTAAAAGAAGAAGAAAAGAGGAAAAAATAAAGAAAAAGTAAAGGTGCCCCCTTGCTGGGTATTGGTGCCCCCTGCTTACTTTGACCTGTCTACGGGCCTGTTCTAGACCCGATTGGTTCATTTTTTGAAATGTACGCCATGCCCGTACGTTTTATATAATAAAATCGGTAACGAATATTGTATCGGATTCCAGCGTTTAGAGAAAGTTTTTAGAAATCGATAAATATTTTGGTATAGAAATAAAGTAAGAAACATAAATAAAATGAATAGGACGTAAAGATGTCAACATTTTCTAAAATTTTAAAGTTGATGTTGACATTACATAGACAAATATACCTGAGCATTTTTTTTTATTTTGTTGCAGCTGAAAAAGAAGCGCGATTGCTGAAAGACACGGGCGTCACTGTCATTGCTATTGGCGTGGGCGCGGCCAATGCTAAAGAGCTGGCAGCGCTGGCAAGCAGACCAGAGTACGTCTTGACGGCCAAGAGCTTCCACTTGCTGAACAGCGTCAAAATAGAATTGGTGCGGTTAATATGTCTTGGTAGGCAACGCTCAGAGAAAGTGAATTTTTTTTTTTGAATAATTAAAAATTTGATGATCGGAATAAGTACGTCATTCTGATGTATTGATGGGGTGAGTACGTCATTGTTATGTGATGGTTGTATGACACCGTCATTGTTATGGGATGGTTGTATGGGAACGTAATTGTTGTGACAGTTGAGCACGTCTTGAAGCATTTCTTTTCCCTCCCTGGCACATGGCCAATGGCCCACTGTATATTAGAACCCGAATGAATATAAGTGAACATTTTTTATTTCAATCTATTATGTGACTGTGATAAACATAGTTGTTCTTATGTATCCGTAGCCCTATGCAAAGATAACTAGAGATTTGTACAACCCTAAGCAAAGATTTCCGTAGATGATGTACAGCCCAAGGCAAAGATTTCTAGAGATTTTGTACGACCTCAGGCACAGATTCCTAGAGATATACAACCCTAGGCAAAGATTTCCATAGATTTAGTACAGCCACAGGCACAGATTCCTAGAGATGTTGTACATTTCCCTAGATGTTGTACACCTCCGGGCAAATATTACTAGAGATGCCGTACAGTCCCGGGCAAACATTCTCACTTATGTTGTACAGATCTCAGCAAATTTTTCTACCGATGTCTCGCATCCCAGAAGAAACTATTACATTTCGGCGCCCTCTTAGTATTTTATTTTTATTTAATTTAAAACGAATTAACAATAGAATGGACGCCCTAGAAGGTCACCTGGCTTGCTTATTATACACAATACCAGCTTTGGTCATTGCCCCACCCCCAATACACTGGCCTATAATACTTATAAGACGACTCTGATGATCCTCCATTCAGTTTAGCCAGGGGGGAGGGGTGATGGTGGGGGGAGGAAGAGAAATAATAAGAAAGTTAAAATATGGTCAGTCATGCGTGTGGTCAAAGAGTTAAGTGGCCTAAACAGTCGGAACCCAGAGCCTCATCAGTCGGCACACAGAACCTCAACAGTCGGCACACAGAGCCTCATCAGTCGGCACACAGAGCCTCATCAGTCGGAACACAGAACCTCATCAGTCGGAACACAGAACCTCATCAGTCGGCACACAGAGCCTCATCAGTCGGCACACAGAGCCTCATCAGTCGGCACACAGAGCCTCATCAGTCGGAACACAGAACCTCATCAGTCGGCACACAGAACCTCATCAGTCGGCACACAGAGCCTCATCAGTCGGCACACAGAGCCTCATCAGTCGGCACGCAGAGCCTCATCAATCGGAAAACAGAGCCCCGTCAGTCGGCACACAGAGCCTCATCAGTCGGCACACAGAGTCTCATGAGTCGGCACACAGAGTCTCATCAGTCTGAACACAGAACCTCATCAGTCGGCACACAGAATCTCATCAGTCGGCACACATAGCATCCATCAGTCGGCACACAGAGCCTCATCAGTCGGAAAACAGAGTCCCATCAGTCGGAACACAGAACCTCATCAGTCGGCACACAGAGCCTAATCAGTCGGCACACAGAGCCTCATCAGCCGGCACACAGAGCCTCATCAGCCGGCACACAGAGCCTCATCAGTCGGCACACAGAGCCTCATCAGTCGGAACACAGAACTTCATCAGTCGGCACACAGAACCTCATCAGTCTGAACACAGAGCCTCATCAGTCGGAACTTAGAACCTCATCAGTCGGCACACAGAGTCTCATCAGTCGGAACACACAGCCTTATCAGTCGGCACACAGAGCCTCATCAGTAGGAACACAGAACCCCATCAGTCCGAAAACAGAACCTCATCAGTCGGCACACAGAGCCCCATCAGTCGGAACACAGAACCTCATAGTCGGCACACAGAGCCTCATCAGTCCGAAAACAGAGCCTCATCAGTCGGCACACAGAGCCTCATCAGTCGGAACACAGAGCCTCATCAGTCGGCACACAGAGCCTCATCAGTCGGCACACAGAGCCTCATCAGTCGGAACACAGAGCCCCATCAGTCGGAACACAGAACCTCATCAGTCGGAACACAGAGCCTCATCAGTCGGCACACAGAGCCTCATCAGTCGGAACACAGAGCCTCATCAGTCGGAACACAGAGCCTCATCAGTCGGAACACAGAACCTCATCAGTCGGAACACAGAGCCTCATCAGTCGGCACACAGAGCATCCATCAGTCGGAACACAGAGCCTCATCAGTCGGAACACAGAACCTCATCAGTCGGCACACAGAGCCTCATCAGTCGGCACACAGAGCCTCCATCAGTCGGAACACAGAGCCCCATCAGTCGGAACACAGAGCCTCATCAGTCGGAACACAGAGCCCCATCAGTCGGAACACAGAGCCCCATCAGTCGGAAAACAGAGCCTCATCAGTCGGCACACAGAGCCCCATCGGTCGGAACACAGAGCCCCATCGGTCGGAACACAGAGCCCCATCAGTCGGAACACAGAGCCCCTTCAGTCGTCACGAGACTATAATACAGAAACACCACTACCTTTAATTTTAATTCGAGTTTTGGCACTTTGCTATAAATACAAGTTGTGGGTTGTTTTTTTTGGTAAATTTTGGGCACGAGGCCCTGAGAAAGTTCGCCCCAATTGGTATAAAATATTGAACGATTTTTTTTTTCTAGAAACAGTTAAAACAATGAACAGGTGAGATATAACATCACATTTTGGAAGTAGATTGTAATACAGTGAACATTTGCTTGAAACGGATTATAAAATACAGTCTTATTAATTTGTTATGATGCAATAAGTCTTTTTAACTGTCCTTTCGTTTTTTGTTTCACAGCTGTCCCAACTACAACCACAACAACTACTACCACAACTACAACTACAACAACGACGACTACCACAACTAAAAAACCGACAACTACCACACCAACAACGACAAAGCCTACAACAAGTAATCATTGCTTAACTTATATCCACCTCATTTTAAAACATTTTCTCAATCAATCTGTTATTCTTTGCGATCGAGCTGATTGCTATGAGTAAAATAACATCAACAGTGAAAACAACTTATTTTATAACCGATGGTGGCCCTTCTCCCCACCGCCGCCACCACCACCCAGCCCCTGGAGGGGGGGCCCTTCGTTTGAAGATTTGATTATCACCAACAGGTAACTGAATTTAACTCTCCACCCAGAATATGATAATTACTCGCCCCCCCCCTCCGGGAAAGCTTTTTATCTGCCTTACTCTGCCTCTGTTGGAATACAATCTTTGGAATAAGAGAATGTATTTTTCTCTCTCTCTCTCCTTCTGTCTCTCCCTCCCTCTCTCTCCCTCTGTCTCTCCCTCCCTCTCTCCCTCTGTCTATACCTCCCTCCCTCTCTCCCTCTATCGCTCGTTCCCTTTTTCTCTCTCTTCCTCTCTGTCTCTTTCTCTACCCCCTTCTCCCTCTCTCTCTCTCTCTCTCTCTCCGTCTCACATATGTCATTTATTTAGCTAAATAGTTTGTGCGATATAAAAATTATCTCACTTTTTTATCCTGTCTTATAAAAGATACAACACAATAGATTAAAGTACACAATAATTTTCTTTAATTTTTTCTATTGTCTACTCACCTGTTTATCCATCGATCCACCTATCTAGTCACCTATATAATCACCTATCGATCCACCTATCTAGTCACCTATCTAATCACCTATCGATCCACCTATCTAGTCACCTATATAATCACCTATCGATCCACCTATCTAGTCACCTATCTAATCACCTATCGATCCACATATCTAGTCACCTATATCAAATCACCTATCTATCCACCTATCTACTCACTTATCTAGTCAGCTATCTAATCACCTAGCTAGTCACCTGTCTAGTCACCTATCTAGTCACTTATCTAATCACCTATCTATCCACCTATCAAATCAACCTATCTACCCGCTATCCACCAAACTATAATACATCTATCCTGTACATCTATATGTACTTGACCCCTTGATCTGACCACAGCTACCACAACTACACTGCCCCCACCACCCACGGTTGTGCCCTGCCACGATGAAACCAAGGCCGACATCATCCTGCTGATTGACGCCTCCTCGAGCATCGGCCCTGACAACTGGTCGATTCAAGTCAAGTTCGCTGCTGACCTGGTCAAGGCCTTCACCATCGGGCCTGATGACGTCCTATTTGGTTGTCTCATCTTCAACAACGTGCCGACCAACTTATTTGACCTGAAGACATACACCAATCAAACGGCCATAGCTTCAGTAAGTTAAAAAAAAAAAACATTTGAATTTATTTATCCTAGTTGTTTATATAGGTAGATAAACAACAATAATCATAATCTTTAGGGAAATCCCGATTAATATATTGGTATTGCTTATTTTTTCTTTAGGTTCCTTCATAAACATTGTGTTAAATAAAAGGAACATAAATGTGTTGGACGGAATTTTTTTTTTATCTTGGATTGCTTCACCGATTTATATTCTAATTGGATGAATCGTTTAAAAGTCACTTGTAAACCTTGACGCCATATATAAATATGTTTTTTTTATTAAGAAAAAATTATCCCATGCATTTTGTCACGGAGTGACTGTGTGCGCTGAGGGTTTGAATAACGGTATGATATGTATGAGCAGGGGAGAGCATGAGTGTGTAACTGGAGACTGAGTTGTATTCCTTGTGGGTGTCTGGGTGTGTGAGTAGCTGGTCAGTGAAGAACAGTTAGTTAGGCGGGAGGTCGTTTGAGGATAGTGTCATTAGTACATAGTATTCAAGTGGTCGATTAAAGAATTCTTATTGCATCTCAAAGTTGAGAGTTAGTGTTTGTGTGTCACTTAGGGTGTTGCTGTGTTATTAATAATAACCTTGGATATAAGTGATTGTGATACATTTGAAATAATATATATAAAAGCGATTTGGGCTCTGAGTTAATTCGAAAGTGAAGAATTAATGCAACAGTATTCCAGTTTAAAATACAATCATGAAAAAATCGGATCTGCCCAAAACCAAAATATAACCTATCAAAAGCTAAGGGAATATAACTCTATGCAAAGGTTTTGCAGTGTACAGCTAGTAAGTATATAATACTCTCAGCCTCATTTTTGTTTTTCGTCACTTTAGTTATAAGACCTCTTTTTACCTTTTTTTTTTATTTTACCTTTAACAGGGACATTATTAGTTTAAATTGAATAAGTGCAAAGCCGGGTACGATTTGTTTATCTATTGGCATGACTATATATTTATTTAACAATACCTTATTTCTCGCATTTCATTCACAGAAGCTGCTTGAAACTAAATACCCCTACAAGACAGGTACCAACACCCACCTAGGACTGGCGGAGATCAGGAAGAACAACTTGTTCGGCACTACCGCTGGGGGCAGAGCTGATGCGAAAGATTTGCTGATTGTGATGACTGACGGTCTTTCAAACAACCGCCTTGAAAGTTAGTGCAATAACTCTAATCGTACAAATCGAACGAAACTTAAGCAATTGTTTTCCTCATAAATCAGAGTAAATCCCATAGATTCTTTCTATATACTCCGAAATATGTACCAATAATACATTTTCTAGACAATAAAATATATTGCGCAATACTAAAAAAACAAAAACAAACCAAAAACAAACAACAATCAAAATATGCAAAAATCTTTTGTTTGGGTGGGGAATACCCCATCCCTAGAATCACCTTAGAAGTAACGTGGAAATAGACGAAAACCGAAACAATAGACGAAAACAGATACAACGTGTATCGCTGGATATCGACGAAATTTGAAACAACAGACGAAACCAGATACGAAATTAATCACGAAAATCGGAACAACAGACAAAAACAGATACGAAATGCATCGCTGAAATTCGACGAACAACGAAACAATAGACTAAAACAGATTCAAAATTTATCGCGAAAATTGAAACAACAGACAAAAACAGTTACGTAATGCATCGCTTAAATTCCGTAAAAACTGAATCATACTATAATCTAAGACAACAAAAACTGAGGTAAGGCTGCAGAGTGAATCCTAAACATCATAATACACCTATTTAATAATCTGCATACGGATCCGATTTTCCAATCCTAGAGAGGGTGATAATAGAATAGTTAAAATGGCGATTCATTTGATTGGGGTGCATTTTCAAAATCAGCTAGAGTATACAAACCAACCGTAACTAATCGTTACTAGCACCAGGGTTGGGCTCTGAAAATGCCGCCCCATTTCCAAGCCCCCAAACTACCTAAAATAGAGCAGATGACTCCCACTTGCTTGAAGCAAAATAAGTGACGCCTGGGGAGGACAGCCCCGTCTGCCACCCTTTCCTTACGCCACTGGCCCACACACCCAAAAACGATGCTATTTGATTGGTTTGTTTCAAAAGGAGGTTGGGAAAAAAGACGCACATCAAAGTCTGATTTAAGTCATCAACTCAATCAAAGTCTGGTTTCAATCTACAACTCAACCAAAATCGGATTTAGATCACCGGCTAAAAAAAATGTGAGTTAAATCACCAACTCAATCCATTTCTGATTTAAATCACCAACTCAATCCATTTCTGATTTAAATCACCAACTCAATCCATTTCTGATTTAAATCACCAACTCAATAAAATTTGGATTTTAATCACGCAAATTTTTGTTGTTTTTTTCAGCTAGAAAAGCATTGATCCCAGCTTCTTAAGAGTGTAGCGTACGTCATCAGCTATACGTGGGTATAGACTTTAGACAACACGGATTGGAGCTAACCGCCATGTCAAGTGGTCACGATAACGATCTTCAACGCTTTGAACTTCGCTTATGATTGGATTTACATTAAGTCGGTTTGGTCAGGAAGACACTTCAACAGTCAAAGATGTAACAAGAAAAGAAATAATATATTGCACATTTCTCTAAATGTTGAAACTATCCTTGCAGTTCTTATTTGGTCCAAAAGGCCTGCAACAGTAAGTTGTGACAAGAAAGAAAGAATGTATTGCACATTTTGCTCAAAAATGTTTGATTCTGTCCTTGCGTTCCTTGTCTCGTAGAAAAACCAGTTAAGACAGTATCCTAGGCGTCCTAGAACAACAAAGGATTCCAATGAGGGCTAAATGTATTGGTACAGTGTTGATGCATTAATATGCATTCTGACTTCCTGTTCTAAAAATCTTTTTTTTGTTGTACTTTAACTGATAATCAGTAATTGATGTAAATGGGTTTCACAATTACAACAAATATTATAAATGAGAAAAATAACTATAATATTTAAAATTAACATTGGCAAAGTGATGGATTTTAAAAGGGAAATTCAAAGTTGTAAAAGTGTTATTGTATGTACGGATACAATTCGGTTCAAAACATTAAGTATGATTTGCTTGTGGAATGATAAAGCAAACACCTTAATTAAAAATGTATTTCAATATAAATGTTTTATGCTTAAGTCCCTATCGAATTTAATTTTCTTTGGTGACGGTTGACGTCAAACTTCACAGCTTCACGGCTATACATTAAATGCTAAGGTTTGTTGAGTCATGTTATTATTATTATAATTGTTATAATTTTTGTATTTGCAGGTGCTGTACTTTCACCATAAAGTTGACATTTTACGTTTATCAAGGTGTCAAAATAAATACCATTTAAAGTATATAATGATACTGTTTGTTATTACTTTATAAATTATCAAACAAAAGTCAACCGGTCTGCGATGAGAAAAAAGGTTGGGGACCATTGGATTAGACTTCAGCGATCTAGGACAGTCAGGGGGAAACCACAGCTCGTGGGCCACGTTCAGCCCCGTTTGGCTTTTTAATCCGTGCCCCCCCCCCTTCAACCCTTTGGCCCATTTACACCAATTACGTCAATATGTAAATTATATTAGCTAATAGACACATTACACTCATCTGGACTTGGTCCGACCATTCTGTTAAATATAAGAACCCATTGCGGCCCGCGGTTATGAAACTTTCCCCAACCCATTGAATCTTGAACCACATGACCTCAGCACGGAGATCGGTATCACAACCATGGGGCCACCAAGTCACCAAATCTAGTACTAACGTTTGTCCAAATATTCTTAATAGCATAGAGATTCATTATTTCTCTTTGTATTGAGCATTACACTTAAAGCCATTTTTAGACCATTCTCACTACAACGAGATAGATAAATAGTCCGATTATACTTGTAGTACTAATGTCTTCCAAAGACGGCTTTACTGATGTTGAAGTTAAACTGTCTCTGGGGTTCACACATCCATAACTCACATCTTACCCAATGGACCAGAAAGCTACACTGAGCAAACGCTATATCAACAGCGAGTTTTACACACACACACACACACACACACTCACACACACACACACACACTCACACAAACACACTCACACACACACACACACAAATCAGTGACTAACTGGCAGCACACAAAGAAAGGTCATACTATTGACACGAATTGATCTACGGAACGACTCCATGTCCGTAACAGTAGCCCATTGGCAGCACACAAAGAAAGGTCATACTATTGACAGGAATTGATCTACGGAACAACTCCATGGCCGTAACAGTAGCCCATTGGCAGCACACAAAGAAAGGTCATACTATTGACACGAATTGATCTACGGAACAACTCCATGGCCGTAACAGTAGCCCATTGGCAGCACACAAAGAAAGGTCATACTATTGACACGAATTGATCTACGGAACAACTCCATGTCCGTAACAGTAGCCCATTGGCAGCACACAAAGAAAGGTTATACTATTGACAGGAATTGATCTACGGAACAACTCCATGTCCGTAACAGTAGCCCATTGGCAGCACGCAAAGAAAGGTCATACTATTGACAGGAATTGATCTACGGAACGAATCCATGTCCATAACAGTATCCCATGGGTTGCGAGGTGACGCTTCGGTGGCCAGCCGGATCTTCATGCTGCATCACGAGGTCCACTCAGGGTAAGACTCCCGGCGACTACTGGTCACCTACCTATGACTCCCCCGGTGACTTCTTGGCCGTTGCACTGTCGGCTATGGTGGTGATTAAAGAAAGTCACCGTCGAGGGTATAGGATCATTGAGAAAAATAGGGGACTTCTACTAGAACAAACAAAAGGGCAATCACTCTTCAACAAACAGGGGGAATAACGAGATGTACCAGATCAATATACATATAGGTTCATCATCTTTTTTGTTTAAAATTTTCAGTATAATCAATGTGAAGAGATTGGGGCGGTCATTGCAATGTAACAGTCATCAACATATTTACCGTATACAGTCGATTCCGCTTAATTGGGACACATCGGGACCGAGGCTTTTTGTCCCATTTAAGCGGCTGTCCCAATTAAACATACACATTTACTATTGGCTTCTTGGTTTGGTTTCTTTGAGATTTGTCCCAAATAAGCGGCTGTCCCACTTAAGCGGTGTCCCAATTAAGCGGAATCCACTGTATTTTGATATGCTTGAAATGTTGTACAAGTGGTATTTGTCAGAATAATATTGTAAATTGGTCGATAGGTATGAGGTCAACAATAGTCACAATCAATTTTGTGTATAGCAAATAAAGAAAATATTCACATGCGCAATAAAAAGAGTTTTATAAGGCTTAGTTAAAAAAAAATACATAAAATTTAATCGGAAGCCACAAAAAACTCAGCAAAAGAACTGACTGCGGCAATATGAGTCTCATTGGGCCACCGTTATAGTGGTGCTATCATTTCTAAGTCGTAAAATTTAGATAATTGATCAACTATTTTGCAGTAATATTCTAAAAGCACACACACACACACACACATATATGTATATATATATATTTGTAAAGTATAGGTCTGACTTCGGATACTTATAAAATGTTAGAGCCACTATTTAATCTAGCATTGAACTTGTATAACGTGTGACGGTACCGTCGAACTCAAAAAGTTCATTAACAATGATGCCAACATAAAATTAACAGACCGTGAATTCAACTTGCCCTGGTACACGGTGCCGTAGTACGAACGTCACGTTTGATCTGATCTCAGTACATTAGCTCTAAACTTTTGACAAACAGAACACAATTAGGTCACACTTCTTGGTCAATGAAACATTGATTAAAGAGGAACCTGCCAACACAGGTATAACATTTAGTATCCATGTTATATAAATCATTTATTGTTATATGAATCAAAGGCCATCAATATAATATTTTCTCAGTGTGATATTAGGACAAACGTGGCCAAGCATAAAACTTATAAGATTAGCATTACATATTGTAATATATTGTAATATAGTAAGATTTTAAAAAATACTTCAAAGCGCCGATTAAGTGTTATTTAAATAAAACTTTGTTTATATAAAAAGTGATGGACAATAAAACAAAGACATGAAACAATTAATGTTCTGGACGAACAGAAGGATAAGAGTTTTTGATTGTGTAGATGAAGGGATTGGATGGTCAAACTGTGTAAATCGTGAGATTGTTGACATGAGAGCCCATTAGATGTAACCAAACCAGTACTGTTGCGTTCCACTCATCTTCAAGTTCTCGTTACAATTTCAATTCGTATATATTTTTAATTTGAATTTTTTTTTCTGGCTCAATTTCTCTTTATTTTTTGAACCTCAGATACTCCTCAAATAAACATCAGAATTTAAAAAAAAAAGAATATTTTGCTATAGAGTAGTGGGTTGGATCATATCCACAAAGTACACCCAATGCAATATAGAATACAGGTGCAGTATTTCTAGTTCAATATGAACAATTTCGCCCCCTGATTTGATTTTCCTCTCTTATTAGCAATCAAGCATTCGAAAGTATAAGTTGATTAGAATTATATGTTTTTAAAATGCGTTATGAATTAAATTTCACGTCT
>JAGDYQ010000053.1:3070526-3109010 GCA_021962125.1 Bulinus truncatus | reverse complement strand
TACATTATTTTTATATAGAACATCAGCGATATATCAGTCTAAGTTTAAAATAATTTTCATGCACATTTTTTTATGAATAAATTGTTTGACATTTATAACGAGTTTGATGTCCCAGCTATTATCACATTCAAACCATAGACCTCTTTTTGTTAACAGGAACTCCAGTCCATCTCGTTCCCCAATATCCGGGGAACAAAAACACACCTGGGCTTGTCGAAGATAAGGAACGAAACGTTGTTCAGCACCAAAGCTGGTGGCAGGCCTGACGCCAAAGATTTTGTCGTTGTGGTTACTGATGGTCAATCAAACAATCCCACTGAAAGTAAGACCATTCAAATACAAATCATAGCAAACCCCAACCCGTCCCGTGGCTCTTTTACATTTTACACATAAACAATTTGTGCCCTAATTCTTAAAAGAATGATGAAAAAAAATTGCTAATAAAACATTGCTTATCACATTATTTTTATCGAAAAAAATTCTTAAGTTATAAATTTCATGCTGTAATTAAAATATTGTGTTGGGGGCAATACATTGAAATCGGTAATTAGTAGTATCCGAACTGTTTTGGCATCGTAATCGGAAACAGATTTTACTTAATTTCCGAAATCGGCAGCAGAAGATGATGCTATAGACCAGCCCTGTAGCTAAGGGGGCACTGGGGGGGGCGTGCCCCCCCGCTAGGTATGTAGTGCCCCCCCCCCGCTTAGAAAAGAAGAAAAGAGGAAAAAGTAATGAAAAAGTAAAGGTGCCCCTTGCTGGGTATTGGTGCCTCCCTGTTTACTTTGACCTGGCTACCGGCCTGCTCTAGACCCGATTGGTTCATGTTTTGTATATAATAAAATCGGAAACGAATATAGTATCGGATTCCAGCGTTTAGAGAAAGTTATTAGAAATCTGTAAATATTTTGGTATAGAAATAAAGTAAGAAACTGAAATGAAATGAATAGCATGTAAAGATGCAAACATTTTCTAATATTTTAAACTTGATGTTGACATTACATAGACAAATATACCTGAGCATTTTTTATTTTGTTGCAGCTGAAAAAGAAGCGCGATTGCTGAAAGACACGGGCGTGACTGTCATTGCTGTTGGCGTGGGCGCGGCCATTGCCAAAGAGCTGGCAGTGCTGGCAAGCAGACCAGAGTACGTCTTGACGGCCAAGAGCTTCCACTTGCTGAACAGCGTAAAAAAAGAATTGGTGCGGTTAATATGTCTTGGTAGGCAACGCTCAGAGAAAGTGAATTTTTTTTTTGAATAATTAAAAATTTGATGATCGGAATAAGTACATCATTCTGATGTAATGATGGGATGAGTACGTCATTGTTATGTAAGGGTGGAATGACACCGTCATTGTTATGTGATGAGCATCATCAGTCGGAACACAGAGCCTCATCAGTCAGAACACAGAGCATCATCAGTCAGAACACAGAGCCTCATCAGTCAGAACACAGAGCCTCATCAGTCGGCACACAGAGCTTCATCAGTCGGCACACAGAGCCTCATCAGTCGGGCACACATAGCCTCATCAGTCGGCACACAGAGCCTCATCAGTCGGCACACAGAGCCTCATCAGTCGGCACACAGAGCCTCATCAGTCGGCACACAGAGCCTCATCAGTCGGCACACAGAGCCTCATCAGTCGGCACACAGAGCCTCATCAGTCGGGCACACAAAGCCTCATTAGTCGGCACACAGAGCCTCATCAGTCGGCACACAGAGCCTCATCAGTCGGCACACAGAGCCTCATCAGTCGGGCACACAGAGCCTCATCAGTCGGCACACAGAGCATCATCAGTCAGAACACAGAGCATCATCAGTCGGAACACAGAGCCTCATCAGTCAGAACACAGAGCATCATCAGTCGGGCACACAAAGTCTCATCAGTCGGCATACAGAGCATCATCAGTCTGGCACACAGAGCATCATCAGTCGGCATCCAGAGCATCATCAGTCGGGCACACAGAGCCTCATCAGTCGGAACACAGAGGCTCATCAGTCGGCATACAGAGCATCATCAGTCGGCATACAGAGCCTCATCAGTCGGGCATACAGAGCATCATCAGTCGGCACACAGAGCCTCATCAGTCAGAACACAGAGCCTCATCAGTCAGAACACAGAGCATCATCAGTCTGGCACACAGAGCCTCATCAGTCAGAACACAGAGCCTCATCAGTCGGCACACAGAGCATCATCAGTCTGGCACACAGAGCCTCATCAGTCGGAACACAGCCTCATCAGTCGGAACACAGAACCCCATCAGTCGGCACACAGAGCATCATCAGTCTGGCACACAGAGCCTCATCAGTCGGAACACAGAGCCTCATCAGTCGGAACACAGCCTCATCAGTAGGAACACAGAACCCCATCAGTCGGCATACAGAGCATCATCAGTCGGGAAAACAGAGCCGCATCAGTCGGCAAACAGAGCCTCATCAGTCGGGCACACAGAGCCTCATCAGTCAGGCACACAGAGCCTCATCAGTCGAAACACAGAGCCTCATCAGTCGCATACAGAGCATCATCAGTCGGGCACACAAAGCCTTATCAGTCGGGCACACAGAGCCTCATCAGTCGGCACACAGAGCCTCATCAGTCGGCACACAGAGCCTCATCAGTTGGGCACACAGAGCCTCATCAGTCGGCACACAGAGCATCATCAGTCTGGCACACAGAGCCTCATCAGTCGGAACACAGCCTCATCAGTCGGAACACAGAACACCATCAGTCGGCACACAGAGCATCATCAGTCGGAACACAGAGCCTCATCAGTCGGAACACAGCCTCATCAGTAGGAACACAGAACCCCATCAGTCGGCATACAGAGCATCATCAGTCGGCATACAGAGCATCATCAGTCGGGCAAACAGAGCCTCATCAGTCGGCACACAGAGCCTCATCAGTCGGGCACACAGAGCCTCATCAGTCGGGCACACAGAGCCTCATCAGTCGGAACACAGAGCCTCATCAGTCGCATACAGAGCATCATCAGTCGGGCACACAAAGCCTCATCAGTCGGGCACACAGAGCCTCATCAGTCGGCACACAGAGCATCATCAGTTGGCACACAGAGGCTCATCAGTCGGCATACAGAGCCTCATCAGTCAGCATACAGAGCCTCATCAGTCGGAACACAGAACCCCATCAGTCGGAACACAGAGCCTCATCAGTCGGCACACAGAGCCTCATCAGTCAGAACACAGAACCCCATCAGTCGGCACACAGAGCCCCATCAGTCGGAACACAGAGCCTCATCAGTCGGCATACAGAGCATCATCAGTCGGCATACAGAGCATCATTAGTCGGGCACACAGAGCCTCATCAGTCGGCATACAGAGCCTCATCAGTCGGAACACAGAACCTCGTCAGTCGGCACACAGATCCCCATCAGTAGGAACACAGAACCTCATCAGTCGGAACACAGAGCCCCATTAGTCGTCACGAGACTATAATACAGAAACATCACTTCCTTTAATTTTAATTTGAGTGTTGGCACTTTGCTATAAATACAAGTTGTGGGTTTTTTTAGAGCATTTTCGAAAAAAAAATGCTCTATTGTCCCCGTTTTGTCTGTCTGTCTGTCTGTCATCACCCTAGATCTCAACAACCATAAGTCCTAGACCCATGATGTATATATCATTTTGTAGGTCTTGGCCTGCCAAGAAATGACTTTTTTCCATTTCGCGATCTGACCTCTCAGGGCCGTAAAAGGGGCCTTATAAAGTACCGTTTTTTTACTATATAAGCTATATTAATAATGGAGCGCCCTATATCTCAGCAACCATAAGTCCTAGACCCATGATGTATATATCATTTTGTAGGTCTTGGCCTGCCATGTGTACATCAAAAGTTTATTTTGCGATAGGACTTCTCAGGACCGGGCTTCAGGGCTCCTAAGGGGCTTATATATTATATATAGTTTATAAGCTAAACAAAGGGGCGAAATCATTATTTATTTTTGTAACAGTTATTCAACATGACTTACTTCCCTTACTTTTTATAAAACCCATAATCAATGACAACTTTGCAGCATAGCTCAATCAACCAAAAGTCATCATTTGTTGGGACTTCAATCAAGATTTCAAAGAGCCCGGGGCAGAAATTGAAAATTTCTCCGAAACAAACTTCAACATTCAACTACTTTCACCAAGATTGGCAACAACAATTTATCAAACAACAATTGACCGGAATTTTCGGACGATTAAATGACTACAATTTAGAATGTTTCAATTATGAGTCCTATTTCAGTGACCACAAACCACTTGTAGTTAGATTTAAGAGAAAATAATTTTGTTTTCAAATATAAAGAAAACGTCTTTTAATATCTTTTTTCAGATATATGCATTACACAATTGAATTTATAAACATTTACAAAATTTACAAATATTTACTGAAAGATAGCATACGTACTGATACATAATACGAAAATGCTCTAACACGTCCTGTGTCCAGAATGGAACAGGCTTAGATTGTTTGTTTTTGTTAATATTTGAGCACGAGGCCCTGAGAAGGTTCGCCACACTTGTTATAAAATATTGAACGATTTTTTTTTTCTAGAAACAGTTAAAACAATGAACAGGTGAGATATAACATCACATTTTGGAAGTAGATTTTATTACAGTGAAAATGTGGTTGAAACGGATTATAAAATATAGTCTTCTTAATTTGTTATGATGCAATAGTCTTTTTTAACTGTCATTTTGTTTTATATTTCACAGCTATCCCAACTACAACCACAACAACGACTACCACGACTACAACAACGACAAAGCCTACAAGTTAGCATTGCTTAACTTATTTTAAAACTTTCTCAATCTGTTATTCTTTGCGATCGAGCTAATTGCTATGAGAAAGTCACATCAACAGTGAAAACAACTTTTTTTTATAACCGATGGTGGCCCTTCTCCCCACCGCCGCCACCACCACCCAGCCCCTGGAGGTGGGCCCCTTCGTTTGAAGATTTGATTATCACCAACACGTAACTGAATTTAACTCTCCACCCAGAATATGATAATCACTCGCCCCCCCCCCTCCGGGCAAGCTTTTTCTCTCCCGTACTCTGCCTCTGTTGGAATAAAATTTTTGGAATAAGAGAATGTGCTTTTCTCTCTCTCTCCCTCTCTCTCTTTCTCTCTCTCTCTCCCTCCCTCCCTGTCTATGTCTCTCCTTCCTTTTCAACTCTCTCTCACCTGTATGTTTCTCTCTCCCTACCTCTCTCTCTCCCTCTGTCTCTCCCTCCCTCTCTCTCCATCTGTCTCTCCCTCCCTTTTTCTCTCTCTTCCTCTCTGTCTCTTTATCTACCCCCTTCTCTCCCTATCTCCCTCTGTCTATACCTCCCTCCCTCTCTCTCCCTCTGACTCTCCATCCCTTTTTCTCTCTCTTCCTCTCTGTCTCTTTCTCTACCCCTTCTCTCCTTCTCACTCTCTCTCCCTCTCACTCTCTCTCTCTCTCTCTCTCTCTCTCTCTCTCTCCGTCTCACATATGTCATTTATTAAGCTAAATAGTTTGTGCGATATAAAAATTATCTCATTTTTTTAATCTGTCTTATAGAAGATGCAACACAATAGATTAAAGTACACAATAATTTTCTTTATTTTCTTCTATTCTCTACTCACCATCGATCCACCTAATTAGTTACATATCTAATCACCTATCGATCCACATTATCTAGTCACCTATCAAATCACCTATCTATCCACCTATCTAGTCACTTATCTAGTCACCTGTCTAATCACCTATCTAATCACCTATCTATCCACCTATCTAGTCACCTATCTAGTGACTTATCTAATCACATATCTATCCACCTATCTAATCTTCTATCTATCAACCCATCTACCCGCTATCCACCAAACTATAATACATCTATCCAGTACATCTATATGTTTCTACACCACTTGACCCTTGATTTGACAACAGCTACCACAACTACACTGCCCCCGCCACCCACGGTTGTGCCCTGCCACGATGAAACCAAGGCCGACATCATCCTGCTGATTGACGCCTCCTCGAGCATCGGCCCTGACAACTGGTCGATTCAAGTCAAGTTCGCTGCTGACCTGGTCAAGGCCTTCACCATCGGGCCTGATGACGTCCTATTTGGTTGTCTCATCTTCAACAACGTGCCGACCAAATTATTTGACCTGAATACATACACCACTCAAACAGTCATTTCTACAGTAAGTTAAAACATTTGAATTTATTTATCATAGTTGTTTATATAGGTAGATAAACAAATATAGTCATAATCTTTAGGGAAAACCCGATTGATATAGTGGTATTACTTATTTTTCTAGGCTCCTTCATAAACATTGTGTTAAATAAAAGGAACATAAATGTGTTAGACGGAAACTTTTTTTTTTATCTTGGATTGCTTCACCGATTGTTATTCTAATTGGATGAATCGTTTAAAAGTCACTTGTAAACCTCGACGCCATATATAAATATGCTTTTTTATTTTAAAAAATTATCCCATGCATTTTGTCACAGAGTGGCTGTGTGCGCTGAGGGTTTGAATAACGGTATGATATGTATGAGCAGGGGAGAGGATGAGTGTGTAACTGGAGACTGAGTTGTATTCTCTGTGGGTGTCTGGGTGCGAGTAGCTGGACAGTGAAGACCAGTTAGTTAGGCGTAAGGTCGTTCGAGAATAGTGTCATTAGTACATAGTATTCAAGTGGTCGATTAAAGATTTCGTACTGCATCTCAAAGTTGAGAGTTATTGCTTGTGTGTTGCTGTGTTATTACTAATAACCTTGGATAATGTGCTTGTGATACATTTGAAATAATATATATATAAAAGCGATTTGGGCTCTGCGTTAAACCGAAAGTGAAGAATTAATACAACAGTATTCCAGTTTAAAATACAATCATGAAAATATCGGAACTGCCCGAAACCAAAAAAAAAATAACCTAGCCTACCGATCAAGCCTAAGGGGATATAACTCTATGCTAAGGTTTTGCAGGGTAGGGCTAGTAAATATATAGTACTATCAGTCTAATTTTTGTTTTTTGTCACTTTAGTTATAAGACCTCTTGCTTTAACCAGGTGTTCTCAATCTGTAAGCTATCGGGGGCCTCCTTTTTTTTAAAGAGGTTTTTAAAGGGATGATGTTAATGGATATTACCTTTTTTTTTTATTTTACCTTTAACAGGGACATTATTAGTTTAAATTGAATAAGTGCCAAGCGGGGTACGATTTGTTTATCTGTTGGCATGACTATATATTCATTTAACAATACCTTATATTTCATTCACAGAAGCTGCTTGATACTAGATACCCCTACAAGACAGGTACCAACACTCATCTAGGACTGGCGGAGATCAGGAAGAACAACTTGTTCAGCACTAACGCTGGGGGCAGGGCTGATGCGAAAGATTTGCTGATTGTGATGACTGACGGTCTTTCAAACAACCGCCCTGAAAGTTAGTGGAGTAACTCTAATCGTACAAATCGAACGAAACTTAAGCAATTGTTTTCCTCATAAATCAGAGTAAATCCCATAGATTATTTCTATATACTCCGAAATATGTACCAATAATACATTTTCTAGAGAATAAATTATATTGCGCAATACTAAAAAACTAAAACAAACCAAAAACAAACAACAATCAAAATATGCAAAAATCTTTTGTTTGGGTGGGGAATACCCCCTCCCTAGAATCACCTTAGAAGTAACGTGGATAATAGACGAAAACCGAAACAATAGACGAAAACAGATACGATGTGTATCGCTGGATATCGACGAAATTTGAAACAACAGACGAAAACAGATATGAAATTTATCGCTGAAATTCGACGAACGACGAAACAATAGACTAAAACAGATACGAAATTTATCGCGAAAATCGAAACAACAGACAAAAACAGTTACGAAATGCATCGCTTAAATTCCGTAAAAACTGAATCATACTATAATCTAAGACAACAAAAACTGAGGTAAGGCTGCAGAGTGAATCCTAAACATCATAATACACCTATTTAATAACCTGCATACGGATCCGATTTTCCAATCCGAGAGAGGGTAAAGGTGATAATACAGTTGTTAAAATGGCGATTCATTTGATTGGCGTGCGATTTAAAAATCAGCTAGAGTATACACACCAACCGTAACTAACGTTACTAGCACCAGGGTTGGGCTCTGAAAATGCCGCCCCATTTCCAAGCCCCAAACTATCTAAAATAGGGCAGATGACACCCACTTGCTTGAAGCAAATTAAGGCCACCCTTTGCTTACGCCACTGGCCCACACACCCAAAACGATGCAATTTGATTGGTTTGTTTCAAAAGGAAGTTGGGAAAAACAGATGCCAATAAAAGTCTGATTTAAATCATCAACTCAATCAAAGTCTGGTTTCAATGTACAACTCAACAAATAGTCGGATTTTCAATCACCAACTCAATAAAATTGTGATTTTAATCACCCACTCAATCAAATTCTGATTTAAATCACCGATTCAATAAAATTCTGATCTAAATCGCCAACTCAATCAGAATTCTGATTTTAATCACGCAAATTTTTGTTTTTTTTTTCAGCTATACGTGAATCCCAGCTTCTTAAGGATAACAACGTCACTATCATGGCTGTGGGTATAGGCTTGGACAACACGGTGGAGCTGACCGCCATGTCAAGTGGTCACGATAACGTCTTCAACGCTGGAAACTTCGCCATGTTGGATTACGTCAAGAGTAGTTTGGTCAGGAAGGCCTGCAACAGTAAGTTGTGACAAGAAAGAAATAATATATTGCACACTTCTCAAAATGTTTGAACTATCCTTGCAGTTCCTTGTCTGTGAAAACAGTTAATTTATTTCTAGGAGTCCTAGAACAACAAAGGATTCCAATGAGGGCTAAATGCATTGGTACAATGTTGATGCATGAATATGCATTCGACTTCCTGTTCTAAATTGCTGGAAAAATCGGAAAGAATATACAAAAAAATCTTTTTTTTTTTTTTGTACTTTAACTGATAATCAGTAAGTGAAATCGTTTTATTGTGCAACGAAATGAATAAATAACAATAATTTTAAAATTAACATTGGCAAAGTAATGAATATTAAAAGGGAAATTCAAAGTTGTAAAACTGTTATTATATGTACGGATACAATTCTGTTCAAAACATGAAGTATAATTTGCTTGTGGAATGATAAAGCAAACACCCTTTTATTAAAAATGTATTTCAATATAAATGTTTTACGCTTAAGTCCCTATCGAATTTAATTTTCTTTGGTGACGGTTGACGTCAAACAGACACTATTACTTCACATCTTCATAGCTATACGTTAAATGCTAAGGTTTGTTTAGTCATGTTATTATTATTATTGTTATAATTTTTGTATTTGCAGGTGCTGTACTTACACCATAAAGTTGACATTTTACGTTTATCAAGGTGTCAAAATAAATATCATTCAAAGTATATAATGATACTTTTTTGTTATTACTTTATAAATTATCAAAAGTCGACCGGTCTGCGATGAGAAAAAAGGTTGGGGACCACTGGAATAGACTTCAGCGATCTAGGACAGTCAGGGGGAAACCACAGCTCGTGGGCCACGTTCAGCCCCGTTTGGCTTTTTAATCCGTGCCCCCCCTCAACCCTTTCGCCCATTTACACCAATTACGTCAATATGTAAATTATATTAGTTCATAGAAACATTACACTCTTCTTGACTTGGTCCGACCATTCTGTTAAATATAAGAACCCGTTGCGGCCCGCGGTTAAGAAACTTTCCCCAACCCATTGAATCTTGAACCCCAGACCTCAGCACGGAGATCGGTATCACAACCATGGGGCCACCAAGTCACCAAATCTAGTACTAAAGTTTGTCCAAATATTCTTAATAGTATAGAGATTCATTATTTCTATTTGTATTGAGCATGTTACTTAAAGTCATTTTTAGAGCATTCTCACTACAACGAGATAGATAAACAGTCCGATTATACTTGTAGTACTAACGTCTTCCAAAGACGGCTTTACTGATGTTGAAGTTAAACTGTCTCTGGGGTTCACGAATCCATAACTCACATCTTACCCAATGGACCAGAAAGCTACACTGAGCAAACGCTAGATCAACAGCGAGTTTTACACACACACACACACAACACACACACACACACAACACACACACACACAACACACACACACACACAAATTAGTGACTAACTGACAGCACACAAAGATAGGTCATACTATTGACACGAATTGATCTACGGAACAACTTCATGTCCGTAACAGTAGCCCATTGGCAGCACACAAAGATAGGTCATACTATTGACACGAATTGATCTACGAAACAACTCCATGTCCGTAACAGTAGCCCATTGGCAGCACACAAAGATAGGTCATACTATTGACAGGAATTGATCTGCCGAACAACTCTATGTCCATAACAGTAGCATATTGGCAGCACACAAAGAAAAGTCATACTATTGACTCGAATTGATCCACCGAACGACTCCATGTTCATAACAGTAGACCATTGGCAGCACACAAAGAAAGGTCATACTATTGACAGGAATTGATCCAACGAACAACTCTATGTCCATAACAGTAGCCCATGGGTGGCGAGGTGACGCTTCGGTGGCCAGCCGGATCTTCATGCTGCATCACGATGTCCACTCAGGGTAAGACTCCCGGCGAGTACTGGTCACCTACCTATGACTCCCGCGGTGACTTCTTGGCCGTTGGACTGTCGGCTATGGTTGGGATGAAAGAAAGTCATCGTTAAGTAAGAAGTTTATAGTATCTGTGAGAAAAATAGGGGACTTCTACTAGAACAAACAAAAGGGCAGTCACTCTTCAACAAACAGGGGGAATAACGAGATGTACCAGCTCAATATACAAATAGGTTCATCATTTTTTTGTTTACTTTTCAGTATAAACAGTGTGAAGAGATTGGAGCGATCATAGCATGTAGTCATCAACATATTTACCGTATATTTCGATATGCTTGGAATGTTATACAACTGGTATTAGTCAGAATAATTTTGTAAATTGGTCGATAGTTTTGAGGTCAACAATAATCACAATCAATTTTGTGTATAGCAAATAAAGAAAACATTCACGTGCGAAATAAAAAGAGTTTAATAAGGCTTAGTTTTTTTTTTTTAAATACACAAAATCTAATCGGAATCCAAATAAAACTCAGCAAAAGAACTGACTGCGGCAATATGAGTCTCATTGGGCCACCGTTATTTTGGCGCTATCATTTCTAAGTCGTAAAATTTAGATAATTGATCAACTATATTGCAGTAATATTCTAAAAGCACACACATACACATACATATATATATATATATATATATATATATATATATATATATATATATATGTATATATATATTATATATTTGTAAAGTATAGGTCTGACTTCGGATACTTATAAAATGTTAGAGCCACTATTTAAGCTAGCATTGAACTTGTATAACGTGTGACGGTACCGTCGAACTCAAAAAGTTCATTAACAACGATGCCAACATAAAATTAACAGACCGTGAATTCAGCTTGCCCTGGTACACGGTGCCGTAGTACGAATGTCACGTTTGATCTGATCTCAGTACATTAGCTCTAAACTTTTGACATACAGAACACAATTAGGTCACACTAAGCAGGGCTACTTCTTGGTCAATGAAACATTGATTAAAGAGGAACCTGGAAACACAGGTATAACATTTAGTATCCATGTTATATAAATCATTTATTGTTATATGAATCAAAGCTCATCAATGTAATATTATCTCAGTGTGATATTAGGACAAACGTGGCCAAGCATAACACTCATAAGATTAGCATTTCATATTGTAATATATTGTAATATAGTAAGATTAAAAAAAAATACTTCAAAGCGCCGATTGAAGGTTATTTTAATAAAACTTCGTTTATATAAAAAGTGAAGGACAATAAAACAAAGACACGAAACAATTAATGTTCTGGACGAATAGAAGGATAAGAGTTTTTGATTGTGTAGATGAAGGGATTGGATGGTCAAGCTGTGTAAATCGTGAGATTGTTAATATGAGAGCCCATTAGATGTAACCAAACCAGTACTGTTGCGTTCCACACATCTTCAAGTTCTCGTTACAATTTCAATTCGTATATATTTTTAATTTGAATTTTTTTTTCTGGCGCAATTTGTCTTTATTTTTTATGACCTCATTATTTTTTTTATAACCTCAAATATGCCTCACAATAAATCACAAAACTTTTTTTTTTAAAAAAGAGATATATTCATTGATGTGGTAGGTTGGATCATATCCACAGAAGACCCATTACAACCACTTACAAAGACACAGGTGAAGTATTTCTAGTTCAATATGAACAATATTTCGCCCCCTGATTTGATTTTCCTCTCTTATTAGCAATCAAGCATACGAAAGTATAAGATGATTAGAATTATATATGTTTTTTTTTTAAAGACGATATGAACAAATTAAATTTCACGTCTGCCTAGCTGTTACATGATAACCCCAAGTTTGTAAAAAATAAATAAATAAACAATAAGAAAAAAAACAAAGTGTTCTGATTTTAAGACATCAGCCCAGAGTCGTCTTTTATGGTGGTTGGGGGGGGGCAGAACTTTCGATTAATTGGAATTTCACTGGAAGGTGGCCCATTTTGCATTGGAGCTTCTGGGCTACTCCTATTTTACTTATTCAATAGAATTGTTCTGAGTTTAAACTTCAGAGGTTTTAGCAGCACTACGAGCGGTGCTCGATTTAAGAAAAAACCAGTGCCGGTGGTGAACACATCTTTTTTGCAGAGCCGGGGATAAATGTTTATAGTTTCATCCCCGGCAGGTATATATTAACTAAAGCAGAGCCGGGGGAGACAGTTCGCAGTGCCGGGGTTATCCCTGGCATCCCAGGCGGTAAATCGAGCCCTGACTACGAGAGGGTCAGGGAAATCTGAGATTTGAACCAAAAACCAGTTTGACGTCTGATGATATTTTCATCCAGTACCATACGATGACGCAACAAATGACGTATACTATTTTCATTTTGGGTTCTTAAATGAACTGGTTTCGTATAAATATAATTTCATAAGATTTTTACTTAAACTTTTAATGATACCCAAAAATACCACCTATTTAAAACACCCTAAAAATACACCTGACGACAGCACTGGTGACAGCCACACAGGTTTTTAAAACACGATACTTCCAGTGATTTATTAGCTAATGGAATCAATAGCTGTAAACTGAGGTCAAACCTTTGTCACACTGTTGAAACACCAATCGACTTGTTGACTGTTCTACTCTGGTCTTTTCTATTGGCCATTACGGTCGGTAAATAGTGGGGCATTGTGGGGGAAGTTCATTAGTCACTGGCCTTAAAGTGTTTTCTGTAGGAATGAATGCCATTGATGCGTTCACGATTTTTGTGAACTGTAAAATATTGCTAATTGCATCTTTATGTAACACATTCTTATGTAACAATCTTTATTTAAGACTGAAGTTTATACAAAAATTCTTAAATAACAAATTAGCTTTTTTTTAAAACGTACGTTTGTAGTGTAAAGGGCTTCAATATTTCAAGAACATGAGTTAGGGTTAAATTTAGTCAAAACTGATATGATTAAAACAGATCTTCATTTTAAAGTTCAGGCCTAATGTTGTGACGATTACATCATTGCAAGGAGTCTGTCTGTCTATCTATCTATCTATCTATCTATCTATCTATCTATCTATCTATCTATCTATCTATCTATCTATCTATCTATCTATCTATCTATCTATCTATCTATCTATCTATCTATCTATCTATCTATCTATCTATCTATCTATCTATCTATCTATCTATCTATCTATCTATCTATCTATCTATCTATCTATCTATCTATCTATCTATCTATCTATCTATCTATCTATCTATCTATCTATCTATCTATCTATCTATCTATCTATCTATCTCTGTCTGACTGTACGTTTATCATTCTGGCTGTCTGTATGTCTGTATACATGCATGTCTGTCTGTCTATATATCTGTCTATCTGCCATTCTGTATATATGTATGTATATATGTTTGTCTGTATATATGTATGCATATATGTTTGTTTTTCTGTATGTCAGTCTGTTTGTCTGTTTATATATATATATATATATATATATATATATATATATATATATCAGTATATATGTCTATATATAATTATGTGTACATATTTGTCTGTCTGTCGAGAATCATATCCACCATCTGTTAATCTAGGTAATCAAAGTAAAGTTATAAAATGTTTTACATTTATAAACACAGTTTCATGTCTGAACTAATTATCGTTCACATAAAAATACACACCTGCATTTTGAAACACATCTAAAAATTGATGCACATGTTTCACTTTTGTCAACAACCAGCCCCAGGGGGGTAGGAAAATACTCCCAGACCGGTCAAAGGTCATGAACGAAGGATTTCTCAGCACTGGATCTATCTATCTATCTATCTATCTATCTATCTATCTATCTATCTATCTATCTATCTATCTATCTATCTATCTATCTATCTATCTATCTATCTATCTATCTATCTATCTATCTATCTATCTATCTATCTATCTATCTATCTATCTATCTATCAGTCTATCTATCAGTCTATCTATCTATCTATCTATCTATCTATCTATCTATCTATCTATCTATCTATCTATCTATCTATCTATCTATCTATCTATCTATCTATCTATCTCTCTATCTATCTATCTGTCTATCTGTCTATCTTTCTGTCTATCTATTTATCACCAGTCGATCGGTCCTTACTTATTCTTTCTCTCTATCGTATCGGTCACAACTAGTTGTAGTTGGTTAGTACATAAACAGTTATCAAAACAAGATGATTTTTTTTTTAAAAGACTTACACCCCGTTGACGAATGTTATTATATTATCACAAAGAATACGAAATTACATTGACTATAATACGTGCCTCGTCTATTTATGTAATTTCATGTTGACAGTAAATGTTAAACACCCATTGGTCTCCACAAACGAACACAATTTACTGAACAAGGCGCACACTATAAGACAAATTTAGGAGATGGACATTACATTATGAACTTGGAAGCTTTGACTTATTTAGTATTATAATAAAAATAGAGAAGGTTTAATTCATTATGCTCCTAACCAACGGCAATACATTTCAATGTTTCAGCATGCATCTAAATGTTTTATAAAGACATTTGTAAAGAAAAACAATTAAAAAGAAATCGCAAGTCCATAAAGTAAAAAAATTAACACATATAAATAGGAATCAGTTTAGAGAAATTATTGCACGAGAAATTCTAACAATATTATAACGAAATGTTCATAATACCATCTTGATGATAATTAGATATGGATTCATTCTTAATAACCCTAAGAGACTGTCTAAACATTAATATTAATAGAGCATCTGTCTCTAACATTTTTTTAGGAAGTTTTCATCAATCAATACCAATACTTTGTCAGCTTTCTAGCAAAATTTCATTATTAAAATTTAGCATGTTATCAACATTAAAAATAAAATGCTTATTCCAAGTCATTAGGTCCAAAATACCTCTTTATCAACATCAAAATCATGATAAAACAAAAAAATCGATCGACTTATAGTTACACAACTGACCTTTGACCCTTCGCTCCATTTCATCTCCCCCCTCCCCCAGAGAGACTCCGTTACATAACCCAAAATTCTGTGATTAACAAAAAAAAAAAATCCAGTGGAAACTCTTCTTGTGTGTAAGTTACTCATCCGACTCGGAAGCAAGGGCTTGTCATCTGACTTTTCTGTGAGCAAGGGAGAGCACTGCCGGACACTAGTTCCCTATCATTTCCTGCTCATTTTCTTCCAGGGACAAATAGTTACTTATTTATGTTGGTATCTTGGTATTGAAAACAGACAATAAATCCTCTTGAAGTCTGTGATACTCGATTATAAAGTACATACTAACATAAGGCAAATCTAAGATTACGTGAGTAGAAATATGGTTTTCTTTCACTTTATGAACATGTTCGTAATGTTAGACAAATGCACAGTGTACATAGAATTTTTGATATTTTAATCTCATATAGTTATAAATGATTCCAGCAATTTACGTTAAGTATTTACTCGTAAATTTTTGTTGATTATTAAATACTGCTTATCAACTAGCAAAAAAAAGTGTACATTTGACACAAACTACGACAACTATTTACCTAACAGTCTAACAATGTTTTATTAAGACGTGATTTTTTAAAAGTTTGATAACGAAAATCTTCATTCAATGAAACTAAGAATGATATCAGATGTAAATAGATGTTAGAATGATAATCACTCAACAACTACGGACATTCTGTTGGATCGTGGTTTGAGTACAACGCCCAGCCGCCTTTATTTCCCCCAACAAATGTCGGGTACCCATTTGCAAGCTGGGAAATGGATCTCAAAACTTTAATAATCACTACCAGGTCGAAAAGCTTCATTCTAGTATTGTGTATATATCTCTAGGGTTACTGCAATAACAAATTTACTTTGATACTGTTCTATATAACTATTACCAAAAAAAAAAAGAGCTATTGGCTTTGTAACAGAGAACTCATAGTTGTTCGAAATTTCACCTCTATCGTAAAACGAGTTTGAAGTGAAAAATGATAGCTAACACAAAACAAAATTTAGTAACGCATATACATCTTGTAAATGGATGCGGATTAGTAAGAATATTTGGTAACCTTAAAAGTCTCCAAATCTTTCTACCGTCTTAAAAATTAAACTATGAAGTCTTGTATCTCAAGGCGTCATTAATTTATATTACTTTTTCATCTGAAATTTTTTTTTATTCATGTTTCATGAAATGTTACCCGTAGCCGACAAATGCCACTCCCCAACCCCCGCCCACCCCGACTACAAAGATACGCACCAAGAGATGCGCCACTTTCCACCCACAAAGGTACAATAATGTCCTTCCACCATAATACGCCACTTTCCACCCACAAAGGTACAATAATGTCCTTCCACCATAATACGACACTTTCCACCCACAAAGGTACAATAATGTCCTTCCACCATAATACGCCACTTTCCACCCACAAAGGTACAATAATGTCCTTCCACTATAATACGCCACTTTCCACCCACAAAGGTACAATAATGTCCTTCCACCATAATACGCCACTTTCCACCCACAAAGGTACAATAATGTCCTTCCACCATAATACGCCACTTTCCACCCACAAAGGTACAATAATGTCCTTCCACCATAATACGCCACTTTCCACCCACAAAGGTACAATAATGTCCTTCCACTATAATACGCCACTTTCCACCCACAAAGATACAGCAATGTCCTTCCACTATAATACGTCACGGTCCACCCACAAAGATACAGCAATGTCCTTCCACTATAATACGTCACGGTCCACCCACAAAGATACAGCAATGTCCTTCCAATATAATTCACCAGTGCCCAATATTTTATTTACTGAATCTATTCATAAACTTAGAATCAAACTAAATAAATCACTTCCACACACACTCTTTATACTCGTTTCACAGTTAATAGCTCTTTATAACGCTATACAAACTTCCTTTTAAAAAAAAAAAAAAAACAAACATATCTGCTTTTTGACAGAATCTTTTCGGAATTAATTATTGATTTTATGTCAAATACACGATACGGCCGAGTGAACAAAGCAGCCACTTAATTAACAGATACCGCAAATAGTCGAGTGAAACATGATAGCGGAAAAATAGTTTTTGCTTGAATAGTTTTTGTGGTTTTTTCCCTTTATTTGTTTTAATAGGAAGAAAACATATATTTAGTTGGTAATCATAACATTACTTTTTTTATGACGTCTTATAGCCTACTTGAACGTTTTGCTTCATTTGTTATTACAGTGTATTTACGTGAAATATTACATTGATATTTATTTTATACTGTTGACTGTAAATATAAAGGCTACTAAATCTACTATTACTTTCTACACATGTGTTTGCTCCGATGGGTCATAAAATGTCCAATGTTTCTGAAGAAGCTATGATAATTTTAATTAAGATTAATTTATTTCTAATGCTGATAGCACATTACACAATAAATATGATTAATAGTAATATTTACTTATGGGCAATTTTTTTTTTCAGAAAATATTGAAAGCCGCCATAGGATAATAATAAAAAAAAAATCATCACAGCAACCACAAGTAGTAATCAAAACCAGTTCCTCATCGCAAAATACAGCAACAAAACGAACTTTGAATTACAAATAATCAAAGAAAACAATCTTCGATATACGTTGAAATATTAAACAAAAATTAAATTGAAAAGACTTGCTCTAGAAAAATTTGTTTTCAATGGCTTAACTTCACATATACAAAAGTGATAAACTATTTTATGAATGTACTTGAAAATTTTATGATCAAGGATTGTTTTCAAATATACCGATATCAAGGATGAGCTACAATTTGACTGAGTCAGATAATTTGACTGAGTCAGACAATGACCATCACACCGACACGGTGACGCAGAGAGAAAAAAACATTCGTCTGATTTACTTAACGCTCGTGGCTGCGTGCACCGTCGCTGGTAACCTTCTGGTCCTCGTGGCCATACTGCGGTTCAAATCCCTGAGACGGGCCACCAACGTCATGCTGGGATCCCTGGCCCTCGCCGACTTCCTCGTCGGGACGGTCACAGTTCCGCTCTACATCCTTTGGATGACCAGCCCGGGCATCTTCGATGCGTCCATCTTCATGTGCGGCCTCGTTCTCCTCAGCTGCCTCCTTGTGGTCACCGCATCGCAGATAAGTCTACTGATTCTCTCCGTGGAGCAATACTTCGCCGTCTGCCACCCGTTTCTTCACCGCAACACCCTCATCCACCATCCTCGCCTCCACACCATCGGAGTCTTGTCTACCTGGGCCCTGAGCCTCACAACGACGGCACTGTCACTTCTAGCGTTCGACACTCGGGCAAAATCATGCAGCTACTACGGGGTTTTCAACAAAACGTTCCTGTTCGTGGCGTCAATCGCTGGAGTCATTTGTCCGTTTTTCCTGATAATATCTCTGAATATTAAAGTGTTGTACGCGGTTCGAGCTCACGACAAAAAACGACAAACTCTCGGCGTGAAGACCAGAAATTTCAGAGGCGCGTCAACCTCTTCTAATTTTAGCTCAAATTCTGATGACGCAATAGAATCAATTGATGTAATCGAAACTTCGGTATCGCAAATTACTTTTTCAAGTCAAAGACCGGATACCAAAAGCAAACCTAAGTTCACAAGCGCGAGAGCCAAAGAAGGAATTCTTAAAAAGAAAGGGATTGCACTTGCAAGGTTCATGAGCACTTTATTTCAGTGCAACAAAATCAAATTCAGAAAGAAGAGCTACAAGCTTCCTAATGCAAATCAAGGAAGTTCTTCAGATGAGGGAATGGTTAACAAAGAGATTTATGTAGTAGGGTCGAAAAGGCATTTATATGCGGAAACTATATCAACGCAGTCGATTTCCATGGATACAACAAGTGGAAGCTTTCAAGCTATTCAATCTAACATTCCAATCCATGATACTGAAGACGGGAAAGGACCAGGTAAGGTTGAACAACAAGAACAAGTAACACAAAGCCTTTCAAAAGTATCAAATTGTGAGAATAACGTTTTGAGCGAGAAATATGTCAACAATGATGCTACAATAGAAAATATCAACAATGATGTTACAATAGAAAATGTCAACAATAATGTTACATCAGAAAATGTCAACAATAATGTTACATCAGAAAATGTCAACAATAATGTTACATCAGAAAATGTCAACAATAATGTTACATCGGAAAATGTCAACAATAATGTTACAATAGAAAGTTGCCCTGTTGGAGCAAATGTTATTTCCAATGTAGACACAGAGCTTGAAAACTCGGAACTGAGTCAGGAAAATTCCGTTTACCTGTCTAACATTTCCAAAGACGATGAAGATTTCAAAAACAATCCGATCAGAAAGTTTAAGGACAAGTCAAAGGTCGTGGATAAAAGGAAACAGTTTAAATCTCGGAGCATAAGCTTTGACGGTGAGCGTACCAGAGGTAAAACCGATGAGAAGTATCTCAGAAAAGCTTTCTCCGTCTCTGGTGGACATGATAATCCTCGTCAGTCATGTGATCTTTCATTGGTGAAGTCTGCCAGCCTTTCTTCGAATTTCCTTTCGCGAAAAAAAAGGGAATCGGGGTCCAGCAGGGACGTTTCTAGTAGGGTCACAAGCCGCGTGGCCAACATGGTGGCCCTGGTATGCGCCTCCTTCATCCTGGCCTGGTGCCCTTTCTTCGTCGTCGTCCTCATCAACACGTTCTGTGGGGGCTGCAACTTGACCTACTTCCTGAACGCCGTCATCATAGTGGCGTTCACCAAGTCGGGAACGAACCCCGTCGTCTACGCCCTATGCCACGTGGCGTTCCGCAGGGCGTACAACAAGCTCCTGACGCCTCTGTGCAGGGTGAGGAGGCTCACTGGCCTGCGCTGAGGCCCCCCCCCGATCAATAACCGTGAATGACATTTCGTTCCCCATAAAAAGAAGAGGAGGAATTAATCATCGCGAACAATCTAAATACCGTTGCTTTACTGCTAGTCTTAACGAGATCTGTAAGCGAAAAGTCCCACTGGTGCACAGATCAGGCCATTTCGTCTCGTTTTATGACGTCAGGAATCTAAACAATATAATAAACATGTGAGACATATTCACTAAGTTACAGTTAAGGATAATTGAATACATGCTAATGATATTAAAGAAAACATTACTAGTATGTACCGTTACTCTTCAAGTGCATCAGTTCATCTGTGAATTGACAGAATCAGCGGTTAATACATTTAAAGTTTATATTCAGAAAAAACACTGTGTTAAAATACGTACGTTTCTGTATATGATTCCATGTGTATGAAGACTTTATGTATAAGATGTGTTTCTTTCATTAAAAGACAGATATTATTGTTAAAGTACATATCCCTGCATTTAAAAAAAATAATCAGTGTATTTTACAACGATATTTATAAAGATTGATTTATCAAACATATTAAATTTGAACAAAAATAAATAAATGTTGTGTTTTATTTCACATGCATACAATGCTGTTTCATCAGTGAGAAGTTATAAAGCACGCGGATATAACCAATATATATATATATATATATATATATACATATATATATATATATGTATATATATATATATTTGGAATAAAGGGGCGCAATCAGTTAATTAAACAAAGCAAAACATGAATCTTACATAAATGAGTGATCTACCATTACAGAAGTGAGGAAAAAAAAATGTTTTAAAATTTAACTCCGAGATGTAATCCGCCATTCAATTTTTTGGTAGTCTTGCGAAATGTTTTATTTCATCCGTTTCATAAAGTTGTTTTATGTAGAGATGCAACTTTTGAAAGCTGTCTACGTTTCTACGTCTCACTAAAGGTATATGGCTGTACCTGTAAACTCCCCTACCACTCAGCACAAACACACTCTAAAAATAAAGCCCAACCCAGGGGTTATATAGAACCTGCTGAAAAATTGTGTGAATTCAGTTTATTTTTTGTTATTTCTATTTACTGACTTACACTGTGGACGATATATTGCATAAGACCAGGGGCGGATTTATATCAGTTAAGGCCCCGTTCGCAGAAGGAAAAATATGGGGGCCTTTTAAAAAAAAGAGAGACATATCAAAGGATTTTAAAATTGGGTTTCGCCCCCCCCCCCGAATCCCGGGGGGTGCTGTGCCCATACTAAATAATTCGTCTTTGCAAAAGCCTAAATTGACGTAAAAAAAAAATAGACCTGAAAAATTTTCGGGGGCAGTGACATGCCAGCAGTGTCCCTGACAGTATTGGTGTTGAAGATGCCACTGGATGTAGCTTTCTCAAGTTCCCCAAATATGCCTTCACCCAGGCACACCGAGGGGGGGCAGGGGGGTCATTGCCAGGGGGGCCCGCATCTGTTAGGGGGCCCGGCCGCCCGACCATGTCAATCGTTTCACGACTCATTGTTTATTAAGGGGCCCGCAATGATGTCCTGCCCTGGGGCCCTTGTTGGCTCTTGGCGCCCCTGCCTTCTCCCAATGGTCGCTTTGTGTTTAGCCCACCTATGATCCTTTGTCTATGTTTCATAGTATATACACATTTTTTACACGTATGTATTACTTAAAACTGGCTAATATAAATATATATATATATATATATATATATATATATATATATATATATATATATATACAATTGAATTAGCCTTGAAATCTTGGACAATGTTTAAATAAAACACGATATTTTTATCATTGTAAAAAAATTTAAATAACGATAAAACATTACCTTTAACTAATTGCAGACATTAAATTTTTAGTCAAACGTTCAGTCATTTTCTCCAAGTTGTTCTAGTATCGACTTCTAGTTCATTTTCTTTAACCTGGATACGTAACCGATGGCGTATCAGCCATTAACTCAACTTGCCCAATGGCAAATGGACTCCTCGAATATGAAGCTTTCTGTGACACACACACCGATCGTTTTTCTTTTATGGGTTAACAAAATCAAAGTATTGCATAGTAGATTTCGCCCCTGCTGCATGCTGAAAATAAATATTTTCAGAACCGCCACCCAGCTGTACGAAATGCATGATACAATAAGAATTCTGGTATATGCAGTTGCTTAGCTAGGATATGGGGAATGTCTTGCCCGTGCGACACTTACTTTTGCAGTCAAGTAGGAGCGGCATTGCCGTAATTTTTGTAAATAAATGTAACGGAGAAACGGTGCGGCATTTTCAGAGGGGCCACCACGGGCGCCTCAAACGCAAGTTACGCCTCTGAGTACATGGAGTCGATGTAACAATACGCAGTCAATACTAAAATCAATAAAACCTATTCGGGCTATCAATAGGTTTGAATCACTTAACCCCAGCATACGCCTGGGTGATTCTGTGTTGCAACAGCGTTTCGCTGAATACGTCGACTTCATTTGTTTAAAACAATTACGTGACTAAGTTAGCACGTCACTAGAGTCAAGTGCCCAGCAGAGTATAGACAGTGACGTGATTTATGGAATAAAAGAGAGTTAGTCAATAAACAGTCAGATGAATTAAAACTAAATTCTACTTTCAACGTTGGTGGCTTTTAACACTAATTCATTTAGCCTTGAGTGAAACCTTAGTGAATACTGACATGAATGAAAACAAAATAATGCAAACTTGTACCGGTACTTGCTTTAATAACCAAAGTAAAAATACAGATCCATCTCATTTAAAGACATTTTGTATTTTCAATGATCGTGTTCTTAATGCTTTTTGTTTTTAGATGGAAATAAATAAACAAAAGGGGGGGAGGAGGGGGTCCATAGTTATCAAGTCCAGCAAGTAGACTGATCTATATAAGTTATCGCCTGGGGGTTTCCTAGCACACGTAGTGTCATTTTGGGGTCGGCATTTCGACCCACAAAATCCATCGTTTTTTATCAATCCCAGTAGATGTGAGTAGATAGATTGGTGCATTTAGCACGACGCTCTCGTCATGTTTATTAAACCCATTCATTAGGAACTACGGTTCTAGCTAAATTTAAATAAGCAGCGATGGCGCTTGTACTCGAATAGCGATGGGTTACTTGACACTTGTACTCTAGCAGCGATGGGTTACTTGGCACTTGCACTTGAGCAGCGATGGGTTACTTGGCACTTGTTCTCGAGCAGCGATAGGTTACCTGGCCCTTGTAATCGAGCAGCGATGGGTTACTTGGCCCTTGTACTCGAGAAATACTCGAGATTCTACTTAGACATACAGTAAAAAAACAAAACAAAACGAGATTGGCGGTTTTTCGTTTATTTATTTACATTTAGACGGTATGGAAAAACAACTTTAAAACTGTTTCTTAAACGGCATTCAATCATTTTGTTAACTCCCTATCCCAAATAAATTACTGAATCAAATGCAGTTATCACCCTTTAAAATAAAAAATAGTAAAATAATACGGTCATGACCGCCACCATAGACCGCTACCCATCGTTGCTGCCCCTTACACGTCGATCACTCACTCATTAAAGCCGGGGTTTTAGTCAGCTGTTGGGGGGTCGCCCTTAAATTTTACGACCGAGGCATTTATTGTAATGTTGGTTAACTGAATGTAAAATTCGTTCCTAGCATTTTGTTCAGACCTGTTATAAACCCCCTTAGTAAAAAAAGTAATGAAGTGTCTTGAACAAATAATAATGCATGAAATTTTTTTACTTTTAGTTCATGTAAATAAAAAAGACGCGACAGGGGGCCCTTATAAGTGGGGGGGCCCCTGACACCTAAACGGCCACCCATTTTTACTACTCAATAAGAACGGTTATGATGCCAGGGGTGTGTGCGTCTGTGTGTGTGTGTGTGCGATCAGGGCTGCCACTAGCTACTTTTCACCAATGCTCTCCCCCTCCCCCCATCCCCACACACACACGCACAGACGATCACACAGTTACATTGAGAAAGTCATTTAATATTCAATTACTGATGTCACCATGCATTGATATGTATTCGGGCTGCATTTATGGGTAACCTGCAGCGATCTTTTTAAAAACTAAAATTTATATATATATATATATATATATATATATATATATATATATATATACATACATATTTACAGTGATACATACATTGATTGATAAAGTTAACCTGTTGACATTCGTTCAAATAATTACAAGGGGCATGCCATTAATTCATGATTGTTGTTACAGGTCGGCTTATAACATGCCTCTCAGCCAACGACAAATCAATACTAAAACTGCAGGGAATTACAAACTTATACTCAGGTTATTTCCAGTCTAGACCGACGGCTCTCAATTCTTTGGAAAAGTGGAACACACAATTTTGACATTTTTTTCCTTACGAGTACTACTTAAAATTGTTCATTACAGTAGCGCCCTTTGGGTGCGGCAGCTTGGATATTTACCCCCAGGCCTCACGCCTCAAATTATCCATGCGATAAGAGCGTTTTGTTACTAAATATAATTTTACATTTACATCTTAGTGCCCCTGAATTTAACACCTGCACCAAGCAAAGGTTAACAGGTAGATTTTACACTTCATCTGGCCCGATGAGACCTTTATGGTTTAGGGAGCTTTACTAGGCCCCGCACACTCAACCGCCGTAAGGCTAAAGCCGGCTCTGTTTTATGGAGCACAGGATTGAGAATCACTGGTCTAGACAACAGAACGATCTATTTAGACGATCTATTTATCTCACCAGCCTTTCTCCGTTAATCTGGTACAGTGGTACACTATGCTAGCCCAGTCTGTTAAAGTGCATTTAGAAGGCGATGTCTGATAAATAACCTTTGACTTATATGTTGTATATAAACATCAACAGTAGAAAATCAGAGTTCCAACTGCAATTAGTAAACATCTCTCTTGACACACACACACACACACACACACAAATAGAACCAGCGATAAGGTCGCCCGGGTTTAGAGTTTAAATGGTTGTGCGGGGAATTGGGTTCATTCAAGGCCGGCCCTAAGACTACTGGTGTCCTGGTCACTGTGAACCTCGGCGATCTTTTCACGTAGAACTATATTTTCCATGTCCCGGCACCACATACGATGATGCATCCTTTAACTCAGCCTAGTGGTGAAGTTCGCATAGATACCCTGGTATTCGCCGTATTGCGATCGTATACCGAACTAGACAAAAATCGACAATTCCCGTGCAACTTCTTAATATGGTAATTAAAGTAAATGTTTCTTAAATCCCCAAAGAGCTCACCGGGGCAGATAAATTGTAGATTTCAACTGTTTCATTCACCTCGGGATATATAGGGATTGTGTGGTTAGCACAACGCCCAGCCGCCTTTATTCCCGCCGGCTTAAAGTTAGGTACCCATTTAAGATGCTAAACCTGGGGACTTTAAAAATCCCAAGGCTCTTACTGATGTTCGAACCCAGGACTCTCCAGTCAACAGTCAAGCGCTCTAAATCGCTCGACCACCCGTCTCCTACTTAAAATGTCTCTATGCCTAAAAAAAAATAATTATTGTCTATTACATTGGACTCCAGTGCACATTTGAATCAATGCACTGTGCACTGACTACAAAAAATATCTGCTACTCCACTGTTTATGACCGTTATTTATTTTGAGTATGTGAACCTATCTATGAATGCTATGACTCAACATGCACTCTTTGAATTGTCGTCTTGAGAAAGGAATGAAGTTTCATTATTGTACTTTCAGAGTGTGTGTGATTTATATGTGGGACCATAATAACAAAGAAGAAGAAAAAAACATAACATCACTGACATATATCACGTTACAAAGTAAGGGGAATGGCTGTTTTTATTATTCACTTTTTATGACTTCCCTTTGTTGAACATGGCGACTAATGAACAATAAAATGAACTGACCGGTTTTTTCTTCCCAGCATATTGTAATTTTTTATTTCTTTTTTTTTTTAATTTGCTGATAACTATTAAAGTAAAGCTATTTTTAGCTCATAGAAGAGACATTAATTGGACATTATTTTTCGTAGCTTTTGAAAAAAAACAAATAATACTTATCTTCCTTTTATTTGATTATTCAGAAAATTTGTTGACAATGAGTATTACGAAAAACAAAACAACAGATTTAAATTTTGCAGTAATATTGAACGGCATAACTGATTCATTACTTATTTTAACTCAAAATATGTTCCAACTATCAAACTGATATTTAAAAGTTAATAATTTTTAACATTTATTGTATTTTTTTATTTGCAGATTATCGATCGCAGCTATACCCTGTCTTTACCGTTGTCAGACTCCTGACTAGTCATTTTGTCACCTCACCCCCCTCCCTACGCTCAGCTGTGGGCCTGGCTGAATGTAAAGGCTCTACCATAGATATACAGATGGGCTTTACTGTATCTGGTGTAATGTGGAGTTGACTTAACTAAATTAATCAGTTCAACCTGCCTTGCTGTTTCTGATTGCAACGCAATACAATTATTTTACTATCATGCCCCAATTTGAGATTAAAGACTTAAGGACTAATGCTTTCGTATCCCCCATATGACTGTTATGGCTTTTTTTTTTCTATCTGGAAGAGGAGAACATTGCTCGAGGACATACAAAGCTCAATAGAAAGGGACAACTATTCCCAAAGCCTTCCCATACTTAGTGTAATTTTAAAACTTTAACTCAGATTTACATGTTTCGAGTACAGTGGTTCTCAAAAAAGTGGGTCGTGGATAGTATTGTTTTAGTCCCAGGTCATATTTTAGTTTCAGTTTTTATTACGTTTTTTCTGTAATAATTTCAGATTTCGTCTAGTTTTAGTCTTGCTGCTAATTTTAGTTTTAGTTTTAGTTCTCGTTGACGAAAAGTCAACATTTTCGTCAACGAAGGTTTTAGTTTTAGTTTTCGTCAACGAAAACAACACTAGTCGTAGAAGTTTTCACTTACTGCTAATTCGAGAACTACGGTATTTACAATAGTTCTAAGCTTTTTCATTATTGTATTATTTATTTCCAAGTAAGTCGCGAAAACAAAACATGACTTTGAGTGGGTCTTTATTAGCAATAGTTTGAGAGCTATTGAGCTATTACATATTATGACTGTTAGAAATAAACGGACGTAAGTGTCAGACAAATTTAGCAGCAATGACCCAATCACTTTCTTTGTACAGGTTCTCAGGGTTTTCTCTTGTCGGCCCCTGGGGACACCCATTTCTACTGCTGCGAATAGGGGACTGTTGGGCTTTGTGTTGTTAAAGAACGCTTGATTATCGACCTGAGTGGAAGGCCCCATATCTTGAACCCTTATGAGAACCCTTGAGATTTTTTCAGGACCTTGTGAATGTCCAAAAGTCCGGCCAGCTTTAAATACGAAACCTGCTAGGTGTTGTGCTAATCACATAATCCCTCTGTATGATGTGGCCATTGAAGCAGATGAATCTGCACTTTATCTGCCCCAACGAGCCCCTTAAGCATAAGGGAATCTTAAGCAAATAATAGAGCAAACGCAGATGGTTATTAGTACGATTAAATTAGTTTGAGCTATAACCGAAATATAACTTCTCATTATTGAGTGACTTAATGCTTATAATTGGACAGTTTTATGTAGTTTTATATCCCTCTTAATGAAGAACAAATAATATTAATAGAATGTCGGCAAGAGGCAAATCTTAAAAATAAAAAGCAAAAGCTAAACTAAAACATCTTAACACGTAATTAACCCCTGAATAACCTAAGGAAACTTGTTAAATATATAAGTACGCAGTTTTTGTAAACATTAGGGTTATGTGCCCCTGATCGTGTCCTAGTTTCAGGTATTTTCAATCCGTTTCAGGTGAAGGTTCATTTATCTATCCGACGGTGACATATAGTTGGTAGTGGTGGTAGCGAGCCCCCTCTGTACACATTTCTTAAATGTTGACTTGTTGACTCATGTAGCCCGGGACCAGACTTAAGGAGACAGTGGTGTGTGGAACATTTAGTGGTAGGGAGAGAATTTTTTGAATTAAAGAAAATATCTTGGGATTTAAAGATTTGTTTTCTCATTGGAGGTAAATTGAGTGGTTTTTGTCCATTCATAAAACAGTATTCATCTATCTATCTATCTATCTATCTATCTATCTATCTATCTATCTATCTATCTATCTATCTATCTATCTATCTATCTATTCTAGTCATCTTTATCATCTATCTAAATAATTCATATATCTGTCTGCCTATCTATCTATTCTTCTATCTGTCTAGTCTATCCTCATCTGAAGTGATCCATATGTTCATCTCTGTCTATCTATCTATCTATCTAAATATTCATATATGGCAGCTCTGCCTATCTGGCATCTATTCATATATCTGTCTGCCTATCTATCTACGATCTATATATTTATCCTCCATCTATCTATCTATCTGAATCTCTCTCTTTGTCTTGTCTCCTTTAGCCTGTCTTACTTTTTGACATGTAATATGTGCTAGTAAAAATTATTAATATATCTCCCAAACTGTTATTCTCTTACCATATATCTCTCTCTCTCTCTCTCTCTCTCTCTTCCCTCATATATATGTATATATATATATATATATATGTATATATTCTAGCATACAATTTGTGATAAATACGTGCAAACGTCTCAGTACTTATATTTATAACAGTATACGAAAACAGTGTACGCTTATCCAGTGTGTTTTTGCTGTGTACATGTAACCCCATACAGCTTCTATCTACAATATCTATCTGAAACAGTCCGAAACCTGCGTTAAAGCCCTTTTTGTTTTTCTTTATCTTTCATTATTACATCACATATAATGTATTTGTTCCAAATTCGTACTTAGCATTATAATAACATCGATGTCTTCAATGTAAAGTTTTCTTCAAGTCGTCCATATTCTTTTTGAATTTACTATGTTGAGACTTGAAAGTAAACAAATCACAATACCCCCCCTCCCTTCACCCTAAACGGTTTAGTTATTAACCCTGCGCGATTTCATCGGACACATACACACATTTTCACATATGAACATTCTTTGTTCTTTTGTATACATCATTAACATAGTTTGTAGTTCACCGTTTGTAAATGTGTAAGATGGAACCTGGGTCAGCATGGACACATGACACCCAGAGCCACCTGAACGGACCTAACTCCATTCTCCCCCTTGAGCAGCGTAGCTTCCCCCTCTTACATTTACCCAAAGTTAATTTAACTTTCAACCGCTTAAATAAAATAAAATGAGAAAGTTTCATGTAATGAGGTGCACTATAGACTAGAACTATTCGGTGTATTTGTAAACTCCATGTAAGGATGAGCTTTGTTATCTGTCAGGGATGCTATGAACCGCTAATCAGGACAATTTTTCTAGCGCCCTTCTTGAGTCTCCCCATCATAGCCTATACCGGCCACGAAGGCACCTTGGAAGAAGACGTTGGTAGGTTGGTGACAGGACATGCTGGGAGTTAAGCCTGTAACCCACCACTAGCAGAACCGGCTCACAGCTTAAGGGCCGTCTAGCCACTCAATCGAAGGATTAAACCCGGCCTTCCTTTAACATGTAGAGAATTGTTTACTCCTTATGTTCACAACTGATGGTTGTTAGAAAATGTTTACTCTTTATGTTCACAACTGATGGTTGTTAGAGAATGTTTACTCTTTTTTATGTTCCACAACTGATGGTTGTTAGAGAATGTTTATTTTTTATGTTCACAACTGATGGTTGTTAGAGAATGTTTACTTTTATGTTCCACAACTGATGGTTGTTAGAGAATGTTTACTCTTTATGTTCCACAACTGATGGTTGTTAGAGAATGTTTACTTCTTTATGTTCCACAACTGATGGTTGTTAGAGAATGTTTACTCTTTTATGTTCCACAAAAATATGGCTATGAAAAAGATGTAGAATAATTCTGATGACTTAAAATAAATATATATATGTAAACGTTGGAAGAAGACGTTGGTAGGTTGGTAGAATCAGAATGTTTTATAGGTTCTACCTAACAGTGATTCCAAATTTTCGACATCTGTGCATTCCTCCTTTTTTTATTTTCGTAATACTCGGTATCTCAATTATAAAATTAACAATCAAACCTGCCCTTTGTTTATACGGTCATTGTTTCCTGCGCTATTTCATTGTTTTCGCTTTAGCCGTTCATGTTTACCAGAGGTTCTCAGTCTGTTGCAGCGCGTACCCCTCTCGCCAATTTTTTCCCCACTTTGGGAAGCACTGTACTAACGGAGTACAAGTAATAGGCAACCTATATAATTCTAGCATTTAAGAAAAAGTATATTCGAGCTAATTCTAAAATTAATAAACTAAAATAAAACATGTTCATCTCCAGAGCCAACTACACAAATCAACACGGTGATATCACTTGATAATAAAATTTTATAATTTCCCGAACTGTCGACAGTAAATGTGGTCTGTGCTATTTTTTTTCTCTTCTTTGACTCTGTTTTAAAAATAAATTTATTAGTCATGTTCCTTTTTTAAAACCCACCGTCAACCCCTCCCCCTTTTCACCTTCAATTTTCTTTTTTTGTATGTCTTTGTGTCTCAACCAGAAGTATAATAAATGTGTCTTATTTCACCGGGGGCATTTATATGCAGATTATGTGACATGCATACAACAGAGTACGGGGCAAGTAACGAATGACAGTTGAAGCTAACTGTCAATCAAATCTAGCGCTCCCCCTCGGGAAAAACTAGATCTCTATTGTAATGACGGAATACACATGTAGACAGGACATCGATCTACCGTAAAGTTCAGGACCGTTCTTATGTACAGGTTAGCTAGTCGGCTGTCTACTGTTTCGCATTTTCAAGGGGGTCCTTCCAATATAAATTTCTATTAAATCAATTGATCAGGGGCGCCCGACAGATACTCTCCCTTTTTTTCGGGCCAGTTAGCTTTGTTTTGATGTCTCCAAAAAAACTTTGCCTTGGGCCCTGAAATGTCTCAAGAAGTCTTTTATAAGGACTCCCAAATACTCTCGAGAAGTCTTTCGTAAGAACTCCCAAATGTCTCAAGAAGTCATAACAGCCAATGGCTAATAAGCAATACAGAATAGTCTTTTACTTCTCTTTGTAAATGGGAAGTTGTTGTAGAGACTGGTTCCTTTGTGAAGATTCCATAAAACGCAGTGTTTCTTTTTTATTTCGGCTGTAAAATACTTAGTTAAGTATCATCGGGGGAGATACAGTTTTATTATATATATGATGATAAACCCAATGGATTTATCTTTTAATGGCTGAGGATCAATAACTAACTTATTTTTAGAGCATTTTCGAAAAAAAATGCTCTATTGTCCCCGTTTTGTCTGTCTGTCTGTCTGTCTGTCTGTCTGTCTGTCATCACCCTCTAGATCTCAACAACCATAAGTCCTAGACCCATGTTTATATCATTTTGTAGGTCTTAGCCTGCCAAGAAATGACTTTTCTCTCCATTTCGCGATCTGACCTCTCAGGGTCGTAAAAAAGGGCCCTATAAAGAATTACCGTTTATTACTATATAAGCTTTATTAATAATGGAACGCCCTATATCTCACCAACCATAAGTCCTAGACCCATGATGTATATATCATTGTGTAGGTCTTTGGCCTTCCAAGTGTACATGAAAAGTCCATTTTGCGATTTGACCCTCTCCAGGGCCAAAAATAACAGGAATTTTTTATGTACTGTTTTGCTATATTCCAAAATAAATAATAGAAGCTGATCAAAGTGGGCGTAATCGTTATTTATTTTTGTAACAGTTATTCAACATGACTTACTTGTCCTTTTATTATCTTTTTTTCAGATATATGCATTACACAATTGAATTTATAAACATTTCCAAAATTTACAAATATTTACAACATGAAAATGCGCTAACACGTCCTGTGTCCAGAATGGAACAGGCTTATTGCTTGTTTTTAGTGGTATAGATTTCAAGGATAGTGTGAATTTTCATTTACTGTTATAGTTACCATTTACAGTGCTTCATTCTCTAAAACCTAAACACTATACGTAACGAAAAAAACCCTTGTTCATGCGAATGATATAAACAAACCAAAGAAGGTTAATGAAATAATTGTTTAAAGACAAATCGTGCCAGTTTACTTTCATTTAAGTGTGAATTAATAAAATTCTATTACGAAAAAGTTCACAGTTGTAACGTAATTTTCTCAAAGTATTAGGTACACATGTTTTGTTGCATGATTATTATGTATCATGATTCAACTGTTTGAACCATGAACTAAATAAATACACACAGACACGCACACACACACACACATATATATATATATATATATATATATATATGTATATGTATCATATTTACGTCTGTACCTCAGACATAATCCCACAGAATAGAACGGTGTGATCGTGTTCCCTACTACCTCGGGTCACATAGCATTCCAATGACCCGTTCACCTGGGGCAGTGGGCGTGGTCGGGTATCGAGCCACGCCGCGGAACACAACAATGTACACCGTTGTTTTGAGCAGGGCGAAACCAAACATAAACATAAACAATGCAAAGATTCTGGGTCATGGTATATTTAAGGAAACAGCGTGCATTACTTTTTGTTTTAGAGCTAGAACATCCATCATGGTCAAAGATCACTTCTAGGAGTGTTTGGTGGGCCTAGGCACAACTATCTTTCGGGGCCCTTTGACAGCAATGAAGTCTAGGCCGCCACTCAGCCCCGTAGCAAGGGGCTGGGGGGGGCGTGCCCCCCCAACTAGGTGGGAGTGCCCCCGCTTAAAAAAGAAGAAAAGAGGAAAAAATAAGAAAAAGTAAAGGTACCCCTTGCTGGGTATTGGTGCCCCCTGGCTTACCTTGACCTGGCTGGGCCTGCCGCCACTGCTAATCTTGGGAACCTGACAAATTTTTTAAACAACCGGGGCCCCCTTTTGAACCCGCGAACCAGGCTAGAAAAAAGGCCTCACTCGCCCAGAGCTTTATTTTGTTAAATAGTACACATCTTTTGAGTGTGTGCGTGTGTGTGTGTGAGTGTGTGTGAGGTCCCTGTAAGGATGAGATGACATCTCTTAGATCCTGTAAACCACTAATGGGACGGTTTTTGCAATGCCCTTCTTTCATCCCCCACCATAGTGCAATGACTATGGAGGCACCACGGGAGACATAGCGGGGACTTAAACCACAACCTAAAATATCCATTGATCCTCACCGGACATCGAACCAGGTACCTTCAGGTTGACAGCCGAGCGCTTGACCACACGACCATCCGTACATCTTTTGAGTAGCGAAATCTATCTATCTATCTATCTATCTATCTATCTATCTATCTATCTATCTATCTATCTATCTATCTATCTATCTATCTATCTATCTATCTATCTATCTATCTATCTATCTATCTATCTATCTGTCTGTCTGTCTGTCTGTCTGTCTGTCGTCTGTCCGTCCATCCGGTCCGTCCGTCCGTCCGTCCGTCCGTCCCGTCCGTCCGTCCGTCCGTCCGTCGTCTGTCTGTCTGTCTGTCTGTCTGTCTGTCTGTCTATCTATCTATCTTTATCTATCTATCTATCTATCTATCTATCTATCTATCTATCTATCTCTTTGTATATATATATATATATATATATATATCTCTTTTAATTTACCTATTTGTCTATCTATCTATATATCTAACTGTCTGTCTCTCCATCTATCTATCTACCGCTCTTTCTATATATCTATCATTATCACCTATCTATCGGTATATCTATCATTATCAACTATCTATCGATTTTCGATGTTTTTCGCGACTCAACAAGTTCGTCATTAATGTAACCTCTTTCGCACGATACTTTTCATATCGCCACTTCGAGTTTCGGCCGGTATAGATCCGGATATCTCAATTTAACAGCTGTAAAATTACTTATAAAATATATAAATGTCATGGTTCTAAGCCAACAATATCTCACCGAGCGAATGGGTTCTGAATAATAATTAGATCGACTAGTCTGTGAGTCTTTTTGCTGAGTCAACTACCTCAAGCACAAAAAAGAAATTATATTCGACTCTTTTGGTTAACTTGATAACATTTTCATGATATTCAAGGACAGCAAACTACAACATGCAACGACTGACATTCTACTAATAACCAAACATAGAAAGAGAATAAGATGTACATGAAGTAAAGCGGAGTAAATTCAGTACTGGTTAACATCAGTGTAATATCCTCTACCCCCACCCCATTTCCCGAGCTATAAATCAACTCTTTGTTCAACATTCATTTTTTTTTTTATAAGAAGAAATGTATTCTCCTCACCTACGATTCTAAAACTATTTGCACAGGGCACTAAACTGTGTTGCTATTATTGCGAATGAAACTAAAAAAAAATAAAAACATCACGTGATATATAAACAGGATTTTGAGATCCACTCTCAGTCCAGGAGAAATAATAATAATTTTTTTTTTTTTTTTTGACTTTGATAAAACGTGACTACAAAAGGTATGATCGATGAACACGTTTGGGGTGTACAGTGGTGATCAGTTATATGTCAGTATACCATCTCCTCCTCGCCCCCCCCTCCCTGGGGCTCTCACCAACTACTCCCTCCCTTCTTTCCCCCCCCCCCCTTTTTTTGAACCACAGGTCTCACCTAACACATCTTTCGTTAAGACTGTGTTTTGAAATACAAGCACATGATTTCATGCGGCCATACAAATGTTGCGATGCAATTTTTTTTTAATTTAAGATATTTACAGGAATTCTGCAAGTGGGTATGTTGAGTTATCATATTACTATCTTCACTAAGCTTTTTTTTAAATCTTTTTATATGAGTGTGGTTGTGACATTTTATATCAGTGTGGTTGTGACATTTTTACATCAGTGTTGTTGTGACATTTAACATCATTGTCGTTGTGACATTTTTACATCAGTGTGGTTGTGACATTTTTACACCAGTGTGGTTGGGACATTTTATATCAATTTGGTTGTGACATTTTACATCAATGTGGTTGTGACATTTTTACATCAGTGTGGTTGTGACATTTTTACATCAGTGTGGTTGTGACATTTTTACATCAGTGTGGTTGTGACATTTTTACATCAGTGTGGTTGTGACATTTAACATCATTGTGGTTGTGATATTTTACATCAGTGTGGTTGTGACATTTTACATCAGTGTGGTTGTGACCTAGATGACAGTGAAACTGGCTAAGGAATCGGTGGTGCTAGATAAACAGGTGATCAGTGGTCGTGTGTTGCAGAGCGCTCCACTAAGGGCGCTTTTTAAATATAAATTTTAAAATAAACTACATTTCGGTTATTAATTCAATCCAACTCTTTACTCATAACTTTTATGTGTTTTCACAACTATATATGAACAAAAGTGTGTTACACAACTCCTAATACTAACCTTACACTTGTTGTGTGTTCCCACAACTCAATACTAACAACACTTGTTGTGTGTTCTACAACTCATACTAACAACACCCATTGTGTGTCCCAAAACTCTAAACTAACAACTTTTTTATGTGTTCCACCGCTTCTTTTTTTATTTTAAAATATATTTTATTTACTTATTTTCTTGCAGATGATAACAAATTCTTTTAAAATTTCGTGTTACAAAAGAATTTCTGAACATATTTTGTAATCTTAAACCGTAATCGTTACATTTTCATTGTGTTCAACAGAAACGTTGTACATCTGTCATTAGCTTGGCCAACGGTCGTCCAGGACCGCCCGAACCTTATTTCCATCACCAGCTTGAGGCTGTCCTTCTTACCCTATCCTGACTATTGTCCAGACTAAGAGTACGGTTAGCTAGTTGACTCACCATTCTCTAAGAAATCTGACCAGTGGGCTGAATGTCTCCATGACCTATGATGAACATTTTACATAACAGCTGAGCTCTTTCTCTCATCGCTTCACCATTCCACATTACCAAGGCACATGAAACAAACCGAATACCATAATCTTTTATCTTCAAGGATAATTGCCACGACATCGATGCCATCTATGGATGCCTATTTATCTTTTTTACATCGCATGGACGAGTACCATACATCATCCCAAGTACATCAATCAATGCTTTTACAAGCTCTACCACCGAAATCGTCATATGAATTACGATAAGCTCCTGATTTTGCGCCAGTTCATCAAGCTGTCGGTTGAAGTTCAAGGAGATAATCAATTTCGGATATTAGGGCGATTTTTGAGTTTAAGAATGAATCCTAGTAAACGGCAAAGTATAATCCATGTAATCATGAAATGTAACACTCAAAATAACCCTCAATGTAACCTCGTTGTGCAACATGAAACCTACAAATTTTCTTTCTATAAATACTGTAAGTTTGATTTCATAGAATTTGAGTTAAAAATCGTTTGAGGGGGGGGGGTGAAAAGGGGCGGGGGGGAGTCTTATACAACCGGACACTCAAAAATTTGACCATCAATATATTGATGCCTTTCCAAATGATATATGCATACCCTTCGTTAGTTTAAAATTTATTAAACTTTTAAAAAACCAAAACAAAAAACAATGCCCTTTTCTCTGTTACAAAAATGTGAACTTGCATTCTTCGAACTCAACCATTCAATTATATATTTATTAAAAATGCGAGTGAGATATATGACAAATCATTTATAAAAAAAATGAATAAAAATACCAATTGAAATAAATTGAATCAATGGAAGGATTAATAATTCAAAAGTAACATCGGCATTTCTTTTCTTTTTTACTTCCTTACAAATTATATAGACTCTGATTCATTTTCTATTGATGTTTGAATTGGTTTTAAATATATAATTACATGGGATGGCAGTATGCTGTGGTATATCGGCTTAAGTGACGCTTCAGAACAGGTCTCTAAAAAATACAGCTCCATTCCAGTACTAAAGGATGGCCTCTAGTAGTGATTGGCGAAAATTACGGCTCCGAAGCCGCATGTGGAATCTCAAGTCGCGACTATGGCATTTTAGTTTTTTTTATTGATACAACTATAGTGGCCCTACTTATTTAAGTTGTTAAAGAAAAAGCAGTTTTGGCTTTTTTTCAATTTTTTTGTTTAATTGTTGTAATGTTCATATTTGGCTCTTTGGCTGATAAGTTTTTCCATTATTTCCATTTATGCGATAAATATAAGATGTGTTGAAATCTTTTTTAATCATAAGTTGAAACAACTTAATTCTTCGTAAGAATACATCTTTTATTAAAAATAAAGTCTTATGAATGATTTTATAAAAATTTAATTTACTGACGTTAATATCTTTAAGACTTCCATGAATATTTATGCAGTCCAAGAAACAGGCTTTGTGAGCTGTACCCTCAGAATCTCGTCAAAGTCACCAACGCCACAGCACATGTTAAGCTTACAAATTTGTACACATGCTCTTACTTAGTAACCATAAGCTTTCATGTAGTCGAACTAAAAATGGATGCTGAAGCGTCTGTATCCATAGCAACACTTGCCTGCCAGATTCCCCCCCGTTCGGTCAATGCCAGTTGGGGCTCATTGAGTATAGAGTGGAATAAAACTCAAAAGCTCACCGTAAGGCCTGTGGAGAAACGATTCAACAGCTTCTTGACCTGCAGCGCAAGCTGTTCCGCCGACAGCCAGAGAGGAAGAGGAGATGATGACTATGACCGAAAAGGATGATGACGACAACGACGCAGTCAGCCCGTAGTTAATGATATCGTGGCTGTGGGGGTCGTTCTCTTCATCATTTTATTACAAAGACCAGCGATCAAGTTTCAGGCCAGCGGCGACATTTTCAATCTTTGCGGTCCCAGGAACGACGTCATCGGAGCAGACATCAACAAGCAGCATGGCGGTATCCGAATCTATTTACGCAGCCTCGACGACAACATAACCGCAGACCGCACGTTGAACAACGTTTATCAGATTCGAACATTTCCGGATCTCCGAAAAAGCTGCGAAAAACAATGTCATTACAGGCCCAATCACAGCAAAGGAGAACAAAGATTTGACTTACGCTTACATCGACCCACCATTCATCAGCGCCGATAGTACAGAACGATTACTCTATGCTGGATGAGGCCTTCCAGTACCGACACGTCTACCGAAGACCTCAAATCTTCCTATATGGACCTAGGCTCAGACCCCGCTGCCGCTT
>JAGDYQ010000053.1:3063641-3070026 GCA_021962125.1 Bulinus truncatus | reverse complement strand
AACCCCTTAGTAAAAAAATAAAAATGAAGTGGTCTCTGAACAAATAATAATGCATGCAATTTTTTTTAACTTTTGTTCCAGTAAATAAAAGACGCGACAGGGGGCCCTTCATAATTGGGCCCCTGACCTAAACGGCCACCCATTTTTACTACTCAATAAGAACGGTTATGATGTTGTGGGTGTGTTTGTGTCTGTGTGTGTGTGTGTGTGTGATCAGGGCTGCCACTAGCTACTTTCCACCAATGCTCTCCTCCAACCCCCCACACACACACACACAGACGATCACACAGTTACATTGAGAAAGTCATTTAATATTCAATTACTGATGCTGTAATTCATGTATTGATATGTGTATTCGGGCTGCATTAATGTGTAACCTGCAGCGATCTTTTCAAAAACTTAAAATTTATATATATATATATATATATATATATATATATATATATATATATATACATACATAGTTTATAGTTGATACATACATTGATTGATCAAGCTAACCGTTGACATCTTCGTTCAAATGTAATTACAAGGGATACATGCTATTAATCCATAATTGTTGTATACAGGTCGGCTTATTACTATGCCTCGCAGCCACCCACAAATCCATACTAAAACTTCAGGGAATTACAAACTTGTGCTCTGGTTATTTGCAGTCTGAGACCGACGTGCTCTCAACCCTTTGGAAAAGTGGAACGCACAATCTTGACATTTTTTTCCCACGTTTCAGTACCACTTAAAATTGTTCATTCACAGTAGCGCCCTAGAGGTGAGGCAACTTATGGGCATTTACCCCATAGGCCTCACGCCTCAAGTCATCCATACGATAGGGAGCGTTTCGTGGTACTAAATATAATCTTTACTTTTACATTCTAAGTGCCCCCCCCCCCCGAATTTAACGCCTGCACCAAGCAAAGGATAATGGTGGATTTCTTCTTACACTTCATCTACCCTTATTAGACCTTTAGGGGTTCAGGAGGAGCTCTTACTAGGCCCCGCACACTCAACCGCCACAAGGCTAAAGCCGGTCATTGCTCAGGAGCAATGGGATTGAGAACCACTGGTCTAGCACAAATAACAGAAACGATCTATTCTAGACGATCTCATTTATCTCACCAGCCTTTCTCCGTTAATCTTTGGGCAGCCAGTGCGTACAACTATGCTAGTACCCACGTCTACAGTTACTGTGAATCTAGAAGGCGATGTCTGATCAAATAACCCTTTGACGTATATGTTGCATATAACATCAACAGTAGAAAATCAGAATTCCAACTGCAATTAGTAAACATCTCTCGTGACACACATACAATATTTCACCACAATACAGCAAATAGAATCATTTACCAAGGTCGCCCGGGCTTAGAGTTTAAATGGCTGCATGGGGAATTGTTCTATCTAAGGCCAGCTCCTAAGACTACTGCAAAGTCCTGGTCACTAAAGGAAGAACCTCGGCTATACCTTTCTCACGTAGAACCATATTTTCCATGTCCCGGCACTCACATCAACGATGATGTATCCTTTTTAACTCCAGCCTAGTGGTGAAGTTCATCATAGATCAAGCATGGGATTACAAGACGTATTGCGAATCGTATACCGAACTAGACAAAATCGTACAATTCGCGCAACTTTCTTAAGCATGGTACTTAAAGTGAAATGTTTCTAAATCCCCAAAGAGCTCACCAAGGCAAATACAATTGTAGATTTCAACTGTTTCTTCATTCACTCTCGTGACATATAGGGATCGTGTATACACATGATACCCAGCCGCCTTTATTCCCATCGGCTTGCAAAGTTAGGTAAACATCATTTAAGATACTAAACCTAGGGACGTTAAAAATCCCAAGGCTCTTACTGATGTTCGATCCCAAGACTTTTCAGTCAATAGTCATGCGCCTCAAATCGCCCGACCAACCCGTCTCCTACTTAAAATGGTTCTCTACGCCTTCAAAAAAATAATTATTGTCTATTATATTGACCCAGAAAACATTTAACTCAATGCACTGTGCACTGACTACAAAAAATGGTCTGCTACTCCACTGTTTATGACCAAGTTATTTATTTTGGTTATGAACCTATCTATGACTCAACATGCACTCTTTGAATTGTCGTCTCTGAGAAAGGAATGAAGTTTCACTACATATACTTCTCAGAGTGTATGTGATTTATATATGTTGGACCATAATAACAAAGAATACGAAAAACATTACATATCACTCGACATATATCATGTTACAAAGTAGTGGGACTATTTGTTTTTATTATTCACTTTTTATGACTTCCTTTGTTGAATATGGCGACTAATGAACAATAAAATGAACTGACCGGTTTTTCTCTTCCCAGCTATATTGTAATTTTTTATTTTTTTTTTTTTTTAATTTGCTGATAACTATTAAAGTAGTTATTTTTAGCTCATAGAAGAGACATTAATTGGACATTATTCCTTTCGTGGAGCTTTTGAAAAAAACAAATAATACCTATCTTCCTTTCAATTGATTATTCAGAAAATTTGTTGACAATGGGTATTACGAAAAAAACAAAACAACAGATTGAAATTTTGCAGTAATATTGAACGGCTTAACTGATTCATTACTTATTTTAACTCAAAATGTGTTCCAACTATCAAACTGATATTTAAAAGTTAATAGTTTTTAACATTTATTGTATTTTTTTATTTGCAGATTATCGATCGCATCTATACCCTGTCTTTACCGTTGTCAGACCCCTGACTAGTCATTTTGTCACCCCCCTCCCCACGCTCAGCTGTGGGCCTGGCTGAATGTAAAGGCTCTATCAGAGATATACAGATGGGCTCTTCTACTTTACCTGGTGTAATGTAGAGGTGACTAAACTAAATTAATCAGTTCAACCTGCCTTGCTATTTCTGATTGCAACGCAATACAATAATTTACTATCATGCCCCAATTACTTTACTCTTTCGAGATTAAAGACTTATGGACTAATACGTTCGTATCCCCCATATGACTGTTATGGCTTTTTTTTCCTATCTGGAAGAGGAGAACATTGCTCGAGGACATACAAAGCTCAATAGAAAGGGACATCTATTCCCAAAGGCTTCCCATACTTAGTGTAATTTTAAAACTTTAACTCAGATTTACATGTTTCGAGTACAGTGGTTCTCAAAAAAGTGGGTCGTGGATAGTATTGTTTTAGTCCCAGGTCATATTTTAGTTTCAGTTTTTATTACGTTTTTTCTGTAATAATTTCAGATTTCGTCTAGTTTTAGTCTTGCTGCTAATTTTAGTTTTAGTTTTAGTTCTCGTTGACGAAAAGTCAACATTTTCGTCAACGAAGGTTTTAGTTTTAGTTTTCGTCAACGAAAACAACACTAGTCGTAGAAGTTTTCACTTACTGCTAATTCGAGAACTACGGTATTTACAATAGTTCTAAGCTTTTTCATTATTGTATTATTTATTTCCAAGTAAGTCGCGAAAACAAAACATGACTTTGAGTGGGTCTTTATTAGCAATAGTTTGAGAGCTATTGAGCTATTACATATTATGACTGTTAGAAATAAACGGACGTAAGTGTCAGACAAATTTAGCAGCAATGACCCAATCACTTTCTTTGTACAGGTTCTCAGGGTTTTCTCTTGTCGGCCCCTGGGGACACCCATTTCTACTGCTGGTAATAGAGGGGACTGTTGGGTTTGCGTTGTTGAACGCTTGATTATCGACCTGAGGAAGGCCCCATATTCGAACCCTTATGAGAACCTTGAGATTTTTTCAGGACCTTGTGAATGTCCAAAAGTCCGGCCAGCTTTAAATACGAAACCTGCTAGGTGTTGTGCTAATCACATAATCCCTCTGTATGATGTGGCCATTGAAGCAGATGAATCCTGCACTTTATCTGCCCCAACGAGCCCTTAGGGGCTTAAGGGAATCTTAAGCAAATAATAGAGCAAACGCAGATGGTTATTAGTACGATTAAATTAGTTTTGAGCTATAACCGAAATATAACTTCTCATTATTGAGTGACTTAATGCTTATAATTGGACAGTTTTATGTAGTTTTATATCTCTTAATGAAGAACAAATAATATTAATAGAATGTCGGCAAGAGGCAAATCTTAAAAATAAAAAGCAAAAGCTAAACTAAAAACATCTTAACACGTAATTAACCCCTGAATAACCTAAGGAAACTTGTTAAATATATAAGTACGCAGTTTTTGTAAACATCGTGTCCTAGTTTCAGGTATTTTCAATCCCTTACAGGTGAAGGTTCATTTATCTATCCAGACGTTGACATATAGTTGGTAGTGGTGGTAGCGAGCCCTCTGTACACATTTCTTAAATGTTGACTTGTTGACTCATGTAGCCCGGGACCAGACTTAAGGAGACAGTGGTGTGTGGAACATTTGTGGTAGGAGAGAATTTTTGAATTAAAGAAAATATCTTGGGATTTAAAGATTTGTTTCTATTGAGGTAAATTAGTTTGTCCATTCATAAAAAATGTAGTATCTATCTATCTATCTATCTATCTATCTATCTATCTATCTATCTATCTATCTATCTATCTATCTATCTATCTATCTATCTATCTATCTATCTATCTATCTAAATATTCATATATCTGTCTGCCTATCTATCTATTCATATATCTGTCTGCCTATCTATCTATGATCTATATATTTATCTATCTATCTATCTATCTATCTAAATATTCATATATCTGTCTGCCTATCTATCTATTCATATATCTGTCTGCCTATCTATCTATGATCTATATATTTATCTATCTATCTATCTATCTATCTGAATCTCTCTCTGTTTGTCTGTCTCATTTCGCCTGTCTTCTTTTTGGACTGTAATATGTGCTAGTAAAAATTATTAATATATCTCCCAAACTGTTATTTTCTTTCTTTCTCTCTCTCTCTCTCTCTCTCTCTCTCTCTTCCTCATATATATATATATATATATATATATATATATATATAATAGTCATACAAATTGTGATAAATACGTGCAAACGTCTCATGTACTTATATTTATAACATTATACGAAAACAGTGTACGCTTATAGAGTTGTGTTTTTCCTATGTGTACATGTACCAATACAGCTTCTATCTACAATATCTATTTGAAACAGTCCGAAACTTGCGATAAACCCTTTTTGTTTTTCTTTTTATCTTTCATTATTACATCACTATATAATGTATTGTTCAAATTGTACTTAGCATTATAACAACATCGATGTCTTCAATGTAAAGTTTTCACCAAGTCGTCCATATTCTTTTTGAATTTACTATGTTGAGACTTGAAAGTAAACAATCCACAATACCACCCCCCCTCCCTTCACCTAAACCGTTTCGTTAATTAACCTGCGCGATTTCATCGGACACACACACACACACGCACATATGAACATTCTTTGTTCTTTTGTATACATCATTAACATAGTTTGTAGTTCACCGTTTGTAAATGTGCTAAGATGGAAACCTGGGTCAAGCATGGCTACATGACACAGAGCCGCCTGAACAGCGTAGCTCCCTTCTTCCCCTTGAGCAGCGTAGCGCCCCCCTCACATTTACCCAAAGTTAATTTAACTTTCAACCGCTTAAATAAAATAAAATGATAATGTTTCATGTACGAGGCACTATAGACTAGAACTATTCGGTGTATTTGTAAACTCCATGTAAGGATGAGCTTTGTTATCTGTCAGATGCTATGAACCGCTAATGGGACAATTTTTCTAGCGCCCTTCTTTGAGCCCCCATCATAGCCTATACCGGCCACGAAGGCACCTTGGAAGAAGACGTTGGTAGGTTGGTGACAGGACATGCTGGGAGTTAAGCCCGTAACCCACCACTAGCAGAACCGGCTCACAGCTTAAGGGCCGTCTAGCCACTCAATCGAAGGATTAAACCCGGCCTTCCTTTAACATGTAGAGAATGTTTACTCTTTATGTTCACAACTGATGGTTGTTAGAAAATGTTTACTCTTTATGTTCACAACTGATGGTTGTTAGAGAATGTTTACTCTTTATGTTCCACAACTGATGGTTGTTAGAGAATGTTTACTCTTTATGTTCACAACTGATGGTTGTTAGAGAATGTTTACTCTTTATGTTCCACAACTGATGGTTGTTAGAGAATGTTTACTCTTTATGTTCCACAACTGATGGTTGTTAGAGAATGTTTACTCTTTATGTTCCACAACTGATGGTTGTTAGAGAATGTTTACTCTTTATGTTCCACAAAAGATGGCTATGAAAAAGATGTAGAATAATTCTGGATGACTTAAAAATAAATATATATATGTAAACGTTGGAAGAAGACGTTGGTAGGTTGGTAGAATCAGAATGTTTTATAGGTTCTACCTAACAGTGATTCCAAATTTTCGACATCTGTGTACCTCCTTTTTTTATTT
>JAGDYQ010000053.1:2918641-3058641 GCA_021962125.1 Bulinus truncatus | reverse complement strand
TCAGTGTGGTTGTGACATTTTTACATCAATGTGGTTGTGACATTTTTACATCAGTGTGGTTGTGACATTTTACATCAGTGTGGTTGTGACCTAGATGACAGTGAAACTGGCTAGGGAATCGGTGGTGCTAGATAAACAGGTGATCGGGTGGTCGTGTGGCAAAGCGCTCCACTGAGGGCCCTTTTAAATATAAATTTTAAAATAAATCACATTTCGGTTACTAATTCAATCCAACTCTTTACTAACAACTTTTATGTGTTCCACAACTATATATGAACAAAATGTGTGTGTTACACAACTCAATACTAACAAACCTTGTTGTGTGTTCCAAAACTCAATACTAACAACAATTGTTGTGTGTTCCACAACTCAATACTAACAACACTTGTTGTAACAACACTTGTGTTCCACAACTCAATACTAACAACACTTGTTGTGTGTTCCACAACTCTATACTAACAACACTTATTGTGTGTTCCAAAACTCTAAACTAACAACTTTTATGTGTTCCACAACTCTATTTTTATTTTAAAATATATTTTATTTATTTATTTTTTGCAGATGATAACAAATTCTTTTAAAATTTCGTGTTACAAAAGAATTTCTGAACATATTTTGTAATCTTAAACCGTAATCGTTACATTTTCATTGTGTTCAACAGAAACGTCGTACATCTGTCACTTCGTCAGCCATGGTCGTCTGTGACCCACCGAACTTAATTTCCATCACCAGCTTGACGCTGTCCTTCTTACTTCTCCTGACCATTGTCCAGACTAAGAGTACGGTTAGCCAGACGACTCACCATTCTAAGAAATCGACCAGTGTGAATGTCTCCGACCTAACAGTGAGCAGCTTACCTGGCAACCAGAGCTCACCTCCTCATCCTTTCACACCATTCACATTGCCAGGAGCAGCCGAAACGACGACCACCACATCAACACCATCATGGATGACCGCCAACACATCATTACCATCATGGATAACTACAACCACATCAACACCATCATGGACGAGTACAACCACATCATCCCCAACCACATCAATCAATGGCACCACAACCTCTACCACCGCAATCGTCTCCTGGAGTACGACAACTCCTGATTTTACGCCAGTTGTAAAGCTGTCAGTTGAAGATCAGAATAATCAATTTGGACAGAGCGATTTTAGTTTCAGACTGAATACAATGAAACTGTAAGTAGCCTCCATGTAATCTCAAATGTAACCTCAAAGTAACCTCAATGTAACCTCGTTGTACAACATGAAACCTAGAATTTTTCTTTCATAAATCTTCTTAGTTTGATTTCATGGAATTTGAGTTCAATCGTTTGAGGGGGGGGGGGGTAGAGGGGGGACGTCTAAGACAACCGGACACTACAAAATTTTGGCAATGGTCTTCATGCTTTGTGTTATATGTATACCATGGTTTAAAATTTATTGACTTGCAAAAAAAAAAAATTCCCTTTTCTCTGTTACGAAAATTAACTTAGCAACTATTCGAACTTTGCTCTTTAATTATATTTATTATTAAAAATGCGGTGGGAATATGAACAATCATTCATAAAAAATATTGAGTAAAAATATACAATTAAAGATAAGTTGGATAATGTGAGGATATCATTAAAAGTAACATGTTTCTTTTTCTTTTTACTTCCTTACAAATTATATAGACTCTGATTCATTTTCTATGTTTGAATAGGTTTAATATATAATTACACGGGATGGCAGTATGCCTTGGTACAACAAGCTTAAGTGACGCTAGGGCAGGTCTCTAAAAAATACAGCTCCATTCCAGTACCAAGGATAGCCTATAGCAGTGGTCGGCAAAGTGCGGCTCCGAAGCCGCATGTGGCTCCTTAAGTGCGGCTCTGGCATTTAGTTTTATTTAGTGTACAACTTATGTAGTGCCCTACTTATTCAGTGTAAAAAAAGCAGTTTTGGCTTTCAATTTTTTGTTTAATTGTTGTAATGTTCATATTTGGCTCTTTGGCTGATAAGTTTGCCGACCACTGGCCTATATGATAGAAATATAAGATGTTGAAATGTTTTATCTTCATTAAGGCTTAACCAATTATTAAGTAAATACATATCTTTTAAAAAAAATAAAGTCTTATGAATGATTTTTAAATAAAATTAATTTACTGACGTTAATATCTTCAGGCTTCATGAATGTTTATGCAGTCCAAGAAACAGACTTTGTGAGCTGTACCCTCAGAATCTGGTCAAAGTCACCAACGCCACAACACATGTAAAGCTTACAAATTTGTACACATGCTCTTACTTAGTCACCAAGCTTTCATGTAGTCGAGCTTCTGAAATGGATGCTGAAGCGTCCTGTATCCATAGCAACACTTGCCTACCAGATTTCACGGCGTTCGGTCAAAGCTGCCAGTTAGGGCTCGTGAACATAGAGTGGAATAAAACTCAAAAGCTCACCGTGGGGCTGTGGAGAAACGAGGTCAACAGCTTCTTGACCTGCAACGCAAGCTGTTCCGCCGACAGCCAGGGGAAGGGAGATGATGACGGTGATGAGGATGATGACGACAACGACGCAGTCAGCCCCGTAGTCATCGGAGTCGTCGTCGCAGTAGGGGTCGTGCTCTTCATCATTTTTATTACCCTGATAGCGATCATGTTTCGGAGCCGGCGGCGACGACGTAAATCTCTGCGGTCTGGGGAACGCAGAGCGTCGTCGGAGCAGACCTCAACGAGCAGCATGGCGGTATCCGAATCTGTTTACGCCAGCCTCGACGACAACATCACCGCCGACCGCACGTTGAACAACGTTTATCTGGTTCCGAATATCGGATCCGAAATGTCTGCGAAAAACAATGTCATTGCAGGCAGTCACGGCAAAGGAGAACAAGATTTGACTTACGCTTACATCGACCCACCATCCACCAGCGCCGATACTAAGAATGATTACTCAATGCTGGATGAGGCCTTCCAGTACCGTCACGTCTACAAGAAGACATCCAATTTTCCTATGGACCCCAGGCTCAGACCCCCGCTGCCGCTTCCTAAAAAGACAACCAGCGAGCCACTTCCTTATTACTCCTTTGCGAACTCTTTCGGCGCGGGAGGGTCAGATGCTGATGTGGTCAGCGGTCAGTATCTGGAGCTCATAGGCGATGAGCCGCAGCAGCCACCGTCTGATTCCGGATGCGGTGGACATGCGGAAAATGATGAGCAGTCAGATGGTGTTGCCATGAATACAGCAGCGTCTAAAGGTAAAGCTGAAATTTTCGAGCTTGAAAAGGAAGGCTGAGACTCAATAAAACAGTAAATAGCTTTGAAGAATCTTGATATTATCTCGTACAATCATCTTTGATATTGGCGCTCATTATGTTTCCAATTACTTTTGTTATAAAAGTATACTATTGGGTATTTCATATGTAATATGGAAAACGGATGCAGAGTGTATATCCCGCTGTTATTACATGTTATTTCATCATGTTTTACTATGCAAAAATCTCATCTTTATAATGCATTTATCACATGATATTTTCAAATGCGGAGGAAGCGGTGAAGTTACTAGAAAGAGAGGAGATCGAACCAGGGACAGACTGGTCGACAGTCGAGCGCTTTACCGCACGGCCATCCGTCCCCTCCTCATTCATTAGTAGCCCTTGTCCATTCTTTTATACTGTCATATGTATTTCCTAATGTCATATCTATTTCATATTGCCATACGTATTTTATTTAGCGGATGGATATAACTAGTTGCAAAGATATGACGTGTTTAGCAAAGACGTTCTTGGGTTGTAAAGGTTACCAGTCAGAGACTTTCAGATATATTTGGGGCACCACTGGGCACAAGTAGAGAGAGAGAGAGAGAGAGAGAGAGAGAGAGAGAGAGAGAGAGAGAGAGAGAGAGAGAGATATGAGAATATGATCTATTAAAAAATGCTTGTTATCTTTAATGAATATTAATTCTTATATCTATAGCTTTTAAATGCTTGGCGATAAAATGTTTTAATAAAGTGTCACTTTTTTACGCACATTTTTTTTTGTTATATCTTTTTTGGGGAAAGATAACTCGTTTTATTCTTATTGTGACGGCAAAAACTAGATGGTCTCCCTTTGTAGGCCATAACTCCTGAGGAACTTCAGGTGATAAAGAAAAAATTAAAAGCGTGGGCAGAAAAAGTCAAACGCAAATTACTGCATCATGTTTTATATATTTCATAGGCGGATGGTGAGTCTCCCAGATGAGAATTTCTTAACTTGTGTTCATTACAATTTTTATTGTATTGGCAATGCTGCAGAATTTAGATTATATAAAATGGACTGAGTCTTTTATTGGCTACAAACTTGTCCATCAGTGACCTATGACATTTAACTTATTAATGGTTGATTGTGGATAACATTATGTGTTTTCCAATATTAGACATGTAGTTACAGCAATAAGAAATATAGAAATATATTGTGAATAAAATAAAGCTTATGAAATGACAATTAAAATACAAAAAAATATTGTATGTACACTTGGCATCCATTATTAGTGTCATTGTCATACACTTGTAGACGGAAAGAACAAATAATGCGCACATTCACACACACACATCACGACGTTTAGTAATAAGCAAAATGTTATAAATTACCAGTGGGACGGATGGTCGAGTGGTGTAGGTACTCGACTGTCGACCTATGAGTCCTGGGTTCGATCCTCGGTGAGAACCATGGGAACCTTTCCAGGTGAAATTAGTTTCAAAGTCGTCCCACAAGTTCACCCAGCTTTAAATGGGTACCTGACTTAAGTTGGGGAAGTAAAGGCGGCTGGGCGTTGTGCTAACCACACAATCCCATCATATGCCGAGGTTATAGAAACAGATGCATTCTACACTTCATCTGCCCCGATGGCCCTGTTAGGGCTAAGGGAACTTTACTTTACTTACTTACTATAAATTACCGTATATAGATAATTCATGCAAAGACTCAAAATGATACAGGAGTAATAAAAAGAAACCTCTTTATTACTTGGAATACAGATTTATCTTAGAGAGTTCGCATTTCATTCACACAGCCAACTTGCACTGAACAATGCACGAAGCTGTACACACAATTGGATGGTTTCCCTTTTTAGGTGCTTATTTCCCTTTGAAAGTTACATTGCTTCACAGTTTTCACTGTTGTCTTGCTATTTTTTTCTCTGCCTTACTTTCTTTATATCTGTTATTTCTTTCTTCATGTAACAGAAATTCAACAATAAAACAAACGATTATGGCCCCCAGACCCCCAAGGTGGGCCACCACCAACGAAGAATTAGGTAGTTAATCTCAAACCATTACTGGTCCCAACCAACTTTGACAACAGATTCGCTTCCCCAGACCCTAATTCAAAGAAAAGATCGGAGAAACAGAAGCGTCAATGATTGTATAGTAAAAGCTAATAGTATGTATTGATACTAGCTACTAGGATGTATAAATTCTAGCTACTAGGATGTATAGATACTAGCTAATGGTATGTATAGATACTAGCTTATAGGATGTATAGATACTAGCTAATAGGATGTATAGATGGATACCAGCTAATAGGATTATATACACTAGCTACTAGGATGTATAGAAACTAGCTAATAGGATGTATAGATACTAGGATTATAGATACTAGCTACTAGGATGCATAGATACTAGCTAATAGGATGTATAGATACTAGCTACTAGAAATGTATAGATACTAGCTAATAGGTTTTATAGATACTAGCTAACAGGATATATAGATACTAGCTAATATGATGTATAAATGCTAGCTACTAGGATGTACAGATTCTAACTTTTACATGCTTTTGCTCATGTAACATAGAAATGAAATGAAAGTTTTATTTATGCGTACGTTGATTCTCATTCCTTTTATTCAAAATGTTAAATTTCATCTCCACCCACCAGAATTTCTTCCGCTGTCAACACTTTGAGAATCGCTGATGTAAAATGTGTTTTCCCCTTGGTATCAAGTTCAGAATCGGATAACTTTTTTTTTGTCTTTACCATCAAACATGTGTTTCCCATTTTTTTTTTAAATTATTATTATCCCTAGCAACGTCATTTATTGATCGGTAATATTTATTAAGTAGGAATAATCTCAGGATTATATAATAATCTAAGGCGCAAATAATCTGAAATATAATTAAAAGTAAAGTCACAGTGATCTTTGTATAAATAAATACGTGGCAAAGTTTGATTTCGTTTTAAAGATTTTAATTCACTCACCAGATTTGGACCGATTGCAGACTTAATTCTGAGATGCTGATTTCTTAAGAAATAACTTCATTGCTAAAATATAGTGTGGGACGGATGACAGAGTGGTCTAGATGCTAGATTGTTGACATGATAGTCCTGGGTTTGATCCTCGGTAAGAACTAATGATATTGTTCCGGATCCTAAAGTCCCACAAGTCCACACAGCTTTAAATCAGTACTTGACTCAACGTGGGGAAGTAAAAGGCGGTTGGGCGTTGTGCCTACCACACAAACCCATTTTAAGCCGCGTTTACAGAAACCGATGAATTCTACGCTTCATTTGACCGATGACCCTTTCAGAGATAAGGGAACTTTAATTTAAAATTTAGCACACTTATATTTGTAGAAAAAAAAACGTAATAGTTTTGCTAAGATTTAAGAAAGTAATTAAGACCCAACTTGAAGATGACAGATTTTCTGAAATTATATTTTATTCACACTTGTTAGGGGCTGTCCATTATTTATGTCAACAAATTTTTGGTGATTTTTTACCTCCCCCTTGTCAACAACTTGTCAAACTTCCAGACCCCCCCCCCTATAAAATTACGTCAACATTTGATTCACCCCCCCCTAAAAAAGGTGGCTTCCAAAATGTTTATGTGGCAAAATTAGTAGGAATATAGTTAGTTTAATTAAAATACTGAATGTTAGTCGAGTGTGTAACACACGACTACAAAACGCTGCTTAAATTTCCTATTTATTAAGTAATTATATTAAATTTAAATAAAAAAGTAACATTGTTGACGTCAACTTTTCTTGACCTCCCCCCCTCCCCATTGTCAACAATTGTCAAAAATTTTCTGACCCCCCCCCCATTTTTTTGACGTAATTAATGGACAGCCCCTTAATGAGTTATTTCGGTTACTAGGGACCGGATAATTTGTATAAATCCGGAAACTCTTCTTCAAAGTACCCGATCTATTATAGCTTAAAGGTATTTATGACCAATAAGTAAAATGTTTGTGCGCTCTGTTGTTATGTTTATTCGCGCTAGGCGAATAGTGTGCACTCACAAATAGATAAAGCACTGATCATAAAACAGATGGTACATTTTACGGTACACCTAGATAAGGCGCTGATCATAAAACAGATGATACATTTTACGGTACACACTTCAAATACATTTATGTTGACACCATCTATTGGAGGGACGGATGGTTGAGTGGTGAAGATACTCGACTGTCGACCTGAGAGCCCTGGGTTCAATCCTCGCTGAGAACCATGGATTTTGCTTTAAATGTGTCCCTGACTGTAGAAGTAAAGGCGGCTGGGCGTTGTGCTAACCCCACAATCCCTTCATATGCCGTGGTTATAGACACCGATGAATTCTACACTTCATCTGACCCATCGACCCGTTAAGGCTAAGGGAGCTTTTTTTTTTCCCACTTCTAATGGTGTCTTAACATTTCTTTTTTAGTTGTACGATTTATTTCATATGGCTCCAATGTGGTGTATTATCGCTACTTGTGGCTTATTATGGCAACATATGACATATTAGAGCTACATAATGACATATTCTTCAAAATTCACACTTTCACTGAACAAATCGGTATTAATTCAGAATCGAATATTTTAAACCCATGCAGGTTAATCCAACAAGTCCACAAAAGCGCCAAATTAAACTCGAGTCTCGAGTTACAAAGAGCCAATATTTGCGTAAGGTGATTAAGTTATTTAAATATATTAATATTCACCAGCCTATTATAAATATCCAAGACATCATGCTAAACGAAGCCAACATTTGTTTTCTTTATATAGGTGAGTTGTGTCAAACGATTGTTTATATTATAGTGAAAGAAATTTGTTAAATTCATGTAAAATTTAAAAATGATTTTTTTTAATGAAGTGAATATGAAATAACGGATTTCTATACTGTTCAGGTTTTTAACTATATCTGAAAAACAATTTTAAAAACTAATATTTAGTATCATTTAGTATTAAAGTATGTTTGTCTAATTAGATAATGTGTCAAGTAATAAAGTGAATGTAGTGATCTAAGTTATACACAGTAATAGTGGACAATGGTTTCAGAGTGACCTGCACATATCTATTTTTATGACCAAAAGACAGAGCTATTATTCAATCTTTCAGGGCCCTATTCAGAGAGGGGGCCACATAAAAAAGCGGGCCCCGAGGTAAAGTTACCTGCCAGGGCCCTCTTAGCAACATATTATATATATATATATATATATATATATATATATATATATATATATATATATATATATTTACTTTCTCAATAGGGGGCACTGTTGCAGTGGAGGCTGTAGGCAGTTGTCTGGTTTGCCAATATACACCTGTGTACCCCCTTTTTTTCGTAATGATGTGTGCCCCCTAGTAACAAAAGCAACAACAACAACAACAACTTGCATATATTGTTCTTACAGTAAGGGTTTCCCCTCATGTCAATGTTTTCCCTTCAGCCTAGCATGTTTACCCAAGTTGTTTTTGTTCACTCTGGTGCAGCGCGTACCCTGGCCAAACCACACTTTGAGAAACACTGGTGCAGGCTATTTAGTACATTCTTCTTTTCTGGAATCAACAAAGTTGCCCGAAATAAGTTTTCCACTGTATCAAATAATCGAAAACGTTTCTGTATTGTGATTGTGGTATTTTATTTATTTATTTTTTTGCTATATAAACATTTTAACCAGGTTTGAAAACAGAATTCCCCAAACGAGAAACATGCGCCTGGCACTATCTTTTCTACTGACATTTGCTTTGATGACAATTTGTCAAGGAATGTTGAAAAGTGAGTTTTGTTTTTTTTAAGAAAATACAAACCAGATTGGAATTATAGAGAAAAACAAATTAAATAAATTCGTTTCAAACTATTTGATACTGTTGTGTTTAGTTATAGGAGGAATTTATTTTTAATATTTAAAGTCAAATGTTTAATAGGCCTATAGATATCTGAAACTGTATGAATGAGATTTCACATGTGTTGTTAGATAAATCTGTTTTATATATAACGTGCCTCTAATCCTGACTGAGGTGGGTATGGAATGGGGGGAGGGGTGGGGCGTGGGGCGTCCGGACACCAAAAACCTGACCAAGAGGTTTTTTTCGCATTTCCATTGAGGTCAGTAGCCTTTTGTTGTTGGTCAGTCATCACAGGTGAACCGGCAACGGTCATCGAGTGTTTGAAGGCGACGATACAGCCCCTTAAGCACTTGATCGCCTTGACCTTCGTTCCGCTGACCACAGTTCGTGTTGACCACTTTATACGGGTGGGGGGGGGGGATGAAGGGAACATGATATATAGGGGGTGGGTATTTGCGGGACTGTGACCTTAACACAACTGCTTTCGTTTATTTTGAAATGCAAATATCAACAACATTTAAAAAACAAAATGCTCTAAAAATACAAATGGCAGTATACTTTGTACAATTTTTCAACGAACTGAGTTAAGACAACATATGTTCCGAAGGCTTAGGCATTGGAAACAGTGAGGACTGCCCATGTGGGATGTCTCCAGAGAATGCAGAACGTGTTCTCCAAACATGCCCTTTACATGACACAGCTCGCAACAAGTTCTGGCCACAGATGACCTCCTTCGATCAAAAACTTTATGGGAGCGAGACGGACCTGGATGCTACCGTGCAGTTCATCATAACTATAGGCCTGGTCGTTTGAAATCCTCCATAATCATATATCGAGAGCAAAGAAGAAGAAGAAGAACGAACTGAGTTTAGAGACACACATAGTCCTGATTTTCTGGAAGTTTTAATTTTGTCCTTTCATAATTTAAAAATTGCCAACATTAAAAAAAAAGTGCATTGTCACAGAGCTCTAACTTTCAGATGGATTAAAAAATTTAATATCTAGTGATGATTTGTTTCTAATTTCCCTAAACACGACAAACATGTTATACACTAAAACAGCCAAACAAAGCAGATTGAATTAAAGCCTTTACAAAGTTAAAAAAAAATATGAGCAAATTTTTAAATTATTTTTTCACTTTTAGTGTTCAGGCAGGCTACTAAGTTTCAGAGGTTTTCTGTTAAAAATATCTGGAAAATTTCAAAACACTGTTTCTTTGTTAAGTCTCTTCGTCTTACTTTCCCTAGCATATTAAAAAACAAAAACAAAACCAAAAATGCATCATTTATATGTATGCAGTTGTGCACATTGTAAAGTATTGAATAAGATTAGAGTATTGAAAGAACACTCTATTTTCTTCTCAGAGTTTCATGTAGACGGAGGCAGTAAAGAGAAAACAAATGTACAAAGTGTTCATGGAGGCAGAAAAGAGCGAACACACGTAAAAAGTGTTGATGGAGGCAGAGGAACTAAAGAGAGAACATACGAGAAAAGTGTTCATGGAGGTAGAGACAGTAAAGAGAGAACACATGAACAAAGTGTTCGTGTAGGCAGAGGCAGTAAAGAGAGAACAAATACACAACGTAGTTTAAACAGTAAGGCAACAATTATGTATACATAATTTTAAAGGAGGCCTTAGCTATAAGTGAGTGCCTTAAGCCAAGCGTCATGTGCAGGGCCTAGAACAAACGTGTTTAGCGGGACATATTGGGGTGTGTCATATGGTTGGCTTATAGTGAAAGCTATAAGCGATGTCTGTAAACAAAAGTTTTCTTTCATTACAGTTGGGTAACAAACAGACAAAACAAAAAAACAAAAAACAACATTAGTTTACCTCGGGGTTCCCATCAGGAGCGTGGCTTGGGTTGTTTCCCTCATTTACCACTCTCTTAGCCCGCTACTGAAAGATTCAATTTTAATTCCTGGAGGTTTCACTGTTTGCAACGTGTTAAATCTGCTCTTATGTGAACATAATCAGGGGTGTCTTAATTCAGGGGTTCAGCCGGGTACATGTCCTTGCCCAACGACAATACTTGCCCATACGAATATAACTGACTTCAGGGTCGTTGTTGTGGAGAGGTAAACGCCCCCCCCCCCCCCCGTTGGACCTTTTTATTTTTTTGCCAGTAATTGAAAAGTTTAACTTGACCGAATTGTTAAAGGGCCCAATGGGTCGGTGGCAGTGTTTCCCCTCAAAAAGTCGTTCGCGTGTGCGCGCAATCATAACTCGCTGAGCGCGCGCTAAAATATTATAATACAACTTAAGAATATTTGCCCTATATTTTATTAAATTGCACACAACCGTTATCATTTTCCGCACACAGACTTTGGAAAATTAGAGGGAACATTGGTCCCCTGGTGTTATATTTTTTTAGGATCCAAACAACCTTGACAAAGTCTCTTGTATAGGGCTCTCAAATATTTTCTATGTCTAAGGCCATATATTTATAATAACCAAGGACCCCCCCTCCCTTTTCCGAAATGTACCTTTATAACACAATCGCTTTTGCTGTAGGTCATGTTCCGCTCATTTTCTATCATCTTTCTTTGTGTTAAGACGGTGGCGAGAAAACTGAGAGGCCGAAGGTCATTGACACCCTATCGCCGGACACACAGAAGCCCGTAGGTCAGGTTGGCACCAAGTCCTTCTCTCTACTAGGCTCCTTATTGAATCCAATCAATCAGATTGTCGGAGGTGCTGTTAACACCGGAGTAAATTTGTTTTGTGCAGTGGTTGGGAAATTGATCCCATGTAAAGATGGTAGGTAATCTTTTTATTTTTTTCATTTTCTCATGTAAAGATGGTAGTTTACTATTTTATTTAATGCCTTATGAGAAAATGGTCATCATCTTATTGATCTCATATGTAATGATGGTAATTAACCAAACAGATTTCTTCTGTAAAGATGGTCATTAACTATATACGTCATCTGTAAATATGTTAACCAACAAATAGATTTGTAAAAAAAAAACAGAGAAATAGATTTGTGATTCTGTACTTAAGAATTCTCGATCTATGATCTATAAAACTGATGTTGTCGACACCCAGCTAAAATTCGCCACAGTCATATCAACGAGTCACAACCGCCACTTTGAAATTCTTTGCATTAAACCAACTGCTTTCCATTTTTTAAAGAGTTTAATGTGTTTATTTACTTTGCTCTATTTAGCATCTGATGGAAAATATTCAGGTAATTTAGTTTCGTAATTTTGTTTAACTATTCATATTCAGTTATATATATACCTATATATATATAACAATAATACATTTTTAAAGATCAGATCATGATTATAGATTATTATTCGATACATAATCCATTTATTCTAAGCTACTCATTAAATCAAAAAGCTGTATAACTGTTTCAGCTCCGCTTCCATTCAAATGTCGGACGATCGCTGACGTCATCTTTGTCGTGGACTCTTCCGGCAGCATCGGACCAACCAACTTCAAGAAACAGCTATCGTTCATCGCCAACATTGTTGCCTCGTTTAACGTCGGTGCAGACGACGTTCGAATCGGTCTGGTCGTATTCAGTACAAATGCTGAAATATGGTTCGACTTACGGAAATATAGCGACTTGCTCTCTCTGCAGAAGGTAATCAATTTGGAGATAAGTCGTAAGAGAATCGAGCGATTCGCCTACTTTAAAGTAATGTACTAAGCGTTTATTAATCATAGTTAAAAAAAAACAAACTAACACAAATCCCACATCAGTATATAAATTATTTGGTCGTGTTCGCTCGTAAGCCACAAATAAAATTTTGTTAGCCAACAGAAATGTCTAAAACTCGTAACAATTCACCAGTTACTCAAACTTGAGGAGCAAAGGGTCTTGCCAATTTTTATGTGTTTCTTTGTTAAAGGATCGTTCACATATTATCTAACGCCTATAGGAAAATGAGGGGGGGGGGATGAGTGATGCTCCGAAAAATGATAAGTAATGGTGGAAAAAAAGTGTTAACGCGAGGGAAGGGAATGTATGTGTGCCCAAAATAAAAACAAGAAAATAAAAGAGTTACGTATAAGTGAATGCCCCATATATATATATATATATATATATATATATATATATATATATATAATTGGAATGTATCGTATCAACATCTAATCGCCAGGATCCACATCGTTTGTTAGTCACACCATTACCCAACAAGTAATCATACATCCCACATCATACATCCCACATCATACATCCCACATCACACATCCCACATCACACATCCCACATCATACATCCCACATCATACATCCCACATCATACATCCCACATCACACATCCCACATCACACATCCCACATCATACATCCCACATCATACATCCCACATCATACATCCCACATCATACATCCCGCATCATACATCTCACATCATACATCCCACATCATACATCCCACATCATACATCCGACATCATACATCCCACATCATACATCCCACATCATACATCCCACATCATACATCCCACATCATAATCCCACATCATACATCCGACATCATACATCCCGCATCATACATCCCACATCATACATCCCACATCATACATCCCACATCATACATCCCACATCACACATCCCACATCATACATCCCACATCACACATCCCACATCATACATCCCACACTGCAGCGTCTTGTTGAGACCTGCCCGCGGGATTAACCTGTTCGAGTGAATAGAAATGTCCCAGGACTGGCAACCGCCTAGTTCCCCTCCCCACTGATATCACCTTCCCTTTCCATTATTATTTTCTATTTAAAATGTGTGTGTGTGTGGGGGGGGGGGTCGAAGATGCCCTCTTTTTGTACTTTAACCAGTGCTCGATTTAAGAAAAATCCAGCGCCGGGGTAGACTAAAAATTTCTGCAGAGCCGGGGATAAATGTCTGTGGTTTCATTATCCGGCAGGGATATATTAGCAAAAGCAGAGCCGGGGATGACAGGTCTCAGTGTCGGGGATGTCCCCGGCGGTAAATCGAGCCCTGACTTTAACACAGAGCCCGAGTAAACGTCTAAAACACTGAATACGGCACCAAAAGCCAAAGAACGGATTTAAAAAAAAAAAGATACCCATTAATAAACCTAACATTGAAAAACATTTATATAATACTAGCTGTACCCTGCAAAACATTTGCATAGAGTTATAGCCCCTTAGGCTTGATCGGCAGGCAAGGTTATTTTTTGGTTTCAGGCAGATCCGATTTTTTTTTTCATGATTGTATTTTAAACTGGAATACTGTTGTATTACTTCTTTACTTTCGATTTAACGCACAATGGAAATGAGTATTATATATATTTACACTTTTTTCTCTGGTTGTTTTTTTTTTTTTGATGAATAAAAATTAATTGAGTTTTTATGACGAAATAAGAACACAACCTTTTATATCCCAACTTTCCCCCCCCCCCTGACTATTTAGGCCATACTAAATGTACCATATGAAGGGGAGGCCACTTACACCGACAAAGGGCTGAGGCTGATCAGCAGTGCCGACATGTTCAATAAGAATAAAGGAGGTAGAAACAACGCTCCTGATGTTGTGATCGTCCTGACAGACGGCCAGTCCACCAACCCAACTGGAAGTAAGCCGGCACTCATCCATGATGCACTCGTTTGTAGTGACCCGTTTTGTTTTGTTTGTTGATAAGTCACGTGTTAAGATATAACATAGTCAACTAAATGAAAACAACATAATTTGTGACGATTCTCTTAATGGAAGGGGGGACGGGAGGTCGTGTGGTGTAGAGCGCTCGACTGTCGACCGGAGAGTCCTGGGTTCGAACCTCATTGAGAACCTTGGGATTTTTTTCATGTCCTGGTGTAAGTCTGCAGATCCAACCAGCTGAAAGAGATGAATTCTATACTGCCCTGATGATTCCTTAGGGGCTTAAGGGAACTTAACATAATATATCTAAAATAAACATTTCTATGGATAGGTATTATCTTTGTTATTGGATATTTACTTATTTACAATATGTTTTAAATAACTAAAACGAAATTTTGTCTTTGTTTACAAGCTTTAACTGAAGCCATGAAACTGAAGTCTCAAGGTGTGAAGATGTTATCAGTGGGTATCAGTTCCTACATCCAGAAGTCAGAACTGTTATCCTTGGCCAGCAGCCCGGAGTATTTCTTTGAAGCTGACGACTTTGACACTTTGAGTTCCATACTGGGCGGCTTTGTGGAGAAAACCTGCACAGGTTAGCCCCAATATATATATATACTAGTATCTTTGAACACAAGGGTAAGCTCCAATATATACTAGTATCTTTGAACACAAAGGGTATACATAATACAATTGTATAGGCCATTATTTCCCAAAGTGGGGGGAAAGTAAAGAGTGTGGCGGGGGTACACCAACTGCAACGGACTGAGAACATCTGGTAAACATGCGTGGCTAAAGCAAAAAACAATGAAGTGAGGGTAAACAATTAACGTAAAATCAATGTGGAAATAAGGGGATACACAAAAGTCGAAAGTTTGGTAAACATTGGTACAGTCTGTCACTGGTTAGCCCCAATATACACTTGTATCACTGAACACAAGAGTGTAAATAATACAGTGTTTCATATGCTGTCGCAGTATGGCCCCAATACATACGTGTATCATTAAACACAATGCTTTTAACACTATATTATCACACTGGTTGTATTCACATTCAAATTGTATGTTAAATATTAACATGATATATATATATATATATATATATATATATATATATATATATATATATATATAAGCGATTTGGGCTCAGCGTTTAATCGAAAGTAAAGAAACAATACAACAGTGTTCCAGTTTAAAATACAATCATGACAAAAATCGGATCTGCCCGAAACCAAAAAAAAAATAACCTAGCCTACCGATCAAGCCTAAGGATAACCATGCAAAGGTTTTGCAGGGTTCAGCTAGTACAATAATAATGACAGAGATAAAACGTTTAATGTCATCACATTAATGTTTTGAATGAAGAAGGGCCATTAAACAAGTTTTGTAGGTATAAAAAAAAAAAGAAAGTCAAACATAAATAAATTATTTTTAAGGATACTTATTTTAAAAATAGCCTAACCCTTCAAAGTGAACGGAATGGAATATTAAAATAACAGCTTTCAAACCGCCTGATAGATTATTTCTTTCCCTACAGAATGATCTAGTCATGATGGGGAGTAACTCATCAATCTATTGTCATGATTTGAGTGATGTCTCCAGGCTATACTGGTCTGAGAGACATACCATGATCTACGGGGAACAGATCATTAGGGTTCTCAAGTCAGGAAATACAAAACCTTCTTGCGAAGGTGGTGGTACTATGGTCAATAAAGATTATCCGAGACTAGTAATTCACAGCAGGCGGTGTTGACAGATGTGGTCGGCACACAACACCCTTCCACTCTGTCCCACTCAAGCAAACACCTGCGCAGCTTGCCATTTCGGGCTGAGGGTACATGCACATTATACCCTCCACTCTGTCCGAGTGGCAGGAAAAATTCCTTGCCTTGCCCTTCTGGTCGTTCGGCAGTACACACACCCTGCTGGTCTGGCCATTTCGGGCAAGTCTTAAAAACCCCTTTTCTGCCATCCCTGGAGAGATAGTGGGCACACTCACCCCTCCACTCTTTAGGCACGGCAGACATGAATCAGCGCCGCCAACAATGCTGGTGTGGTAGGCACACTATACCCTATGATGCTGGCAATGGCGGCGTAAAAAATGATTGAGTCATGAAAAAGTAATTTTTTAATCGTTTTCTTTCCCACACAGCATCTGAAGGAGTGAAGGTATCTGTGCAAAGTAAGTTTTTTTGGTTTAACAATTTTCACTCACTCACACACAAACGCAGTCACACATATACACTCACATAAAACAGGCGTCGACTTGAAGCTATGATATTAAATATATATTAACTACCACTTATTTATAACATGTTATCCAGAACAAATGAAAGTATAGAATGACGTCAACAATCCGGATGAGTTTAACCAATTGCGGCAATTTTTTTTTAATACTAGTGGAGTATACTGCTAATTAAAATGTGTAACTTTTGGATTGCACAATTGTCTTAATGGAAATGAAACAAACATACATGTGGTTGATCACCTATTATTAAATATCTTTTTTTGTTTTATTCCGATATGTGGGGACTGGAATGAGTGGTCGTATTAAATTTCATATATAACAACGCAAACATAATTGCATCACTTCAATTCAAAGTAAAATAAAATTAAAATATGAAAATCGTCACTGCACTGTTCAACCACAGATGCATGTTATTTCAATTCCATCAACAGATGTGGTCGTTGGGGAGAACGAATGGACACATCAACAGACATATAATATAATAATAGCGATTTAGGCGCTGCGTTAAATCGAAAGTAAAGAATTAATATAACAGTATTCCAGTTTAAAATACAATCATGAAAAAAAAAATCGGATCTGCCCGAAACCAACAAATAACCTCGCCTACCGATCAAGCCTAAGGGGATATAACTCTATGCAAATGTTTTGTAGGGTACAGCTAGTATATATATATATTGTACTTTCAAACGTCCTTTCTGTGGGGTTCTTATAAATTTGATGGCGCCCATCTCATCTCCAAGTCAATGTATTTTTAAAAGACGGTGGTACATAATTGTTCCAGCTTGATTGAGCGACATTGCTTTATCTCCATGACAGCCACGAGTGCAGCTACGTTTTGAGTGTTATGTACACAGTAGACAATCACCACACAGCTCTACACAAAGATTTTTTTTTTTTTGCATTTTTTTCAATAAACTGGTGGATGGCTAAGACACTAAAGCTGAATAATTACATATCGTACAAACTATACAGAGAGAATGTAAGACAGGTGGAAAGAGGTATAGCTGCAGCTCAACAGTGACTATATACTGGATGCTGCTGAACTGCAAATGCATTTAACTCTATTGTAGCTAATTTTTTTTAACTCAAATATAGCTAAATTACCTTAACTCTATTTAAGCTAAATGAATTTAACCCTTATTATAGCCAAATTAATTTCACTCTATTATAGCCGAGACGGAAAGATACATTGGTAAGTAATCTTTATTTTGTAACAGAAACAAATTGTGTCGTTATATTTTGCTGATAATTATAATAATAATTGGTGAATTTGAAGTCGCTTTTGTTTTATAGAATGTTTCCATTTATTTTGCCATTTTCACACAACAGCTTTCGTTCTAAGGGTTTTGGGGTCGATAACAAAGGACCTTCTGAGGCCTCCAATATATTTATACATGTTATCCTCACGTTTTTTGTTGGGCCTAGACTAAAGGAGCTCCAATGCAAAGGTACTTTGGGGACATCAGGTAAAAGCTACATTGAAGGGCTCTAAGGAAAATTACAGGTGAAAACTCTGTTTAAGGCAGATTCCTGCACATCTCAAGTGTTAGTAATCTTCGTTAACCGGGGGGGGGGCCTCTGGACCCTTTGTAATTTTTGGTTAGTGCAAAATATAATTTCTAAAAATGTGTTTGGGGTTCACTTTAGAGGCGAAGCCCTAGCCAGGCCCCTAGTTTGCCTATCCAACTGAACGGCTCTGCACACAGACCCCCCCCCCCTGACGCCATATGACGCATTCACCGCGTATGACGGCTTTCATGGGTGAATGGACGCTTTACTTTTGTTCACCTTACTGTGTTATGATAGACCGCCTTTGTTCACCTTACTGTGCTATGATAGACCGCTTCATTATGTATGGGTCTCTAGATATGGATCGAATGTTCAAACTCAGTGGTTGTTTTTTTTGTGTCTAAAGACAGACTCTCGTGCGTCGAAAATGTTAATAATTTATGCATTCGAATTATATATGGGTCGACATGATACATTGTACCAATTAAATATTTAATACTTTATCATTATTAATATTAAAAGCGTGGTTGAATACATATACTAGACTAAGTTTATACATATTTGATGAGTATCAATTTATATATATATATATATATATATATATATATATATATATATAGTGAAAGAGAGAGAGATAACTTCATTAACAAAAATTCTAGTCATTGATTGATTGATAACTTAAATGTGTAACTAGGAGAAAAAAAATTATTACGAAAAAATATTAATCAGCAATTCTAACATTTACTTATTCGCAAAAAAAAAAAATAAAAGTAAAATATTTAACTTGTAAATTTAATCTTCTAATTGAACTCATATTTTCTTGAACCTTTAGAGCAGGAGCCTATATACGAGGGTGAGTACATAAGAGGTGTAAACAATAGCTTTCTTAAAATAAATAAATGGAACATTAAATCAAAGCCTGCATACATTTTTATTCAAAACTTCATTTTACGATTTAAGTATGAAAGTACTCATGCATTGTATTAACTGATCATAAAAATCATTGAAATCTATATATAGTGTATTACTAAAAAATTGAAAAGATTATAGAAATCAATATATAGTGTATTATAAAATTTTTGAAAAGATCATATAAATCAATAAATAGTGTATTGCTAAATGTTTGAAATTACTACATGATATATCGTTTTATTTAGTTATCAAAAGAGTTTAGATTTTTCATTGTCTATTATCATTATATTAATTTTGTTTTATACTATTGATCTTTTTAAAATATAATTCGTGGTTTAAATATGTACCAAGCTGACAATACCTCAAGTTAAAATATTATTACACAATGTTTTTAAAATAAAATTTTTAGTATTACTGTATAAAAAAATTATACTATATTTAGGTTCATTTAGCTATTAATTTCAATTTTTTATTAAATAAAGGGGGGGGGGGTTCTTATACAGGCAAAAAAATTTACTTCGGAAGCACCATAGTATTACTATAATATACGAAAAAACATACATTATTCTTTGCAGAATATGATCAACAGCAACAAGAACCTGAAGGTAACATCAATTACTATCATTTAGTCAAAGACCATCAATTAGTCAAAGATCATGATTTAGTCAAAGTCCATCATTCTAGTCATAGACCGACAGTTATCCTAAGACAATATTTTAGTAAAAGACAATAATTTAATCAAAGACCATTATTTTTTCAAAGGCCATCATAAATTCAAAGACCATCATATAGGGAATGTTTTATTTTAAAAGCAAAAACAAACATACACGTAACTATATAAATTATTCGTTGTTTTTTTTATCTTTTGTAAAACCTTTGAGTTAAATGACATGAAGAACTAAACAATGACTATTTAATCTGACTATACCTGCTGTGTATGTTAACTAAGTACCTGTCAATGGCGTAAGAAGGGGGTATTAGCGACCGGGTTGACCCGGCAAAAAATCGCCCCATTTCCCCGGATAACTGTACTTGGTTATATGCTTCGACTCCATGCGGAGAGTATGTTATTGGCTATAACCCTCCAGAGTACTCTGTTTTGGGAGGCACTTTTCAGTTCAACCCCATGCTAGGTTGCGTAAGTTCATTTCCTGCTCACGTGACTGTCTAATTGATCTCTGTGCGGGGCCTACCTTTCTCTGTACTACAGTGAGTAAATCTTCCCCCCCCCCTCGCCCAATAAGGAAAAGTAGTAGCCACGCGGGGCGAACAACCCTATGCTATTAATGCTACTGAGTATTTAGGCTTAATATGTATTGTTCATAACGTTGAAAATATCTGACAGAATATGGGCCACCTTTGAAGACGCCCAAGCTGACAACGAAATCAACCACGACTGCAGCCAAGTCCACCACCACCAGGCCGTCAACAACAACCAAGACGACAACAACAACAACCACGACAACGACTACAACACCGAGGACAACTACCACAACCACGCCACAGACAACTACTACAACCACGCCAAAGACAACTACTACAACCACGCCACAGACAACTACCACAACCACGCCAAAGACAACTACCACAACTACGACAACGACTACAACACCAAGGACAACTACCACAACCACGCCACAGACAACTACTACAACCACGCCAAAGACAACTACCACAACTACGCCAAAGACAACTACCACAACCACGCCAAAGACAACTACCACAACTACAACAACGACTACAACACCGAGGACAACTACCACAACCACGCCACAGACAACTACCACAACTACGCCAAAGACAACTACGACAACTACGCCAAAGACAACTACCACAACCACGCCAAAGACAACTACCACAACTACGACAACGACTACAACACCAAGGACAACTACCACAACCACGCCACAGACAACTACTACAACCACGCCAAAGACAACTACCACAACTACGCCAAAGACAACTACCACAACTACGACAACGACTACAACACCAAGGACAACTACCACAACCACGCCGAAGACAACTACCACAACTACAACTACTACGACACCTAGAACAACCAGTGAGTAATTAAATTCGTCTGAATTCTCAAGCTTTTTATCCCATTACATTTTGTTTTCGCGACCCACCTGAAAAAACGGTTGTTTATGAGACCCACTGGTAAAGATACACCACCACAAATTAAGTATAAAATAGTGATTAATTTGAAATATCGATTTTCCCCTTTACTTTGAAGAATAACAAACTTTTAGATGTGTAATATATTGATGAATAGGGTTGCAATTTTGCCAGCATGGATTCTAGAACAATTAATTATAAATTAACATTTTTTTCGCGACCTACTTTAAATTCATCCATGACCCCTCCAATTGGTGAACACCCTACGACTCTCTTACAAAGTTAGTTCATTAAATATATGCACTCATCCAATGCTCTTTTTGGCAAACCAATGTCTGTAACTGGCCGGCCAACGTGTGAACATTGGTCGGTTTAGCTGGACTATATAGCTGCTATTGGCCGACTACCAGACATTGTCCGTAACATACATATGTTATTGTTTTTTTCTACCTCCAGAAACGACCACCACCCTGCCCCCACCACCCAGCGTCATCCCATGCCACAACACCACCAAGGCGGACATCATTCTACTCATAGATGCCTCCACCAGCATCGGTCCTGACAACTGGCTGAAACAGGTCAAGTTCGCCTCTGAGCTCGTCCAGGCGTTCACTGTTGGGCCGAAGGATGTCCTCTTCGGTTGCCTCATCTTCAACCGCACCCCGACCAAGATCTTTGACCTGAAGACTTACATGGACTCAACGTCTGTTTCCAATGTAGGTCGTTTAAATGCATTTTTTTTTGGTCAGGAAAATTCACTTTTCTTTATACTGTTTAAAAAAAAATACATTGCTATACATTTTGTACTACGTGGTCGCGATATTTGGCCATAGCAGTTCGAATGATTAAGTTGGAGGCCTTTGGGGAGCGTCATAAGTGTGACATGGAGCAAAACTGTAGGCTATAATAGGGCTCACTCTCATTGGAACGCTGGTACAAATATGGTGAAATACATTGTCTTCATGAACTTGGGAAAAAAAGAATTAACGAGCAATTAATGAGTAATATTTACCAATTAATGAGCGATTATTTAGCAAACTACGAAACTTTGTCAAAATGTTTCCTTTCAGGAAATTTGATCCGGCATTCGATACTCTCTCCTCCTTCCCCTCACCACCCCATTTACGTCATATTAGTTCACATTAACTGACAATTTTACCAGCTCTTGGTTCGACCGTTCTGTCAAATGTATTTAAACATTGCGGGTCCGCTGTTAGCCCAAATGTTAGCCCACTACTTATGTAAACTTATATTTTTATTCAAATGTTTATCTATTTTCTTTACTTTCAGTCCTTGTTGTCTATTCCGTACCCTAACAACCAGGGTACCAACACACACCTTGGCCTGTCTGAGATTAGGGTCAACCAGCTGTTTAGTCCTACATCTGGTGGCAGGACAGACGCCAGGGATCTGGTCATTGTGATGACCGATGGCCAGTCTAACAGTCCTGACCTGAGTATGAGAAAATTTCAGCTCCAGATATATAGCTGAATATTGCTCAATATTACATAGTTTGGCTTATACATAGTTCTTTAAGATATAAGTATAAACCATTGCCTTTTGTTACATATATATGTGTGTCTATCATGAACCCCTCTTTCAAAGTCATTCACACGAATGAACGATAATCTTTGAAGTTTCAGCGTTGAAAATGTAAAACATATTGCTTTAGTCTTTACCTTCTATATTAGATTGTTGTTTATTGCTGGAGCGAACATATTAAACCCAAGTAGGCCTACTGCCCGTCGAGCTGTTTCATATTCTCTGTCCCCCCAGGCTCGTAGCGTGCGGGGGGGTCAGGGGGGACGGGCCCCCTGCGTTTTGTCTGGCCCCCTCTGCTTATTTGCTCTACTTAGTAAAATGTATTACCTGGCCCCCCTGCTATTGCCTGGCCCCTGTTGTAGAATTTTCACGCTACGGGGCTGCCCCCCCCCCTACTATCCATTCATTCACATTAAAATCAAGTAACCATTTCGGCCTAGATTTATTACAGTTTTTCCCAGTAATGTACCGGAGGATTCCTTGTCATAAAATCGGACGTAAAGATAAGTCAGGTTGTGTCGTTGATTGTAGCACGAAATTCTGTTTACAAACGTGTGTTTGTTAGTCCACTAAGAATGACGCGAGATTATTTTGTCTTATGTACAATACATGGAAATGTGTGTAATGTAGAAGACCCATAAATGAAAACAAAAATATGCATCTTAAACGAATGGAAACAAATTTCTAAGTTTTTTTTCAGCGAAATCTGAAGCCCAGCAGCTAAAAGACACGGGCGTGTCCATCATCACTGTAGGTATCGGACTAAGCAACACCAACGAGCTGACCGCTATGGCCAGTAAACATGAGTATGTTTTCAATACAGGGGGCTACGACATGCTGGACTACATCAAGATGGACCTGGTGAAACTGACCTGTGAAGGTAACGTCGGTCCTGAGTGATAAAAAAACGATAGGGCCCACCCATTGTCAGGAGACGCCACTGAATTCTCTACGATAAGCTCTTTAAAGATAATACAATGATCAGTTAGCACGTGGTTGCCCTTTAATGTGTTCATTTAATGTGTTCATTTATTGTGTTCATTTAATGTGTTCATGTAATTTGTTCATTTAATGTGTTCATTTAATGTGTTCATTGATCAGCTAGCTATTGTGTGATGGCAGCGTTACTCTCCTCATGTAATACAGCATGTCAATATGATTTCCACTAAGGTTAGGTCGTGGGACGAATGGCCGAGTGGTGTAGATACTCGACTGTCGACCTGAGAGTCCTGGGTTCGAACCTCGTTGAGGCCCATGGAATTTTTCAGATGTGAAGTTTGGTGCAAAGTCGTCCCCTAAGTCAACCCAGCTTTAAATGGGTACCTGACTTAAAGTTGGGGAAGTAAAGGCGGCTGGGCGTTGTGCTAACCACACAATCCTTTCATATGCCGAGGTTACAGAAACAGATGAATTCTACATTTCATCTGCCCCGATGGTCCGACTTTACTTTACTTTACTAAATTTAGGTGGTTCAAACTAAATCCTAAAGAAAAGTAACAATTTTAATCAAGATAATATGAAAGAGGAAACAGATTAACACTTTGGCCATATGATAAATTTATTAATAATATTTTACTAGATATTTCTTTTTACCTGTTATGTCCTTTTACAACACCGATTCTTTAATGGGACTTGTTTCTGCGGTCATCATTTCTGATTAGCCATTTGTCGTAACATCAACAGAAAGCAACATAAATAGTAATGGATATTTTATCTAAAATATTATTCTCTTTTTCCCACAGGTGTGTAAAAAAGTCAAGGTTCGCTGTTTACACTTCAAACATCATTCTAAAATGAATAAAATAATACTTCAACATTGCTTTTTTGTTTTAACATTGTTTATTTGCTGTTAAACTTGATTTGATTATAATGTATTTATTTCCAGACCTGTAACTCCATTATTTATTTAAAAAATAGATAAATGAAATTAATTACAGTTCAAACTATGCTGTTTTTTTTTGGGCCTTAGCCAGGAATCAATGCTGGGGCCCTTTTTTGTTTACTTTAAATAGAAACTTGTTTTAGCAGGGGGAATCTCAGGCTTTTACACCTAGAACTCAGCAATTATTATTCTCATTTCCGTGTAAAGACGTTTGTCTATTGATCATTCAAACCACTGCTGATGATTTCAATGAAGTGCCTCACTCCTCCCTCCACACCAACTGAAAGTGATTGGAAATCGAACCCCCTTAACTTACTGCACAAACCAAAAGCGCAACCGAATCACTCACATAAAGTTAGCGATAAAGTTACAAAAAAGTTTTATGAAAAGTAGTTGTATTAATAGTATTTCATGTCGTTATTTATAAAAAAATAATTAAAATATATTTCTTTTTGATTGAGTTAAGTGTCAGCATTGAAATTTAAGTACACAATCTATAAAAAAATATTTTAATGATATGGATAAAAAAATGAAACAAAAAAAAACGGCGTCCGACCCAGAAAAAAAATGAGATTCCAACTAAACTTTCCTTTATGCTCCAGTCTTGAGATTAAAGTTTAGAATTCTATTTACATGTGGATTAAAAAAAAAGGATATATCTCAATGTAGACGGCTTAACTCCACAGTCACTGTTTTGTTTTAATAATAAAGGCGTAACCATCAGAGCTTAATTTTACATACAAATCGATTTGCTTATAATACACTAACATTTGAAAAACACTTAAAAAGCATTGCTTGTAAGAGTTTTGCAACAGATGTTTTACTAGGACTACTTAGTACATACAAGCAATCATGAGCACACGTGCTTAATGCTACATAAACACACACACACACAAACATACATACATACCCGCAATCACACATATCGTGCCACAAACAAATGCATCTTTCGGTACCCTACTGCATAAGGTTGTATATTAATTTATACAATGGGAAGGGGGGGAGGGGTTGACATTGGGGGTGGGGGTAGCTAGACGATCGCCATACTAGGGGCCATATATATATATAGACTATTGTAGATATGAAAAGGGCCTTTGCCAAATTAATTTTCAGTGCTCTCAAATAATTAGTTTGTGATTGCAATTTGTACTGGACGGGGGAGGGGGGTGGCTTAAGTTATAAACTTGTTTACCAATCACATTAACCCGCTGAACGAACGAAATAAGTTCCATTGGACTGATCTTTACGTGAAACCGTTATCTCACATCACATCCACTTCTATAGGTTATCGTGTGATTCGTTTCATGCCATCTCAATAAATCAATTAGTGTGCTTACATAATAAACGAAGAGATACTTCTGTAATAACGAGGGAAAAAACACCAATCAAACCACTCATCGTAGCAGAGAGTCATGCGCCCTCTAGGTTTTGCAGGGAGTAATGCGCCCTCTAGGTTTTGCAGGGAGGCATGCGCCCTCTAGGTTTTGCAGGGAGTCATGGGCCCTCTAGGTTTTGCAGGGATTCATACGCCCTCTAGGTTTTGCAGGGAGTCATGCGCCCTCTAGGTTTTGCAGGGAGTCATACGCCCTCTAAGTTTTGCAGGGAGTCATACGCCCTCTAGGTTTTGGGGAGAGAAAAGCTGCCAATGTGTTTGAAATGAAAACCCTCTTTCAGTGGAACAATTTATTTTCATTGGGGTTCACATTTCACAAAGTCGATAAAACGAATAGCAATTTTACTCACACAATAGTTGACCATCAGCACGAAGACATACTGTTTCGACAATCAGAACACAAACACACAGATTAAGAAAACTTTAAAAAAGTGTATCACTGGCATAAAAAAACAACTAAACCAACTCAATACTGTGTGACCTATAAACAGGTTAGTATCAGCAGATCGAACAGCCTGTGACCAGTGGACTACATTGATAAGAAAAGGGGATAATTAAAATCGGATTATAAACTTGTACCAGTACTTTCAGAACTAATACGGAACTAGTACATTGTTGTCTCCGCACAAATGTTTTACTAGTAATATCATCACTAAAGTTGTACTAGTACTCTCATCACTAGCGTTTACTACCCCTCTCATCACCAAAGCTGTACCAGTACTCAAGGCATCAAAGTATTTACAGCTGCAATGTTTCATGTGACATATTTGTTATTCTATAAATAGCTACACAACTTTTTAAAAAAAAATAGTTTAAAAACAAGTAATCTGCTATAAAAAATGATCACAGCCGTTACGTAGTGTGATTGATTTGGGGGCCCCATTAGTCCCACTTTATGAATATAGTCATGGGCCCTACCTGAATGATATTAGAAAGAATACTGTATAGGGCTGGGGAGGGGTCATTGAGAGCAGTCCCTCTACTCTTAAATGTACTAACAATAGAACTATGAAATGTACTAACAATAGAACTCTCTGCAGTAGCCCTGTCTCACGTAGGGTACATCTGGTTCATCTACAATCATGATAAAATAAAAACAAAGATAACTTTCAGATTCTACATGCATTCTAGTTACACATTAAACAAGGGCAGGCAGTAGATAACTCGATCGATTCCAATTAGTTTTTAGATATTTAATCATAATTAACAAAACTCTACAAAACAACAACAATTAAACAACATGTTATATAAGTTAACAAGAAGTTAACAAGTTAAGAAGTTAACAGACACATTTTTAAAGCCATCCTATTGTAAGACATATTTTGTTTTAAATGTGTGTCTAATGCCATTGCATACAAGTTTTCATAAATTTATTAAAAACAAAGATAGATGGATGAAATTTGAATATACTTCTGGATATACAAAAAGACGAATACAAATATAAAAATAAGTTTAATTAAATAAAATGTTACTTAATGTATTTATGTCTTATATATTTTATCGATTTTTATCTCCAGTCTTAAACTGTGAATGAGATCCGTTCTGAAGATGAGACCAACAATAGTTGTCGCTGTAATTCTAGCAATGGTGACAGTATCGTGGAGTCAAGAAAGTAATTGATTTTTCATTATATATATTATGATAATTAATATAATTTATGATAATGAACATAAATCATAACTATTCATACAGGTATCGAAATATAGAAAGGTACATTTTGTTTAAAAGTTTCTATTAGTATTTCAATCACAAGTCGATCGGACCTACTTTTCAACATTTCATTAAGTCGGTAATTTAAAATATAGGGAAGGAATGCTGAAATATATTGTAGTCGTTGAATATTTAAGGATTGAGTCATTGCGTCGGAATGTTGAATAGTAATTAAAAATATGGTCATGTGAAGTACCTAGTAATAACATAATACTTTGAAATGTACTAACACATATATATGTGTCATATCCCTTAAGATTACGCATTGTTTATATAATAAGGGATAGGACAATGTGAAGCCGAAACGATTGTCATGATTAATATATTTCTAATAGGAATATTTTCTCAATTATAAGTGCAACTGGTCTCTTGGTGTCGCTATAGTTATGAACCAGACTAATGGTTCAAGACTTAACGAAAACTCTCATCCTTACCCCTCAGGTTTACCACAGTAACCCACAAAATTATTCGTTGTTTTCTTTTCAAATCTTTCGTAAAACTTTTGAGTTAAATGACATGAAGAACTAAACAATGACTATTTAATCTGACTATACCTGCTGTTTATGTTAACTAAGTACCTGCCAGTGGCGTAAGAAGGGGCAATTGCGCCCGGGGTGACTCGGGAGAAAATCGAACCATTTCTCCGCATAACTTTACTTGGTTCATCGCTTCGACTCCAAGCGGAGCGGAATGTCCTTGGTTATAACTCTCCAGAGCACTCTGTTTTAGAAGGCACTTTTCAGTTGACCCCCATGCTTGGTTGCGACAGTTCATTTCCTGCTCTCGTGACTGTGCGGGGCCAACCTTTCTCTGTACTACAGTGATGTAAATGCCACCCACCTACCTCCCATAAGAAAAAGTAGTGGCCTCGATGGGCGAACCACCCTACGCTATTAATGGTACTGAGTATTAAGGATTAATATGTATCGTTCATAACGTCGAATATATCTGACAGAATATGGGCCACCGTTACCAACAACCACGCCAGAGACACTTATCACAACCACGCAAAAGGCACCTATCACGACCACGCAAAAGGCACCTATCACAACTACGCAAAAGGCACCTATCACAACTACGCAAAAGGCTCCTATCACAACCACGCAAAAGGCACATATCACAACTACGCAAAAGGCACCTATCACAACCACGCAAAAGGCACCTATCACAACCCCGCCGAAGACAACTACCACCTACAACAACCAGTGAGTAATTAAATTCGTCTAAATTATCAAGCTCTTTAACACCCCCCCTCCCTCCCGCGTACTTACCATGAAAAGAAAATTGTTTTCGCTACACACCTGAAAAAAACGGTTGTTTTTTAGACCCACTGGAAAAGATACACCACCACAAAAAAATGTATAAAAGTGTGATCAATTTTAAATATTCATTTCCCCCTTTACTTCGAAGAATAACAACCTTTTCGATGTGTAATATGTTGAGGAATAGGGTTTTAATTTGGCCAGCATGGATTCTACAACAATTAATTATAAATTAACATTTTTTTCGTGACCTACTTAAAATTCGTCCCACTGATTTTTAAACGATGACCTCTTATAAGATGATACTACGATCAATCAGCACGCGGATTTCCTTTCATGTGTTCGTGTGAAGAATGCGCCATTCTCCTCGGGTAATGCAGTATGACAATATGAGTTCCACTAAAGTTAACAATTTTAATCAAGATGCTATGAAAGAGGAAACAGATTAACACATAATATAATTTTATTAATAATTTACAACGCCGACTCTTCAATGGGACTTAATTCTGCAGTCATCATTTCTGATTAGCCATTTGTTGCAAGTTTAGCAAACATCAACAGAAATCAACAGAAATAATATTGAACTTTTTATCTAAAATATTATACTTTTTTTGTCCACAGGTGTTTAAAAATGTCAAGGTTCGATGTTTACACTTCAGCCATCATTCTAAATTGAATAAAATAATACTTCAACATTGCTTTTTTTGTGTTAACATAGTTTATTTGCTGTTAAACTTGATTTGATTATAATGTATTTATTTCAAGACCTGTAACTCCATTATTTATTAAAAAAATAAATAAGTAAAACTAAATACAGTTCCAAATCAGGGCTCGATATACCACTGGGGATGCCGGGGAAATCCCCGGCACTGAGAACTGTCATCCCCGGCTCTGCTTTAGCTAATATATCCCTGCCGGAGATGAAACCATAGACATTTAACCCCGGCTCTGCTGAAATATTTAATCTTAAATCGAGCACTGTTCAAAATAGGGTTTTTAGGCCTTAGTCAGAAGCAGGCACGAAGAGTGGGGGGTCGGGGGGTCATTGCCAGGGGGCCCGCACCTGTAAGGGGGCCCGGCCATTCCAACCATGTCAATTTTTCAGGACTCATTGTTTATTAAGGGGCAATGATGTCCTGCCCTGGGGCCCTTGTTGGCTCTCGGCGCCCCTGGTCAGAAGTCAATGTCGGGGCTCTTCTTTCATTACTGTAAATAGAAACTTGTTTTAGAAGGTGGAAATCTCTGGCTATTCCATCTAAGATTCAGCGATTATTATTCTCATTGCCGTGTAAAGAAGTTTGTCTATTGATCATTCAAACCACTTCCGGTTGATTTTAGTGAAGTGCCTTCACCCCACCCTTCACCAACTGAATGTGACTTGAAATCGAACCCCTTAACTTACCGCACAAACCAAAAGCGCAACTGAGTATCTCAACCAGACCCGCCGAGAGGAGGGCGGGGCATGGGGCAAGCCAGGGGCTCGGCGAGTTTTAGGGGCCCAGACTGAGCTGGCAAATCAATTTTTTTTAAATATTTTTTTATCAGCAAGGGGGCTGACAGCCCTGCCCATGGGCCCATGGGCCCGAAATTTCTGTCGATGGGCCTGCACTCAACTAAAGTTAGCGATAAAGTGACAATAAAGTTTTATAAAATATGTTTGTTTGATTGAGCTAAGTGTCAGCATTGAAATTTACGTACGAAATCTATAAGAATTATTTTAATGATATGGATAAAAAAATGAAACAAAAAGAAAACGGAATCAGCCCCGAAAAAAAAAATGAGATTCCATCTTAACTTTCCTTTATGCTCCAGTCTTGAGATTAAAATTTAGAATTCTAGTTTACATTGGATTAAAAAAAAGGATATATCTCAATGTAGACGGCTTAACTCCACAGTCATTGTTTTGTTTTAATAATAAAGGTGTAACCATAAGTACGTAATTGTAAACATCAACCGAGTTACTAATACACTTTCATATAAAATACACCTAAAAGGCATCGATTGTAGTAGTTTTGCTCCAGATGTTTTACTAGGGCTACTTAGTACATACAAGCAATCATGAACACACGTGCTTAATGCTTCATAAACACACACAATCACACATATCGTGCCACAAACAAATGCATCTTCCGGTACCCTGCTGCATCAGATTGTATATTAATTTATACAAAGTAAAGCGGGGGGGGGGGAAGAGGTTGACATTGGGGGGGGGTGGCCTGGAGAATTGGCATATTAGGGTCCATATATATATATATAAACTATTGTATATATCATAAGGGACCTTTGCCAAATTACTTTTTCGCGATCTCACAGAATTAACGTTTGATTGCAATTTGTACTGGAATGGAGGGGGGGGGGGCTTAAGCTATAACCTTGTTTACCAATCACGTTAACCCGCTAAACCAACGAAATACGTTATAGCGGGTTGCTCTTTACGTGAACCCACTATCTCATATCACAGGGTTGGGTAAACTTTTTCTACGAAGGGCCACATTGAAAACTTGATTGCTATCGGCGGACCGCATATATATTTTGTCTACTTCAATTACAATTTACAGCGTTTGAAAAATATGAATTAATGATAATAACCATGTGCTTGTCATTTATTTCACATTCACACTCTATTACACATGCACGGTACATTTTAAAATACGAACTAAATCAGTTCAGTGCTAATTTGGTAATAACACTTTACTTTTCATAATTATTTCAACAAACGTTGTTTTTTTTAACCGGTCATAAAGTTATGAAAACGATGGGACTTAATTTACATTCAAGCTGACCACAAAGTACAATTATAATTAATAAGAATTATGTAACTGCTCACAATTTCAGATTTTTTTAAACTGTGGAACCAAGTTGTGATTCACATGATTGGATTTAAATTGCAGTCTATCAACATCGATTTGTTATTAAACGTGTTTAATTGTATGCAAGAAAACGTTTCCTCACAAATGTATTTGGACCCAGATAGTGACAAAAGCTTGGCAGCAGAGTGCTTTAGGTGTGGAAATGCCGCTGCTGGCAAACATCCATAAAACTCCAGAAGAAGAACTAACTTGAACTTTTCAATCAGGTCATAACTTACTAGTAGGTCAAGCAGCATTTAACCGTATATCCTCTGGGACTGAATCAGCTTCTGCACAATATGGCGAACTGAGGATATTAAAGAGTGGTTCCAGGTTCTTAAAGTCTTTGAAAGTCTTTTCAAATTCCACAACCAAGGCATCCAGCTGAACCTTGTACTTGTCAGCTATTTTAGAGGAACGTTTTTCTGTTTCAGCAAAGGGAAATAGCAAAACCTGTTATCACCTGCTTGCCAGAAGAACGGGAGATTTTCGCCTGAAATGATTTAGCGATGCAAATACATTTCATGTGCAAATGTGCTTATTGATTCCTGGTAGTTATGTCACATCGAGTTCATTCAACTTTTCTCATAATGTCAATAGTAAACACGATGTGCTCAACTTTCACACTTTCATTAACAATGTTAGCAACAAAGTCACAAATAAATTACATATTCATCTTCAGTAATAAGTACTATTTCTTCCTTTGATATTCCATACCTCGCCTGAACAGTTTGCTCAGACGCAGCCAGTGGGACACTGCTATAGTAGTTAATATCAGAATGTTCACGTGCTTCCAACGCTTTAAGCAGCAGCCATGGAATCATGCACTGTGATATCGGGTGCCCTTGCCTACTGATGAGATTCACAATATACCGACAAATTTAGGTCGATAACAAACTTGATATTCAACGCAGCTATACACAGACTTTCATGATGGATGACACAGTGGATAGGTACAATTGTATAGTCAGGATATACTTATTTAATTTTATTATTCATCAACTTCACCGGACCTTCGTTTTTTCCAGATGAAACATGCGCTCCTTCAGTAGTTACACTTGCCATCTTGTTCCACAACAACTTCTATCAACACTGGTCTCAACAGCACTGAATAAAACCTGGCTTGTGGTTGTGTCTTTGAGTGGCTCAACACTAAGTAGGCTCAAAACGAGTGTTTATTCCCAGTATAAATACAAACAATTTGTGATGTATCTGTTACTTTCGTCTAAAGCCCTGTACTCTCTGTACCACAAAAAGTCTTTACTTGAATCTCGAAGTTGGTGAATCAAATTGTCAATTATCTTTTCAAAATCTTTTAAAAAGTAAATTGTTAACAAAAGCCTCTGTGGTATGATAAGAAAAACAGTTTCGAATAGGGATGTTAACAATTAATGGCTAGTAATCACAAATAATTATCTGGAGCTATAAAACCGATTTAATATTTCTAGATTTGAATCAAATAGTCGGAATAAAATAAAAAAAAAAAGATATAGCGATGTTCTAAACAAAGAAAAAAAAAAACATTGATATATGATTGCAACATGTACATGCGTTCGGGCCGCATAATATACTCTGGCGGGCCGCATTCGGCCCGCGGGCCGTAGTTTACCCACCCCTGTCATATCACATCGACTTCTATAGGTTATCGTGTGATTCGTTTCATGTCATCTCAATAAACCCATTAGTGTGCTTATTGTTGTAACTTTATACACAGAATGACTCAAGAAACGTGGTTTCAATAACTACACTAATATTTTTATTTATTTCTACAAATTCACTTAACATTAAATCTACAACTAAACTAAGCTAAACTAATAGATCCAGGTGAAAAAAAAATCACTACTGGCGAATAGAGAATCGACGTGTTACGTTAAGGTAACGAACTCGTTGTTCTAAAAATAGCTCTCTAACTACTATAACTACTGTCCACTTTTTTTTTTCTCTGGTCACTGCTTATATCCAAAGTCAGAAGTAGATCCCCGCGCCCGTCAAACCAGGTCACGTGACTGGTCTCTCAATGCAAGGACCTGATGCTAGCGCCAGTTGAGGAGGGGAGGGGGAGCGACAGTTTTTTTTCACCCCCCCCCCGATCTCTTTATTTTTACACACCTGTCCAGGTGAGAAAATGGCGCAGAGTCGTGAGTCAGTAGGAAGAGAGTTAGAACATTATAAATGAAACGAATACTTCTGTAATAACGAGAAAAGAAAAACAAAATCGATCATCATAACAGGGAGTCATGCGCTCTCTAGGTTTTGGGGAGAGAAAAGCTTCAAATGTGTTTGAAATGAAACCCTCTTTCAGTGGAACAAATTATTTTTATCGGGGTTCACATTTCACAAAGTCGATAAAAATGAATAGCAGTTTTACTCACACAATAGTTGACCATCAGCAAGAAGACATACTGTTTCGACAATCAGAACACAAACACACAGATTAAGAAAACTTTAAAAAAAAAGAATAACTGGCATAAAAAAACAACTAAACCAACTCAATACTGTGTGACCTATAAACAGGTTAGTATCAGCAGATCGAACAGCCTGTGACCAGTGGACTACATTGATAAGAAATGGAGATAATTAAAATCGGATTATATTCATTGAAGTTTGTTTTTATATTACAAGTATCTGTTGAAAGGTTGCGATCTTTTTTAATGTGGCGTTGACAGGGGGATCAGGCGATCAGGGGAAGGTGTTGGTGGTGGCGTGGGGGGAGGGGGGAGTAAGTCAACATTTCGAAAGACAATCTTATCAGATTTTTTAATTAAACTTATAATACTTTACGAGGTAAAGTAGTGCGATGTTTAACCCACATCATGTTTGGGCACAGCGGTACTATCAGCACGAAAGTTGTACTAGTACTATCAGCACGAAAGTTGTACTAGTACTATCAGCACATAAGCTTTTTTAATACTCTCAGCAAAATGTTGTACTAGAACTATCAGCACTTAACTTGTACCAGTGCTCTCGGAACTAATACAGTACTAGTACACTGTACTCTCAGCACACATGTTTTACTAGTAATATCAGCACTAATGTTGTACTAGTAATATCAGCGCTAAAGCTATATTAGTACTCTTATCACCAACGCTGTAGTAGTACTCAAGACATCAAAGTATTTACAACAGCAATGTTTCATCCGACATATTTGTTATTCTATTGATAGCTACTAAAATTTCTTAAAACGGTTTTAAAACAAGTAATCTGCTATAAAAAAAAAGACCACAGCCATTACTTAGTGTGAATGACTAGGGGCCCCATTAGTCCCACTTTAAGAATATAGTCATGGGCCCTCCCTAAATGATATTAGAAAGAATACTGTATAGGGCTAGGGGTCATTGAGGGCAGTCCCTCTACTCTGAAATGTACTAGCAATAGAACTCTGAAATGTACTAGCAATAGAACTCTGAAATGTACTAGCAATGGAACTCTGAAATGTACTAGCAATAGAACTCTGAAATGTACTAGCAATAGAACTCTGAAATGTACTAGCAATAGAACTCTGAAATGTACTAGCAATAGAACTCTGAAATGTACTAGCAATAGAACTCTGAAATGTACTAGCAATAGAACTCTCTGCAGTAGCACTGTTTCACGTAGAGTTCGTCTGGTTCATATACAATCAAGAATAATGAAAAAAAGATAACTTTCAGATTATACTTGCATTCTATTTAAGCTTAAAACAAGAGCACACAGTAGATAACTCGATCGATTTCAATTAGTTTTTAGATATTTAATCATAATTAACAAAACTCTATAAAACAACAACAATTAAACAACATGTTATATAAGGTAACAAGAAGAGAATAACTGACACATTTTCAAAGACATCCTATTGTAAGACATATTTTGTTTTAAATGTGTGTCTAATGCCATTGCATAGACGTTTTCGTAAATTTATTAAAAACAAAGATAGATGAATAAAATTGTTATATATTTTTGGATATACAAAAATATGAATTTAAATATTTCACTAAGTTAAATAAAAATAAAAGCGTTACTGAACATATGTGTGTTTCATTTATATCTTTCCTTAATCGATTTGTTTCTCCAGTCTTAAAGTGTGAATGAGATCCGTTCTGAAGATGAGACCAACAATTTGTGTCGCTGTAATTCTAGCAATGGTGACTGTGTCGTGGAGTCAAGAAAGTAATTAATTTTTCATTATATATAATATGATAATTAATATATTTTTTGATAATGAGCATAAATCATAAATATTCATACAGGTATCCAAATATACAATGGTACATTTTGTATAAGAGTTTCATTTAATATTTCAATCACATGTCAATCGGACCTACTTTTCAACATTTCATTAAGTCAGTACTTTAATATATCGGAAATGAATGCTGAAATATATTGTTGTCGTTGAATATTTAAGTATTGAGTGATTGCGTCGGATTAAGTGCGAAATCGGCATCGTCTTATCACTAACAATAATGTTTAATAGCGAGTGAAAAAAATTGATCATGTGAAATACCTAGTATTAATATAATACTTTGAAATGTACACACACACACACAGACATATATATATATATATATATATATATATATATACACATATATATATATGTATATATATATATATATATGTATATAAGGCCGAAACAAATTTCAAAAACGGTTTGATAAATGATTCATTAGCCACGGCATATTGAGGTATTTTTGGCTAGCACAACTCTCAGCTGGTTTTACTCCCGTAACTTCAACTTATGTACTCATTTCAAACTAGGTGAACCTGGGGACATACACCAGGACCTTAACAAATCCAAAGGTTATCACTGAGTTTCGAACCCGGAACCCCTCCAGTCTACAGTGCAGTGCTATACACAACACGATCACACGTTCCCTTAATATTTAAACTTGATCTCCCATTTTCTTATTACCAGCATGCTATGACTCTACCCAAGTTGACTTGGTTTTCCTGTTGGACGCATCCTGTCTTCAGTACAACGTTCTACACTGCAAGACCTTCATTCTCCCTTTAAAATGTTAACTATCTCACATTTTCTTTTTACCAGCCTGTTACAACTCTACCCAAGTTGACTTGGTTTTACTGTTGGACGCCTCTACCAGCATCGAGCATGAGAACTGGACGAAAGAGATTGATTACGTCATTGTCTTCTTGGAGGGTTTCTTTCTCGACCTGGACGACGTCAGGTTTGGCGCAGTGATGTTCAACAAAGACTCTCAAAAGTTGTTTGACCTGAAGACTTACTGGAACCCGATACAGGCAGTTTTTGTAAGTTATCTGTGTGTGCCCGCGTTCTCAAACATGTGTTTCGCGTACCCCAAGGGGGTATTGGAAAAGGTATGGAGGGGTTTGCAGCCACATATTAGTTGTTTGCCGCGTGACTCATGACAAAACACCTGCCCAAGTATCGCATCAGAAATTTAATCACATTCCATCATGAAAAAGAGGACAATTATTCGCGAACGTTAAGTGTGAGGTGTACCCACGGATATACTTTCGCACCTTTTGATGTACAGTCGCGAAAAAAGGATGAGAACCGCTGGTATATTTGTAGTGGCTGGACGATACCAGATACATGATTTCAATACCATATACAATATTTCTTTCGATTCTTTAGCATTCCAGAACCGGATAAGTAGTTGATTATTTTTTTATTTGTAAACATGCAACGGATTTGGAAATTTATTTATTGAGCTCCACATGGGTACCAGTTCACTAATGTTATGATTTCTTTTAAGCATTTATAACAGGCAGGTATCAATTTTGATTGCAGGCTCTAAAGGGCATTCCCTACCCTGACATAAAGGGCACCAACACACATTTAGCGTTAAACCAGGTCATGTCTTATCAAATGTTCAGTGAAGCGTCCGGTGGCCGAGACAATGTGAAGGACGTTGTGGTTTTGTTGACCGATGGTCGTCCTGGTCAGCCAGAATTAAGTAAGTGAATTTATTGTTTCATTATTTATTGAATTTTTTCATAGTTCAATACATTTATAAATGTTGTTTTAATTTATTTTAAAAGAATTCGAAAAATATTTTTTAGCATTACATCATTAGAATGTGATAAAAATAAATTTGCGGAATATAAATTATCATAGATTTAGCACAGGATATGAGGCTAGCCATAAAATTGACAGACATATGGATTGATACATTGGTGAAAAGACAGACGTTTAACTTAATGTAATTATAGATAAACAGACAGCTTATTTAAAAAAAAAAATAACACTACACGTTTTCTGTTGAAATACAAAATTTGAAAAAAAAATTAATTATCCATCATTAAAAAATACCGACAGATAGATAGAGGATAGATAGATTGACAGACAGATAGATAGATATATAGATATTAAACGTGTTTGGTAAAGGGTTAATTAAAAATAAAAACAAAATGAATCTCTTCTGCTGATTTTTAAAGCTAATTGTCCACTTTGTTGGTCTGTATTTCGTAATGAGACAAAAAAAAACTACAACAAAGGGAAAATGAAATCAAACTGATTAATCAATACTAATTGACTTGTTTTCTTTGTTCATTATTTGTCCTTCAGCCAAGGAGGGCGTGGACAGGCTGCAGGCTGCAGGTATCTCGGTTATCGCAGTGGGTGTAGGTCATGTCAGTGATGAAGGGTTAAGCGGAATGGGCAGCCAGCCGGTCAAGGTGCTTACACCAGAGCATCACCATCTCAGGGACTACATCCGGAGACATATCAGAAGACCAACTGTGTCGGTGAGTACCCGACTAGCCCACCCCATGGTTCGCCACCCTCGGAGAATACATGTTGTGTGTATGTACTAGTTGCGCAGCAGAATATCTGCTGTCAGAATATTATTATATGTGGGTGTGAGAACTGTGTTGGGGTAGTTAGCGTGTGTTTGAATGGCATGGCGTGGGTTTGATCGTGAAAAGGGTGGAAGCTCTAAGTCGTGAATGGAGAGTGACCGGAGTGACCAGTGTGACCAGTGGAGCATGGCTGCATTTGGTTGAGGAGATCAGGGGTTAGGAGGGAAGGTGGTTAAAGGTGAACGTGGAGAAGGGAGTTAACCCACAGTAAAGATTTTATCGTATGGGACAGGTGCTAGTTCACGAGTGTAATAGTTGGGCCGTTGGTGATTATACTATTTGTCTGGAGTTTATTAAACTTATATTATTTTGTGTTTATGAATACATTGTTCCTATTACTGATTTGATATTTGAAGTGTTCGCTGTTGTGTATTAGTTTGAGAATCGCGCATTGCAGTGTTTCCTTGTGCGAATTTTTCCCAAGTGACATTTGGTGCGTGGTGTTCAAGAGGCAGTTGGGATGTTGATCTTAAAGAATGCGGACATATTATGAAGTATTAACGAAGGAGATAAATTAGGGGCTCAACAAGATTCTGTACACCAGTGCTTCTCAAAGTGGTGGGCCGCGGCCCCCTAGGGGGCCGTGCACTGTCCGGAGGGGGGCCGTGGAATTTCGAAAAATGTGACACATAAAATATAATTAACCTAATGCATTGTATTTAAATAGCATTAATATATGTTTAAAATCTAGTTTATCTTATTTTATATGTTGCATTCTTTCACTCTTTCATTGTTAACATTAGAAAAAGCATGTATTGACTAGTAAAAGTTTGCATATAGAAGTTTAAAATTATAAATTTAAGCAATCTAAACCAAAAAAAAATAGGGGGGGCCGCGACATATTGATTGGCGTTCCAAAGGGGGGGGGGGCGGGGCGTGACTTCAAAAAGTTTGAGAAGCACTGTTGTACACATCATATTCTACAAAGAACCGTGTATATATTTCTGAAATTAAATATTTAATGCATAGAATATCGTTGTCTATTTTTCAGCTTTGCTATTTAATGAAGATGCACTGCAAAGATTCGTGCGATTTGAAAAAAAAGAGTAATTTATTTAATCAATCGATCGTTGATACTATAATAGATCGATAATTAAGTTAGGAGACTGGGGATTTTCGTAAATATTAATTTATCAGGAATACTACATGATGAGTAATTTAGTTAAATCTTATCGAAGTTATATTGGTTGTTCGAAAATATTTCACACCTTATGTGTCTGATCTGGATTCATACGCGCTACTGTTTGAGCCACAGGAGTCGGATGGTCGTGTGGTAAGGCGCTCTACTGTTGACCTGAGGTTCAGTGGCTCGATCTCCGGTGAGGACCAATGGATATTTCAGGTCTTGGCTCAAAGTCCCGATATATCTCCCTGTGGTGCCTCCATGGCCACTGCACTATAGGCTATTGTGGGGGATAAAAGAATGGAACATAAAACCGTCCGGAATAGTGGTTGATAGGATCTAGGAGATCTCATCCTTACAAGGACACACACACACACACACACACCGTTGAACCACAGATCCTTTATGTTGGTGCGGGTGGGGGAGGGGGGTAAGGGCGAATGGCCGTTATACTAACCACACAACCCCTTCATATGTCATGGTCACTACCTCTGCCCCGATGAGCTGAGCCCTTAGGGGAACTTTTTCTTTTTTTTTTCATTCATCTACTAGCAAATCATACTCTAATGTGACAGACCGTTTTTTAAGAAAATGTGAAATCATCTGCTAAAAATATGTTTACGTATTATAATTTTTTTTTTCGTTTTTGAACGCACCCCCTTTTTTATATGCAGTGTGTTAGAAATGTTATTAATTAAAATGCAGTGTGTTAGTAATGTTATAAATTAAAATGCAGTGTGCTAGAAATGTTATAAATTAAAATGCAGTGTGTTAGAAATGTTATAAATTAAAATGCAGTGTGTTAGAAATGTTATAAATTAAAAAGAATAAAAAAAAAGATGTTTTTATTTGTTTATACCAGTACCTCCGGTCGTTCCGTGCGACAGCAACACCAAGGCGGATATTGTGCTACTCATAGACGCCTCAAGCAGCATCGGACACCACAACTGGCAGATACAGCTGAAGTTCATCTCAGACATGGTCCAAGCTTTCACCATCGGACCTCAAGATGTCCTGTTTGGTTGCGTTATCTTTGACCGCGAAGCGACTAAAAAATTTGACCTGAAATCACACACAGACAAGACCAGTCTCTCCCAGGTATGGAACAATAGTTCAGCCAGGGCCGGTTTAAGACAAGTTCCCATTAGCACTTAAAAGCCAATTGGGGGCAAATGAAGTGTAGAAACTCGTTTGTTTCTCTAGTCACTGCATATATAGTGGATTCTGCTTAATTAGGACACCACTTGGATTGGGACAGCCGCTTATTTAGGGACAAATCTCAAAGAAAAACCAAACCAAGAAGCTTTTCAATAGTAAATGTGTATGTTTAGTTGGACAGCCGCTTAATCGGGACAAAAAACCTCGGTCCTGATGTGTCCCAATTAAGCGGAATCGACTGTAATGGGGATTGAGAGCCTAACGCATTGTCAAGCCGTCTTTACTTCCATCAAGTAAATTAAAAATACACATGGTAAGCTGGGGAATCTTCGAGGACATTTAACGAATTGCTTCTAGTACCGGGAAAAATTTCGCTTGGTTCCCATCGATTACCAAATCCTGGGACCGTCGCCCTTACTCGAAAATACGTCCCTGCATATTCTGCGATAACAGGGGAGACTATTGTTTGAGACAAACCAACCCCCCCCCCCCAGCCCAGTAGCGTGAAAATTTTACAGGAGGGGCCCGGCATACTACAGCAGGAGCCAGGCATTCTACAGCAGGAGCCAGGCATTCTACAGCAGGAGCCAGGCATTCTACAGCAGGAGCCAGGCAATAGCTGGGGTGGGGCGGCAGGTAATACATTGTACAAAGTAGAACAAATAAGCAGGGGGGGCCAGACAAAACTCAGGGGGGCCTGGCCCCCTTGCCCCCTCCCCGCACGCTACGGGCCTGTCCCCCCCCCCCCACCATATCCACACAAAAAACTGTTTCAAAGTGACAGTGTAAAGTATAATGATTGGTTTACCAGTGATGAAGTAATACGTTCTGAGTGTAATATTTAACTTTACAGGCGGGGAGGTTAGCGATTTTTCATTGGCTGCTGGAACAAGTGATGCTGAATGTATACATCTGAGCACAAGAAACATGTGTTTAAATGTATATGTAATAAGCTACTTTGTATTGTGCCTAAAATTTGTGTTTTTTTTTTTTTAAATATAGTGTTTGTGTCACAAAAGACTCTTTGCCAAACAGTTCAGCCAGTGTTCAACAGCCTGTGGGTCGGGTTATACAGCAAGTAGACCCGGCTCACAACCATAGAAAGCCTACCAGCGTGTCATTAGAAGAATTAAACTTCCTTTCCCGTTATTGCAGGCTTTACTAAACATCCGCTACCCCAATATTCAAGGCACCAGGACCGATTTGGGTCTGTCTGAGATTAGGACCCGAAGAATGTTTGACACCGCGGCTGGCGGCAGGGACGACGCTAGAAACATAGTGATTGTGTTTACTGATGGTCAGTCAAACAATGCCTTGCAAAGTATAAGTACAAGTGTGTCAAACAAAAAGTACACGTGTGTCGAACAAAGTAAATACATGTATGTCAATTAAAGCAAGTGTATGTCAAAACAAAGTAAGTACATGTGTGTCAAACAAAGTAAGTGCATGTATGTCAAACACAGTATATATGTGTGTCAAACAAAGTAAGTGCATGTATGTCAAACAAAGTAAGTGCATGTGTGTCAAACAAAGTAAGTACATGTGTCAAACAAAGTAAGTGCATGTGTGTCAAACAATGTAAGTACATGTGTGTCAAACAAAGTAAGTACATGTGTGTCAAACAAAGTAAGTACATGTGTGTCAAACAAAGTAAGTGCATGTATGTCAAACAAAGTAAGTGCATGTGTGTCAAACAAAGTAAGTACATGTGTGTCAAACAAAGTAAGTACATGTGTGTCAAACAAAGTAAGTACATGTATGTCAAACAAAGTAAGTACATTATGTCAAACAAAGTAAGTACATGTATGTCAAACAAAGTAAGTACAAGTATGTCAAACAAAGTAAGTACAAGTATGTCAAACAAAGTAAGTACAAGTATGTCAAACAAAGTAAGTACATGTATGTCAAACAAAGTAAGTACAAGTATGTCAAACAAAGTAAGTACATAGTATGTCAAACAAAGTAAGTACATGTATGTCAAACAAAGTAAGTATATATGTATGTCAAACAAAGTAAGTATATGTATGTCCAAACAAAGTAAGTAAATAATATGTCAAACAAAGTAAGTACATGGCATGCCTTAAACAATGTAAGTGCATGTGTGCCAAACAATAATGTTTAAAAATACATGTGTCAAACAAAGTAATGTGTCAAACATAATGTTAAGTACAATACATAATACAAAATAATACAATATGTGGAAACAAAGTAAGTACATATATGTCAAAGCAACAAGTACATATATGTCAAACAAAGTAAGTACATGTATGTCAAACAAAGTAAAGTACATGTATGTCAAGCAATGTATTGCAAATTAAGTGTACGTAACTTTCTTCAGGTTAAAATCTCACTTTTGTTACAGCACAGTTAGCGGAAAGAAGCTTGTTTGTTAGTTTTCTTTTTTTTAAAAAGTGCATACATCAGAGACTTGCTCTGTCCGCCGCAAGGGGCTCAATTTAGTTCAAATAGAGGACGGAAGGGTTATGTAAAGTAGAAGGGTTTATCCAGATAAAATGACCATTACATTTAGAGAGGGTTTATCTAGAACGTAATGGTTTATTTAGAACTTTAGGGTTTCTCTAGAACATAAGGGTCTATCTAGAACGTAAGGTTGATCTAGAACGTAAGGTTGATCTAGAACGTAAGGATTTATTTATAACGTGCAGGGTTTCTCTAGAACGTAAGGGTTCATCTAGGACTTAAAGTTTTATCTTTAAATGAAGAGTTTATTTAGAACAGGGCTTATCTAGATCAGAAGGGTGTATGTTAAGCAGAAGACTCCATCTAGATATAATGACCATTTTATTACAGAATGGCTCATCTGGAGCAGGACGGTAGTGAAGGACGTATAGGGGCTAGGGCGTTGTGCTAGCCACACAGTCTCTTTATCTGCCGTGATTACAGAAACAGATGAATTCTAAACTTCATCTGACAGGATCGTGTATTATGCTAGGAGACATTTACTTTTTTTTCACATCTAGAACGGAAGAACTTATCTAGAACAGAAAGTTTTAAGTGAAGGTTATATGTAAGACAGAATGGATACTCTATGGCATTGATATTTGTTATATTCCTAAATCATGAACTAATGACGTAGTTAACAATACATACAGAGATAGACTCTTGTAATCGCTACCCAATTAGGTTAATTTCTTTTAAGTTATATGAACCATTGTATTAGTGGAAGGAGGGTCATATGTGATGGGTAAACATACTAATTTGTGTGTGTCTGTGTGTGTGTGTGTGGAGAAAGAGAGAGAGAGAGAGAGAGAGAGATACACACATAAATAGATTGACATTTAGTTAGATACATAGATTATGGCTCACTAAGGATTATTAATTGATTGATTGAATTTAATTAAAAGTTTAGTAAAGCTCTTCATAATATCTTGCAGCTAAGTATCAAGCCGATGTACTCAGAGACACAGGTGTTACCATTTTATCAGTTGGTATTGAGGAGTTTAACCTTGAAGAGCTATTGAACATTTCCAGTAGAGTGGAATATGTCTCCAGTTCCCCGAAATACGAGTACATTGGCTTTTTAAAGAGCAGCCTGGTTAGAAGCACCTGCGAGGGTAAGTTATGTTGATATAACACTTTCTCTCGTGACAGAACTTTTCTTTCTTCTCTGTAGTTTTAGTCGACAGAGAGATATATAAAAGGATTACAGATGAGAAGATGCATAGAACTATAAGAAGATAAAGAACGACAGACTTACAAATAAACAGATAGATGATTATAATTATATACAAAAACCGAACGATAGATAGATAAAAAAATGACTTTGTAAAGAATGTCAGTTATACAAATAGATCGGTAGGTAGGTAGATTGACAGATTGAATGATAGAATGGTCAAATTATAAAAAGGCACATAAAAAGAGTAAAAGATAGCTAGATCGATATAAAGATAGATATATAGATTATAGATAGATAGATACATAGACATACAATATATATATATATATATATATATATATATATATATAGATAGATAGATAGATAGATAGGCAGATAGATAGATAGATAGATAGATAGATAGATAGATAGATAGATAGATAGATAGATAGATAGATAGATAGATAGATAGATAGATAGATAGATAGATAGATAGATAGATAGATAGATAGATAGATAGATAGATAGATATTATTTCCAGTATGTGGAATAGATACTTCACCAATCAAGATAATAAACTGTGTTTAATGAAGGTATGTTTGATTAAGAAATTTCTGTTTGATTTTTTTTTAAATTTTACGCTATTTTTTTTTTTTGCAGATGCTCACAGTGTTGCTTAAAACAAGTCTTGGGCTCAGAAATCATAATGAACATAATGAACAGAATAAGCTTAATGAACATAATGAGCATGATGAACATAATGAGCACGATGAACATGATGAGCATGATGAACATAATGAGCATAATGAGCATAATGAACATAATGAGCATAATGCACAAAATTAGCGTAATGAACATAATTAGCGTAATGAACATAATTAACATTATAAACATAATTATCGTAATGACCATAATGACCATAATGTATGATGATGAAACATAGGACATCATTGTTTAGTTTTTATTTATTGCCACAAAAATTGGAACTCACTTTCGAACTAGTCAGAATCTCATTTCGGTTTTTGTCTTGGAAATATACATCTAACTTACAATAAAATCAATCAGCTGTAATCAGGTGTTTTGTTTTGATGCTGATAGAATCCTATTTGTATTTGTTTGTTGATATCCCTTCATGCAATGTTATTTTAATAGACATCACGTGGTTTATATATCACACACATGCCAAGCTGGAATAATACATTGTCATAACTTTTGCAATTTGAGACACTGCACGCTTTTGGTGGTGCGTGCGAACGAGAGGGGTTTAAAAAAAAAATGCACTGCTTAGGTTTGTGAGGCGTTTGTCTATATGTGTGCATTAGGAGAACACGCTATTGAATGCTGCTGATTTCAAATATTTGTCCAGTTGTTTATATTTGTTTTCAATAACTGGGATCCCTGTTAAGTCCACACCCCCTTCTCTCAAAGTCATTTTTGAAACGCATGCCTTTTGAAAACTAGAGAAATTCTTTGTGCAAGCGGAATCTGTGTGTTTGTGGGGGGAGGGGGGAGGGGGGGGAGAGAATTTCCAATCTCTCGATAAGTTCGGTACCTGTTTTTTACCAGTTAAGACAGCCACTTTACTTAACTTGCAACTGTAAGACAAGGGAGGCCAGCCATTTGACCTTACTTGCAACTGTAAGACAAGGGAAGCCAGCCACTTGACCTAACTTGCAAACTGTAAGACAAGGGAGGCCAGCCACTTGACCTAACTTGCAACTGTAAGACAAGGGAGGCCAGCCATTTGACCTAACTTGCAACTGTAAGACAAGGGAGGCCAGCCACTTGACCTATCTTGCAACTGTAAGAAAAGGGAAGCCAGCCATTTGACCTAACTTGCAACTGTAAGACAAGGGAGGCCAGCCACTTGACCTTACTTGCAACTGTAAGACAAGGGAGGTCAGCCATTTGACCTAACTTGCAACTGTAAGACAAGGGAGACCAGCCACTTGATCTAACTTGCACCAGTTGGATAGAAAAGTTAAATGATCTTTCACGTTCTGGGAAGCAATGGACGGGTGAGCGGTGTAAACCTATTGACTGTTACCATGAGGGTCTAGGGTTCGATCACCGGTGAGAACTAATAGATTTTTCAGATCATGGTGAAAGTTCCCTCCGATGTCTCCCATAACGCCTTTATGGCGACTTAGCCATCTGGCATCTGTTGACTGAAAATATTTTAATAGGCTTGAACGTTCAATGAAGAAGCGTTCTCGTCCCTCTGAGCATGCTGGTGTTGGTATGTTGCTATGTAAAGTGACGTGAGCCATGACAATACTTCGATTGTCCCTTGTGTTAAAGTTTTCCTTTGTCTATTTTTGAAGCCATTCACAATGGGGAAGAGCAAAATTGCAGACATAAAGCTTTACGTAACAAATGAATGACCCTTTAATCGTAAAACGTTTCAATTCTTTATAAGGCTTTATTGAGTTTTTTTTTATATGTTATTGAAATGAAAAACAAACCAACTTCCCAAGAAATTGAAAAAAAGCGTAAAAATAACCATATTTCAAAATACTTGTCTCAATGTATCTAAAAAATCTAATTTATAATATAACTGAATTCAAACATTTACTCATGCAACTGTTTGATATGTATGTTTATTTACGTACTAAGAGAAACTTTTTGAAATAATTAAAAATTTGAGAGAATATCTTACGATATTGAACAAAAAAAAATAAAAAAAAAGATACACTATCTTTTTACACCAAAATTTATAAAATGTGTCACTATTGTTGAAGATTAAGTAGTGAAATATTTTGATAAAAGTTACGTACATTGTAGTAATTTTTAAGTAACTCCACTTCCTGAAACGTTAAGATAATTTATCATAAAATTGGATCATAAACAATCCTTGTAATAAAAAGAAAGAAAAATGGAACAAGATAAAAAAAAAAGTTATGAAGATTAGCCAAACAGGCATGTCTACATTGCAGGCAGCTTTAGAGATGTTGATTATTGACATTTAGATTGAAACAATAAATCAGAATTAAAGCAATAGAGAAATAAAATTGTGTATTTAAGGAAGTCTAGGGGACATAGCTGAAACATTTTCTAGGTAAGTGTTTTTGTTTTTTTCAAAAGAGATGCGTTTAGTGCACTGTTATAAAGTTTTACTGAATGTAAATAACAATTTCTTGTATGCTTTGTGAGACAAATGAAAAATATAAACAATTTAAAAAAACAAAAAAGTAAAAATTAAATATATTATTAGAGCTTACAAAAATTCATACAATAAATGTTTACTATAAATATAGACTTGGTTGTCTTTTATATATATATATATATTTATATATATACACACACACTTTGTATTTACTTATTTCAACTTTTATAATAATCTACAGTTAGGTATATTTAGTTTAGAATTTTATAACGACGAATTTTTGTTCAAAAAATTGTACATCCATGACTTATTAATATTTTTTATATGAATCTTTGAATGATCTAAAGACATTTTTTAAATAAGTTTTCTTTAAAAAATATATATTTTATAATAATTATTTTAAAAAAATAATCTTTCTACTGTATTTTATACGCTATAACAAAAATACCATTTGAATGACTAATCATTTTAAGAATTCTTCATCCTGAAAAAAAAAAAGAATCCGAGACTTTTTTTACGCTAATTGCTGATTTACTTTATACGTATGTCCACTAGCGTAGGAAGGGTTGCCAAATAAGCGTCATTAAATATTTTCAGGGCGCGAAATTGTAACTCATACAAAGCGCCACAAAAAAAAAACAACTAGCTACAGCTTCTTGTTAGCCCCGGTAGAGTAGGGAGCGTACCGCTGGTTGTGCGGCAGTTCAGGGAGCCAAACTAGGAAGCTGCGCCGAAAGAGCGATGGTGAATGTTTATATACTTTTTCAAATTGGGAGGAGGGCGCCCAAAACTGTAACGTGCACAGGGCGCCACAATTTCTAGTTACGTAAGCCTTATATGTACTTTTGATACTAATTTTATTTTCCCCAGTATCCATGTGTAAATGAGATCCGGTTTGAAGATGAGACTAACACATTGTGTTGTTGTAGTCCTAGCAACGGTGGCTGTGTCGTGGAGTCAAGAAGGTAATTTGCATTTTGTATTTACCCGTAAAACAGTTCAAGAGAAATTAAAATATAAAAGGAGAGCGATAGGCATTAATTTTTTTTCGGACATTAATGGTGTGTGATTTTGTTTTTAAAGAATGTCTTTTTTGAGGCAAATATAATAAATACTAAACTTATAAAACGTAATACAATGACTTTTAACTATGTAAAATGACATAATGATAACAAAATGTCATTACCATAATAAAAGTGCAATTTCTGATCCATTGCAAGTTTATTTCTTTAACGCGTTAAAACAGTACCACACACATATATCATTATGTTTTAACCATCAGCGCCCAAGACATGCAGAAACATTCCCCAAGTTGACCTGGTTCTGTTGCTGGACGCATCAACCAGTATCGGACCGTCCACCTGGAAGAAAGAGATCCAATACGTCACAGACTTTATCCAAAGTTTCAGTTTGGGACTGGATGACGTCAGGTTTGGCGCGGTGATGTTCAACAAGTACTCCAACAAACTGTACGACCTGAAGACTTACCACAACCCTCTACAGGCGGCCAAAGTAAATAGTTTGTGCTACTTTTTTTGCAAATAATACAGTGGAACGGGTGGTCGTGTAATGTAGAGCGCTGCAGTAGGGGTCCCGGGATCAAACCTGAGAACCTTGAGATTTGTTAACGTCCAGGTGAAAGTCCCCGCTTTTAAAGGGCACATGACCTATATAGTTGGGGGAGCAAAGGCGGAGGGCGTTGTGCTAGTCACTTAAACCCTCAATACGCCGATGCTACAGAAACAAATGAATTCTACTCTTTATCTTTCCCAATAAGTCCTTTGGGGCTTTATGGAACCATTATAGTGCAAAAAGATACTACTGTTGCCCAACGATAAGCAATACATTAGTATTACATATGCATTTTAACTGTGGAAACATGAAAAAATGTCATTTAAATAATTATAATGTATTTTGAAGAATGTATGTAGAGTCTGAACCGCCGCACCCCCCCCCCTCCCCTTTCTCCTCGACAAATGATTGTTACAACATCTCTGCTATAGACAGTGTGCACTTTCGATATGCAAAAAAAAATATGATGCACGAAAACAGGATCAATGAATCGGCACTTCTTTTATTTCCCAGGCTCTGAAGGACATCCCCTATCCTGATGTACAAGGCACCAACACACATCTGGCGTTGAACCAGGTCCTGTCTTATCAAATGTTCAGTGAAGCGTCAGGCGGCCGAGACAACGTGGAGGACGTTGTGGTTGTGTTGACCGATGGTCGCTCTGGCCAGCCAACATTAAGTAAGTTGACTAGAACTTGGACTGTTTTAGTGACGTAACACATGAGTGAAATTTAGTCTGATCAATGAGCTGAAAACTACTTGATATTATAATTATAATAGTTCGACTCATAGTAAGATGACTAACACGTTAACTGAGAGACGTTTTATATGTAAACACAAACACCTAATGCCTATGCAATCGAGTTTAAAATACGCACGTATTGATAATCAAGACTGACTGAAGTTGATAAGTGTTCAGGTTGTACTGAGATAAACGATTTATGCCACTTATATGACCACCTAAATGGTCGTGCGGTAAATCGCTCGACTGTCGACCTGAAGGTACACGGTTCAATCTCCAGTGAGGACCAAGGTAATTTTTCAGGTCTTTGCTCAAGTCCACAATATATCTCCCGTGGTGCCTCCATGGCCATTGCACTATCGGCTATGGTGGGGCTGAAGAAGAGTACCATGAAAACCGTCCCATAAGTGGTTTCATCTTATCCTTACATGGACTTCACACACTTATATGACCAGTGCAGCTATGGCTTAAGACCCCCCTCACATTCTTCCCCCCCCCCACTTATTCTTGCCCCCCCCCCCAAAATTGCCCAGGTCAGCAATTGCCATATGTACTTCAGTATTTGGCAATGACATAATATCTGGACTTAAAAAAGGGCCCCATATCCTTATGTCCACCCCCACCTCTCTCCTAAATTTTTGCAGAAGATAAATTTGCCCTTAAGGTTAATCAGGTTCAGATGACGTGTAAACTAGATGTGCTAGCCACACACACATTGTGTATATATGCAGTGGCAACAGAAACTGAAGAACTCTACCCACTGGTTTTCCAAAAAACCTTTAAATACTAAATACTCCTCGGCTTCCCCCCCCCCCCCATTACAGTGGCTCTAGTTTAGGGGATCTATAAAGTGTAATGTATTTATAAAAGTGATTTGGGCTCTGCGTTAAATCGAAAGTAAATAATTAATACACAGTATCCCAGTTTAAAATATAATCGTGAAAATATCGGATCTGCCCGGAACAAAAAATAACCTAGCCTACCGATCAAGCCTAAGGAGATGTAACTCTATGCAAAGGTTTTGAAGGATACAGCTAGTATATAATATTAACAGACGGACAGACAGTTAATCTAGATGATTGATACCGATTCAAATATTGTTTCCCCATTTTCTCATGGTTTAATTTGTTCTAGCACAAGAGGAGGTTGACAAGCTGCAGGCAGCTAATATTACCATCATCACAGTGGGCATCGGCAAAGTGAACACAGAAGAGCTGAGTCGAATGGCCACCAAGTCAATGAAGGTGTTCTCTACCGAGAACAATCAGCTTAGGGACTACATCAAGAAGACCTACGCCAAAGAAAACTGTGATCGTGAGTAGGCATAGAGGCTGCAAAGAGGTTAAGGGGGGGTCCTCCACGTGTATAACTTTAAAAAACAGCTTTGACGGCAATGAAATAGGGCGGCATTTTCAAATTTCGCCCCTAACCCTACTGCATATTCTTCGTATTCATTTACATTGTAATAAGACATTCAAGGCGGCCTTACGCAATGCGGCGCCCAATTTAATGGATGCTTGCGAGTCCTCCCTCTTCTCATTTTTTTTTACAATAACAACTATTACTATTAATAAGATCATATTCCTAATGTAAATTGCGGGGCCCCCATCATTGGGGCCCAATTTCGAGCATTGGTTTTAATCGGTCTAAGGCTGCTCCTTCATATAGTTATGAACAATGCATACTTTCTAATGGGCAAAAATGCGTTGGTTGCAGACTCTGTAGCTTTGAAAATTCTATATTTATTATTACTAACTGATAATATGTGCTTTTAGTTAACAAATTACTTTCTTAGTCATATTTTGTAAAAGTAGGAAAAATAAGTTAATTACAATTGCAAGTAGGCAACATACATCATTTTCGGGGTTAATTAAGGCGGTTCATTTCTCAGATAACTAAATACACTTTACTTAAGACAGATATTTATCTACGTACGTTGGATTCTATAACGTCTTCAAATTTCGACAATTTTCCAAACCGTAAACAGTGCCCGAATTCGGTGAATTCCGGAAAATAAATATGTTAAACATAATTAAAAAAAAAATGAGTATTACACTTAAAAGCTTTTCATTCAAATTGATATTTCCACTGGAATAATATTGAATTTTTTAGCATAACTTAGAATGACATACAAATGGAAAGTTATAAAACACAAAATAAAAAGTTGATATTTTCAATTGACCACAGCACCACCTGAGGTCATTCCCCGTACCAACTACACCATGCGGACATTGTCCCCTCTCATTTCGACGCTCACCAGCATCGGCCCCGTCGACCTGGCAGAAACAGGTCAATTCGCCTCTAAATTGTCCACGGATTCACTGTTGGACCCAAGGACGTCTCGATTTGGTTGGTCATCTTCAAACCTTGAGCCCCATCAAAATAGTTCGAACCTGGAACACCCTAAGTGACCTTGATTCACTCTCCCCAGGTAAGAAATTAATTGTTTAGCCTTGGCCGGAATCAAAATCTAGAGGTGATTGCATGCGGAAGGAAAATTAAAACAAAAACAGAAACAGAAGTTCGGATGGTTTATATATATATGGATTTCAAGATCGACGCAAAAGCTCACATGTGCTGGACGCTGAAATGAAGGGAAAAGGTTAAGATATAGAATTGATTCTAGTTTTAAAATTTATAATCGTATTATTTTTACTTAAACAACCTAAAGCTCAATCAGATTTTTAATATCAGAGTAAAAAAATTCAGATAGATAGACATTTTATAAATAATATATATATTCCTTAAAAAAATGGAACGAGGTTTTGTCCCAATTAAGAGGTGTCCCAATTAAAATACAAATTTATATTGGGTTTGGTTTGGTTTCTTGAGATTTGTCCCAAATAAGAGGTGTCCTAACTGCTAAAACCACTATATATATATATATATATATATATATATATATATATATATATATATATATATACATATATATACATAGTAAATTCTATGCATTCAAATAAAAAAGTAGTTGCCTTTTTACCATATTAAATGCCTATATTTTCCTTTCGCTCTGAAATAAGTAACTTATTGTTAGCTTATTTATTTTAAATCTATTATAAAATGTACAACAATGAAGTTAGTTTTCAGTATAAAGATCGGGTAAAATAATGTAAGAAATACAAAACGCATCAAATGTAATAACGCCAATTGTTTTATTACATTCATTACTATTTATCGTTTCTTAGCTGAGCTCATTGTATCAAATGCGTAATTTGTCTGTTTTGTTTATAAAAAAATATGTAAGTTTTAGTTTTTAAACATGCAGGAAAGAAATGGAGATATAAGCTGATACGTTTAATGTAAATTTCAAAGATATGAAACATAATATCTAAAATTCTTTATCGACGTCTCTTTGTTCCAGTCCCTACTGGAGATCCGATATCCCAACATCAGCGGCACCAACACTCACCTGGGTCTGTCTCACATCAGAACTAACAATTTGTTTGACGCTGCGGCTGGTGGCAGGGACGATGCCAGAAATTTGGTGATTGTGATGACCGATGGCCTATCAAATCACCCTAATCAGAGTAAGGCTGATTTATGTTCTTCTAGTGCTTTTATAATTCGTTTTAGCTATCTCAGCCGGACTAGACTTTTTGATTTTAGAATCTGTATAGGGAAGTATCTGTATAGTGCATGGATCAGGGGTATTCAATAAGTGCTTCTAGGTTAAAGTCGTCGGCTTATTTTGGGATAGAAAGGACGTAACTGGACCAGGCGTGCTAATGTAAGATAGAAAGGACGTAACTAGACCAGAAGTGCTAATGTATGATATAAAGGACGTAACTAGACCAGGGGTGCTAATGTATGATAGAAAGGACGTAAATTCACCAGGTTTGCTAATGTAGATAGAAAAGGACGTAATCTTCACCAGGAGTGCTAATGTAGGATAGAAAGGACGTAACTAGATTAGGAGTGCTAATGTAGGATAGAAAGGACGTAACAACTTTACCAGGAGTGCTAATGTAGTATAGAAAAGACGTAACTAGACCAGGAGTGCTAATGTAGGATAGAAAAGACGTAACTAGACCAGGAGTGCTAATGTAGGATAGAAAGGACGTAACTACACAAGGCGTGCTAATGTAGGATAGAAAGGACGTAACTAGACCATTTGTGCTCATGTAGGATAGAAAGGACGTAACTTCACCAGGAGTGCTAATGTAGGATAGAAAGGACGTAACTAGATTAGGAGTGCTAATGTAGGATGGAAAGGACATAAATAGCCTTTACCAGCCCGGTAGGATAAAGGACGTAACTTCACTCAGGAGTGCTAATGGTAGTATAGAAAGGACGTAACTAGATGAGTGTAATGTAGGGAGAAAGGACATAACAACTTTACCAGGAGTGCTAATGTAGTATAGAAAAGACGTAACTAGACCAGGAGTGCTAATGTAGGATAGAAAGGACGTAACTAGATTAAGAGTGCTTATGTAGTATAGAAAGGACGTAACTACACAAGGCGTGCTAATGTAGGATAGAAAGGACGTAACTAGACTAGGCAAGATTATCTATGATAGATTATTTTTCTTTCTAGAATAACATGGGCGTAAATAGTTTAGAAAGGTTTATGTAGGACAGTGGTGCGCCTTTTTCTTTCTAGAATAACATGGGCGTAAATAGTTTAGAAAGGTTTATGTAGGACAGTGGTGCGCCTTTGAGTCAAAACGGCTGGTCTTGGACAGAAGAGTTGGTAAAATATACAGTACTATGATTCTATTTTACGCTCTAAGATTCAGTGAGAGACACCCCAGTAAACCAAGGAATAGGCTTAAATATTGTGGATTCAAAAAAAAAAAATTATTCTAAAAAAGATAATGTAGAGACATTTTCTTAGAATATCTTTATCCGCACTTAATATAAAACAATTGGATACTTTACATATCAGCATGTAATTAACATCATAAACGCAGTCGGTCATTTCAAAGCCTTATCTCTAGGGCATAATCTCATGAAACATGCTCAAATGATGTATTCCCACGGCTTAATGTATTCAATAAAGTACACAGTCATTTATATATATATATATATATATATATATATATATATATATATATATATATATATATATAATAACATAATTTTCATTGATATCCATTAAATGAGAATCTGTTTTGAAATCCAATAAGGGAAATCGTCTAAAAATAAATTAAACGTAGGTTGATTGATTTCTTGCAGCTGCCAGTGAGGCGGTACTACTGAAGGGCAGCGGTGTTGACATGTTGTCGGTTGGTATCGGAACCGTCATCAATATTAACGAGCTTATTGCCATGGCCAGTGACCTAGAGTACGTGTTAAGGTCCCAGAGTTACGCCCTGCTGGACTACATCAAGAGAGACCTCGTCACCACTACCTGCGAGAGTAAGATGTCTTGATACATGTTTACTACATTGGTATATATATATCAGAGAGAGGGGTGGAGGGAAGGAGAGATAGACTGACAGACATGCAGTTATGCATCTGGACGAAAATATAGATAGATAGATAAATGGATAAATAGATACGTAGATAGATAGTTACAGAAAGAGATAAATAGATATATAAATAAATAGATAGATGGATGGACATAGATAGATGATATATATATATATATATATATATATATATATATATATATTAGGGTGCATCACCAAAAAAAAATTTTTATAATTGATCTGTCTGCTATTTAAATGTGTTCCACTGATCAAAAAAAGCATTGTGTAAAAAAATAAAAAATATTTGACAATATTTAGAGGTCCCCCGGACTTCAACAAAGTTTGCATAATTAAGCGAAAACTAGATAAAACCATCCTTCTTGTAAAGTCTTACAGACTTACATACAAAAAGTGAAGCGCTATATAAACTGTTTTATAGTCTTTGGTTTTATAATGTTTGGTAGCTATGATTGATTTTGATAAGCAGTTGTGCTAGAAATAAAATTGAAAATTCACATTTTATTAGCAAAAACAACACTTTTCCTTACCGCATATTGATGACCAAGTCAAGCATTTTAATTTCTTTATTTATATTATTTTAATTTCTGATACACACGACCTATATAATCAGAAAATGGAAATGATATGAAAAACAACAATAAAATGTTTACACCTTCTAAGGAAATGCTGGCTGACCCTGAATCAAGTTAATGCTTTCTACGAAAAAGCAAACATTCCAATGGTGACAGAGAGGAGAGCTTGTGAGAAGATTGTTCAGCTTCTTGATGAATACAATAAACTTCGTTCGAATTGATAAAAAGTCGCCGAAACACACCAGCCACCAAACGTAAACTGGAACAAATGAAATCTATGTTGGCAACAACTTTTCAACTGTGGCCACCAAATGTCGAGACTATTATCAAGAATGCAGAAGATCTTGCATTCTTGAGGTCTATGAAAGGAGACAGGTCTTCCTGCTTTGAATCATTTGACAAAACACTTGCAAAAAAAGTCGCTCGACGCCATTCACGAGATGTCGCAACATTGGAACGTCAGAAACGCGCAAGAGAAGAAAATGCAGCATGTTTAACGATATCAGTGCCTTCCAGCGAGGGTAGCAGTGACGAACCCATGATGATTCTACTTCTAAATCTTGAAGATAATATTGAGTTTGTTGATAACTGTTTGGATGATATAATGCCATTGCAAAAGCGAAGAAAGCCAACAGGAGCTTTAGTATTTGTACCTCAAGATGTTTTAAGCCGACATAATCTTGTGTCACTAGCGACAAGATTAAAGATTACACCAACACAGCAGGCAGCTTTCACACAGGGCCTTATTATTAGCGAGTCTGGGGTGATGTATCAATGGTGGCTTCTTCTGCATATGCCACTGCAGATCGTTCACGTCGCAAAGTTGTAAGTGAGATATCTACAAAGATCCACGACTCCTGGTAACCACCCAAATCTCTGCACTCTCCACTGGGATGGCAAACTGACACCTTTCTCTAAAAATAATCATCGTGTCACTGAAGAACCCATAACAGTTGTTGTCGGTGATGCAAAGCAATTGAAACTTCTAGGAGTGCCAAATTGGCGCCAAGGCAACAAAGAAACCCGTTGGTGAAATAATTGCAGAATTAACCATGAAGCTAATGACAGAGTGGCATTGTAATGATTGTATCGTTAATATGACATTCGACACAACAAGATCAAACACTGGTCATCAGACTGCTGCCTGCATTGCCATACAAAAATATGCTGCAACATGCTCTTCTGTGGTCAGGTTGTCGCCATCCCATTGGTGAAGTTATCCTCTCGCAATGTGTTTGAAGACATGAAAAATAGAAGTTTCGCAAATCCCCGGATATAACTTTGTTCACCAAGTCGCTGCGAAGTAATTGGGAGTTGGTGGCACATGATTGGTCTCCCCACTGTTTGTACGTTCGTTTACGTTAGCTGATCATGATCTGAAGGCTCAAGAGCGACTGACGATAATGAGAGATGCGGTAATTGCACATGCCAACTCTAGTAAACAAACCGAATTCTTGCGAGACGACTACCACGAATTCCTTAAGCTGTCCCTTGTTTACCTGAATGCTACAAATAATATAGCGTTAACTTTTAAAAGACCAGGTGCCCTGCACAAAGCACGATGGATGGCAAAGCTGATATATTGCGTCAAGATTGCACTGTGTGAGAAACAAATTCAATTATTGCCTCCAGGTACTATTACCACACGTGATCAAGTGCCAAGATTCGTGCATTTGCTACATTTGTAACACATGTTTATGTCGTGTGGTGGCTCACTTGCAAAAATAGTTATGATGCACCATGGAATGATTCTACAGCTCTACAAGCGACTTTTGGATTACAACGATGTCAACAGAGACATGCGCTGTCCAAGTCAGCAATCCGTGCCCTGACTAGGCATCCTGTGGTGGTACCTCACTGCTGAAATGATCCCACTTGCCTCTGTTAAGCAATGAAGTACCTGTGTTGAAAAAGCGAGCTCTAGCAGATGCTCTTGCTGACAGGCTTCGACCAGGTGGTTGCCCTCCAAACTCCACAGAATCGATTTGAAAATGGTTGGGGAAAACCACGATTCCAATCAATTGATTCTAAAACTCAGTTGTGTGATCTGGCTGGAGTTGACTCGTGGTTTACTATATACAGACTTCAACTGGACACAGGATTCCTCTAACTGCCTGTTGATGATTGGTGCCAAACAGCTTACATTGCCAGTGCAGAAAATGTTGCTGCTATTAACGTTGTTAACGATTGTGCCGAGAGAGGAGTGAAACTGGCATCTGACTTTGTTGAAGCAGCGCGAACGGATGAACATTTTCAAAACATTCTTCAATTGGTGGAAATGGACCGCAAAAACATCTCAAATGTGCGTAAACTCTTACAGACGTGCAACAGTGACACTGAATTAAATGCAACAGTAATAAATAATTTAATACTTTAATGTAATTTTTATATAGGCTAGTATTAAACCTTTTTTTTCTTTACATGTCATGTTTTAGATTTCTTTGGCCGGGGGGGGAGGGGCGACCTCTAAATCAACTCTGATTGGAAAAATATTCTTTACACAAGTTATTGATAATGATATTAGAACAAATTAGAAACATAGACAGCTCAAAAAACAAACAATCAGTTTTCCTTCTTACTGTTGATCTTGGCCCTTTGTATTACATTTCTTCCCGCCGTCCTTGCTCCTGGGATAGTGGCGTTCCTGGACAGTCCTTAATGGAAACTATCATAAATGGCAGCCCAACTCATTGATACTACTATTCAGTTGGGGTGCCATTTATGATAGTTTCCATTAAGGACTGTCCTATATTAGCAGTGGGTTCACCTTTTTTTACATAAATTTGAAAGAATGGGTGGACCGGAGGTAGTTATATGTGTTTATATAAACTAATAGGGACGCAATTAATGAACAAGTGCAGGTAGGCGGAGCGCCAGGCCGAATCAAACAGCCTAACATACCGTAGTTTTTCCACATTCCACTGCTTGTCCATGTGGGTTATTGAATTTTCTCATAGAGAAGTTCCATAGACTCGACTACCTCAGGCCAATATATTGAAAAGGCAGGCCGGATGAAGTACAAGGCCAGATTGCTCTGTGCCCTATTGACGACACATATACTGGTCCACCATCTTGATAAGTTTCTGAATTACCTAAACTTTCATTTTTTTCATTTTATTTGCACTTACTAAATCGTGGAATCGGGCGCGTGTCTGAATCATCGATCGCCGTTTTGTCTGCCCCATACGGATAGAACGAAAACCTTAAAGTCGATAGCCACACCAGAAAGACCCTGAAGTCGATAGCCACACCAGCAAACACTGAAGTCGATAGCCACACCAGAAAAACCCTGAAGTCGATAGCCACACCAGCAAAACCCTGAAGTTGAAAGCCACACCAGCAAAACCCTGAAGTTGAAAGCCACACTAGCAAAACCCTGAAGTCGATAGCCACACCAGAAAAACCCTGAAGTCGATAGCCACACCAGCAAACCCTGAAGTTGAAAGCCACACCAGCAAAACCCTGAAGTTGAAAGCCACACTAGATCTCATCTGAAGCAGGTACCAGACAAACATTAAATGTATCCTGTAAAGTTTATGTCAATGTAAGACTAATTATTTTCAATTCCAGGTATTTCATGAAGAAAAAATCTTCATTTCTCTCTCGTTTTTTTCTGTTTTATACGTTCTTTTCCTCTCTCTCTCTCTCTCTCTCTCTCTCTCTCTCTCTGCCCTTCCCCACCCCCATCTCTCTCTCTTTTTCAGCTTATAGCTCTTGCTCACTTCCTCACTCAGTCACATTTTTCTCGTCTACCTCAATCTTCCTATCACCATCTCTTTCTGTATTGCTCTATTTTAATATTCAAGTCACATTTATAAACCAATAAGTAATATCCACTTAACGTCATTTATTATTGTGAAGGTGAAATGTGTGATGTCACATATGCAAACATGTGATGCACTAACATCATTATATCACCTAGCTCAGTATGACATAAAAAAGTTAATGGCATACATTGCAATGCCCTTTTTCCATACCACAATAGCTAACAGTACAATGGCCATGGAAGCACTACGAGAGACACATGTAGATGACTGAAACTCGCCAGGTGTCGAACTCGTAACCCACAGCGTACAGGTTGTGCTGAATCATGTAGATCCGGCTGTCTACCAAAGATCCACCCAGGCACCCAATGTTTTTGTTTTATATTGATTTCTAAAGCAGTATCGATAATAATTTAAAGCAGTATTGATAGTAATTTAAAGAAGTATCCAATAGTAATTTAAAAAGGACCAAACTTTTCAAAGTGTCTCGAGGATGTGTCATACACTGCTCGGGGCTCCATTTTGAGGTAACCCTAAATCTTTATCACATTGTCCTCCTCCCTTCCATCCAGTAAATCGCCACTTTTTTCTAAAAAAAGAAAGTCATCACGTAACATAAGATATAACAACAAATCACCACTGTTTTAAACAAAATCTCATACATCTGCAGACAATTAAACTTTTTTTTCTTTTCAGGAAAACATTAGAAATTAATTTAAAAGGTTTTTTCAACCCCTAGAAACGTATAGCCTAAATCTCCATTCTCAAATGCTTACAAAATAAATTGCATTTCAAAATTCGATAATAATTTATAAGGTATGATTATTATATTGCAAGATACAGTTGAATGATAGATTCTTTATACTGTAACGTATTTATTGTATAACAATGTTTATTCCGCCTGGGGTCGATCCTAAAAATGTCCCCACTTATCGAAATAGAATTCCTTAAATTCCAACAAATTGATAACGAACGTAACACATTACAACTGTCGGAATAAACGCATGCTTTGAATCGCAACCATTTTGGTGTTCTTTTTTTTTAATTACATGTATTTCCCTTTACGATCATGCTATCTGTATGCCGTGATAACAATTGCGTAGTGAAAGTTAAGTATCTAGAATTTTTTTTACCTTTAATCTATCTATGCTAAATTGGCGCTTGTGCATGTTGAAGCTTTTTACAACACCGATGTTATGGCTGTTGTAGACACTAATTTTATGGCTGTTGTAGACAATGGTGTTATGGCTGTTGTAGACAATGGTGTTATGGCTGTTGTAGACAATGGTGTTATGGCTGTTGTAGACAATGGTGTTATGGCTGTTGTATACACTGAAATTATGGCTGTTTTAGACACTTTTGTTATGGCTGCTGAAGACACTGATGCTATTGTTGCTGAAGATTGATGTTATCGCTGTTGTAGACACTGGTGTTATGGCTGTTGTAGACACTGATGTTATGGCTGCTGAAGACACTCATGCTATTGTTGCTGAAGACTGATGTTATCGCTGTTGTAGACACTGGTGTTATGGCTGTTGTAGACACTGATATGGCTGCTGAAGACACTGATGCTATTGTTGCTGAAGACTGATGTTATCGCTGTTGTAGACTCTGATGTTATCGCTGTTGTAGACACTGGTGTTATGGCTGTTAAAGACACTGATGTTATATATGTTGTAGACACTTATGTCATGGCTGCTGAACAGCACAGGGGGCGCATCATGCCCCGGTCGCTACTAACAAAGAGGCGCCAAATAGTATATTTTACATGTAATAGCATATGGTTTTTCAATGGGGGGCACTAAAAGGTATTGATTTTATCGCTTTTGCAGACACTGTTATTAAGGTTAGACGTAGTGCTCGTAGTATAATGTAAATAGAAGTTTTTGTCAAGTCTCATCTTCAAAAGTACATCTAGATATGATAAACCATAAGTGGGACGGTTTATGTAGTGTCCTTACATTCCCACCATAGTCGATAGAGCAATGACCATGGAGGCACAACGGGACATATAAAGCGGAGACTTATTTAACAATGACCTGAAATATCCAAGATCAAACCACAGACCCCTAGGTCTACAGTCGAGCGATTTATCGCACGACGATCATCCTCCGTGCGAGACAAGTGTTTTCAATCTTCTCAAAATAGATTAATTTAATATTGCCACAAGCTAGCAGGTACACTATGTGATGGCCGTTGTCTAGGAGTAAATTTGAGTCCTAAACTGAATGTGTGAAGTGAAATATTTATTTGCATTTATCTGTATCCCCCCCCCATTTCATTCTTCTTATTCATGCAAACAATTCAGTGCCCATTGTTAAGGTTATCACCCCTGCTTTAGTTCAGTAAACTAAGTTTTAAAGTAAGTTTTATTGCCATGTCCCAAGTTTTAAACTAAGTATTAAAATTACCTCCTCCTCTCATCTCCTCGGCGAAAGGGCAATGAACTTTATTTAAATTATCAGGAATGTTCAAATTGGTATCAAGAGTTGACCCTCTGCTGACCTAAAATAATTCAAACTCATAAAGCGGCAGAAGATGGAAATGGATTATTTTCTTTGAGATGAACTATACAAAATATTAATTTATATTTCATGTATTCTTAATTGTCCCTATACTTAAATGTATTTTGGCTTCAATAATCTGTTCATGTCCTTTGGGGCCACTTCGAGTACATAGTTATGCTAGTTTGGTATAAAGATTGATCCATGCTCACCATTTCTAACTCCAACTGTGTACTTTCTAGCCGGTCCATGTACCGGGCCTTTGTTTACTAGTACAAGAACAAAATCCTAGCACCACCGTTAACTGGTATAAATTCTTTAGGTGAAAACTGTTAAAGACGAAGATGTTTATCCATCACCTTATTGCCGGTTTAAAGACCAAGCTACTAATTGATTACAAATGATATAAAACATTCGTCTGTGTTGTTTTTTAATAGCGATCCTCCCATTACGTTGGATGCTGTCAGAATATAAAATGTTGTTTTTTAGCTGCACCCGTTTCTCACAGACATTAATGTATAAAAAGGGGTAAAAAAACATTAAAAAAAAACATTTTTGAAGTTATCATCCATCAACCTATTTCTCCTCTTTCCCCACCCCAAATGATTTCAACTTTGATATAAAGCAAAAAAAAACATTTTTCCCCACCCATAATTAAAAATCGTATTTTTCTACATGTTTTACTCTTTCTTTTCATAGTAAGAATATCAGCTACGATTAGCTGAATGTAACATGCAAACAGAATTAAAAGTCATCATAACCCTCTATAAGGTCAATTAACAAATTGAAGGATTACGCCCCCCCCAACACTACGTTCACACCTCTCCCCAAGCCGATGAAAACTTCCCGATTAACGGAATAGGCAATAATCAATATCTGACCAAAATATTTATTTCACTGCAACATCAAATCAGAATATGACAAGTGCACAACAGATACCTTTTTAACCAGGACCGTTTTTATGGATATTAAAACTAAGCGACTATATAAAGCCCCCGGCAAAGGTGCAATGGTGGGGGGAGTCGGGACTTTATTATGAAGTCACCTAATAAAAATGAACAAATAATATTGGCCTTATTACTGCTCTGTCGGTGTGTGACTGTCAAGTCATAGCTCCAGCCTTCATCGTATTTACTCTGGCGGTGTGTGACTGTCAAGTCATAGCTCTAGCCTTCATCGTATTTACTCTGGCGGTGTGTGACTGTCAAGTCATAGCTCTAGCCTTCATCGTATTTACTCTGGCGGTGTGTGACTGTCAAGTCATAGCTCTAGCCTTCATCGTATTTACTCTGGCGGTGTGTGACTGTCAAGTCATAGCTCTAGCCTTCATCGTATTTACTCTGGCGGTGTGCGACTGTCAAGTCATAGCTCTAGCCTTCATCGTATTTACTCTGGCGGTGTGCGACTGTCAAGTCATAGCTCTAGCCTTCATCGTATTTACTCTGGCGGTGTGCGACTGTCAAGTCATAGCTCTAGCCTTCATCGTATTTACTCTGGCGGTGTGCGACTGTCAAGTCATAGCTCTAGCCTTCATCGTATTTACTCTGGCGGTGTGTGACTGTCAAGTCATAGCTCTAGCCTTCATCGTATTTACTCTGGCGGTGTGTGACTGTCAAGTCATAGCTCTAGCCTTCATCGTATTTACTCTGGCGGTGTGTGACTGTCAAGTCATAGCTCTAGCCTTCATCGTATTTACTCTGGCGGTGTGTGACTGTCAAGTCATAGCTCTAGCCTTCATCGTATTTACTCTGGTGTGTGTGACTGTCAAGTCATAGCTCTAGCCTTCATCGTATTTACTCTGGCGGTGTGCGACTGTCAAGTCATAGCTCTAGCCTTCATCGTATTTACTCTGGCGGTGTGCGACTGTCAAGTCATAGCTCTAGCCTTCATCGTATTTACTCTGGCGGTGTGCGACTGTCAAGTCATAGCTCTAGCCTTCATCGTATTTACTCTGGCGGTGTGTGACTGTCAAGTCATAGCTCTAGCCTTCATCGTATTTACTCTGGCCCACCACTAGAAAGGTTAATCCTAGTATTTATCAATAACGAGTCTTAGTACTTGCTAGAGGCGTCGGGTTATAACGAGTCTTAGTAAGTATCAAATTGCTATAACTTAGTATCTGTCAGAGTACTATAACTGAGTGTAACTAAAAAAGCTTAGTACTTGTCAGAGGCGTTGGGCTATTACAAATCTTAGTACTAGTAAAGAAGCACAAGCCGTTAAAAATAATTATTTTAGGCGGAATCAACACCGTTTACGCCTCGAGCCTTCTAAAGGTACATTTGCCTTGGGCTCCTAAAACTACATATGCCTAGCGCCTCCAAAATAACATTTATCTAGGGCCTTCAGATTTAACCTTGCCTAGTACCCTGAAATATAAGACCATGTTTATAACAATGTAGCCTGTATTATAATTTTGATTATATTATTCTGCAAAAACAGAACAAGTCAATAAGGTAGCAAAACATAGAACGCAATGGGACCTAAATCTCACGAAATTCTCTGTACACAACATGTATTGGCCCAACGAACTGTTTTAGAGTAGTTTTCCGTGATGAGCTGCATATCTTTATGTGCTTCTATAATTTCAAGCTAGAAACGTAATCTTGAATAACACAAAAACCCCTAATTCATTACGGGTTGCTTGAAGCAGTATACTTTGTTTAGCTGCACTACTCTCATAAATTTGAACTTTAAACAACCTAAAATTTTAATGTTCATTTCATTATTTATCGCGATAACTAGTTTTAAAACCGACGCTAATAACTTGTCTTATTTAAAGCCGGAACTACATGCAGACATGGTCTCTAGGTAGAACTAATAAAATGTTTTTTTGAAAAAGATGCAAACAATAAATGTGCAAAACGAGAGCATAAATCAGATCATCTATCAGTAGCAAACAATAATGTGCAAAACGAGATCATAAATCAGATCATCTATCAGTAGCAAACAATAAATGTGTAAAATGAGATCATACATCAGATCATCTATCAGTAGCTACCAGGCCATTTCATTCAGAATTCATACTTTTATATTTCACCATCCTAACAATTGATTCACTAATCCATTACTTCTTAATAGATGTTATACTAACTTATCGCAATATTGCTATAATCAAGTTTTAAGTTCTCAAATGCGAATAAGACAATCAGTGATGACAAATGTGAATAAACGTATATTTTTCATTGTCATCTATACAATAATAAAATCTGGTTACTTTCCTTAGTTAATTGAAAGTAATTACGTTATCACAAAACCTTGTCAAAAAAGAAAAAAAATTCTAGATTCATCTTCATGAACTTTGAAAAAAATGGCGGTTTTTATCAACTTTGGGATTGTGCTTTAGCGCGTCGAATTCTTTTAATCCAGATGAGTTTCAAAATAAAATTAGCACGAACAATCTTGTTTTTTTCCCCTAAAGAATCTAAAAATATATTTTTCAATGACAGAATGTATACTTTGACACATGGCAAGCGGGGTAAGGCGTTTTATTTTTAACTGCCAGTGGATTATTTAAATGAGTATTCTCCTTTAGTGAAGTGAATATTTTTGTTACAGGGCGCCAGAATTACTAATACGTCCCTGCTAACATGGAAATAATTCTCGCCATTTTAGTCAAACTAATCTAAAATAAGTTTTTGAATTTCGCCTCTTTTGTTGAAAACAGAATAAAATGCTGTCACGGTAGATGCCGTTGAACCCTGGGCTACTGTCATTCTCGAAAATTGTAATCGTTGTTGTCTCTTTCATTGGAAATTGTTCAAATATTCACTTTGAACTTTGATTGTATCGCATCACGCCAATGTCGCTTGCATTGGCATTTTAACAAACTGTTTATGTTAACTGGTTGAAAGGGGAACTAACTAACAAAATGCATATTTTAGTACAGCTCATTTAAGTTATCTTAACTTGTTGATTTTTTTGTCACTCCTAGAAATAAATAAAAAATTCCACGATGTATAGAATCAAATAATTTTTATTAAATAATTGAAATTAATTAATTATTTATGCAAATGAACAAGCCATTAGTTAAATATGTTCATGTGGGAGGCACTTTCAATGCAACACACTGGTTCTTTCTCCAACACACAAGTTCAATAAATAGAAGGTGATGTTTATTGTGTGACTTGGTGGATGTTAAACATAATTGAATTAAAATAAAAGACTTCTTCTATAACTAATCTTCCTAAAACTCATTACTCTATTCAAATTTAAATCGTACTCCAACTGTTCTCTAAACTAATAGTGATCTCTACACTAATAAAGATGACTATACACATGTATTCAAGTCAATCTAACAATTTCATCTCATTGGAAGACCAATCAGAACACTCTATGCCTTAACAAGGATTATTATACTCCATCGATATACAAGACCATAAATATAAAGACTAGATCGCTCACGGGCTATGTAAAAGTGTCATATAATCTTTAAGGACAGCATGTACTTCCTGCTGTTATATCTATTTGAATTATGGTAAAGCTTCCATTTGGGAGCAGATATTGATTGGCAATAAAATTTTGAAAAAAATAGTTGGGGAGTACCAGTAATTTTTTTTATTAAAAGCCTATCATACTCAGTTATTAATGAAGTTTGAGAATATAAATGCAAGTTAACAACAGCTTCTATTCTAAAAAAACACTATAGATTCACTAAACCAAAATAAATTTTAATAGAAATAATTTAAATGTAAAAAAAATAACAAAACTTAAACCAATAAATTTAACAAATGTTTCAAGTTATGAAATTAACTAAAATAGCATAAGTAATAAAATAAGACAAATAATTTTGAATTAATAAAACATAGTAAATATCTCAAGTTATCAACAAAAAAATTAAGTTACGAAAAATATAATATGAACATTCCTAATTGACTAACATACATTTCAGTAATAAAATAAAAAAACCAACATTTCAAGTTATGAAATAAAAAAATGTCAAGATCTCAAATTAACTAAAGGATATTACAGGTTATGAAACAAAATGAACTTTTTGTTGTAGAATAAACTAACCGACATTTCAAGTTATGAAATAAAATTAAGCCCAACATTTGATATAGGAAAAAACAACAAGGTTATGAAACAAACTACAGACATTTCAGGCTATGAAATAAATCGAGATTTCAATTTATGCAATCAACTATACAACTAAGACATATGAAGAAATTTAGTTAGGCAGATCATGAAAAGTCAAGAAGCAATTTTTCTTGTTGTTGCTACAAATTAATACATTACATTAGATGTACAGTCCGGACTGATTTTATTAATTTTCGCCTTGAACAAAAACTTTGTGAAGTTAAATGATGTTAAAAGAATACTAAGTATTGATGAAAGAATAACACTTTTCAAGGGTAGATCAAGTATCATGTAGTATTGTCCCATGAAGCCCATCAAACGAGGCTTCAAGCTGTGGTTCGAGCTGACACTGATGGCTACATTAAAAATTTGATGTATACCAAGGCAAGGAACTGGGTGCATGAAAGACTTTGGTCAAGGTGAGAATGTTGTCATCAATCTAGTTGAGGACTTGAGGCTGGCCATCATCAAGTATACTTTGAATTTTTCTTTGCATCTATTCCTCTGTTAGAGTATTCAAAATAAAATGATATTTATGGTTGCGGTACCATTAGAAGCAACAGGCGAGGTCTCCCAGTGGGTTTGCTCGATGACAATAGTAGATGGCAAGTTTGTGACTCAGTTAAAATGAATAATGTGGGTGTTCATTCTACGATCTTTGTTAAAGATGCGATGATGTCCGAGCTGTTAAGAGGTATATTTTTCAAACTTATCTGATTCAGGTTGGTTGACTAGCATTATCATTCAGAAGTAGGTTTGCCAAGATTTAAAATTGTGTTTTTTATATGGTGTTAGAGATTGCGAGCTCAACCAGATCAGGTTGACTAATCCAGAAATCTCATCTCTGTAAGATGGTAATGTATGGTTACCCATTAGCAGGTTTACACCAGGAGAGCCTCAAAGTTCATTTACTGATGCTGTGGGTATATTTTTGTTCTGCTGACTGATATACAAGTTTGTTTGTTCATTAATGTTTGCCTCAAATTATGTGTCGAAAAAACTTTTAAAAAATTCGGCAGTGGTCGTCAAATTTCGAAACTACTCAATGACTGCGTTTGCTGGTCAGCCCTCGGCCAAAAGGTGTTGACCCGCCACGGCCTGCCTGCTCCAGTGGGTGCCTGGAGCTCAGAGCGCAGCTCAACAGGCAGACCGTTACCACATGCACCAGGAAGACATTCAAAGATAAAGACGGAGTCTCCAGCCTTCCGCATTGCAAGCTGGAACGTGCGCACTATGCGCACTGGACTGACAGATGACTTACAGAAAATCGATGACTTCCGCAAGACCGCAGTCATCGATCTTGAGCTGCACAGACTAAACATCGATGTGGCAGCCTTACAAGAAACGCGCTTCCCAGAGTCTGCAGTCATCTTGAGGGAAGCACACTAAACGTTTATTCGGCAGGGAAAGACGTCGAGGAATCCAGAGAACACGAAGTCGGCTTCGCCATTAATAAGTGTTGTTTTCGTTGACGAAAACTAAAACTAAAACACATTTGTTGACGAAAATGTTGACTTTTCGTCAACGAGAACTAAAACTAAAACTAAAATTAGCAGCAAGACTAAAACTAGACGAAAACTAAATTATTACAGAAAAAACGAAATAAAAACTGAAACTAAAATATAGTGTTGCTTTCGTTCACGAGAACTAAAACCTTCGTTAACGAAAATGTTGACTTTTCGTCAACGAGAACTAAAACTAAAACTAAAATTAGAAGCAAGACTAAAACTAGACGAAACTAAAATTATTACAGAAAAAACGAAATAAAACTGAAACTAAAATATGACCTGGGACTAAAACAACACTAGCCATAAAGAACACCCCTGCTCCAAATGATTGAACCTCCTTCCCACGGCACAGAGAGAACTTTACCCTGCGTCTTTCACAGCATCTGGTACCGCCAACCTCCTCTGCGTCTATGCACCAACCATGCAAGCCAGCACGGAGACTAAAGACTAGTTCTATGAGCTATTAAACAGCGCCATTGCCGCAGTCCCTGCTTCGGAACACCTCTACCTTCTGGGATTTTAACGCTCGTGTTGGTTCTGACCATTACTTGGTCAAGTGTGCTGGGTCACCATGGCATAGGGAAAATGAACGAAAACGGCCAGAGATTACTCGAACTCTGCTGCTATCAAGGCCTATGCGTGACAAACACCTACTTTCAGAACAAGGCATGTCACAAGGCGTCCTGGAGACATCCAAGATCATATCACTGGCACCAGTTGGACCTGATCATCACCAGGCGCGACTCTCTGAACAACGTTCGTAACACCAGAGCCTACCATAGCGCCGATTGCGATACAGACCACTTTCATTGCCTCCAAGATAAAGCTACGCCCCAAGAGACTCCATCACTTCAAAGAAATGCCAGCCAAAAATCAACACCAGTCAGACCACCAACCAAGCCAAAAACCAGGAGTCTATAGCAAGGCTGGGGGAACTGCAAAGCTGCAACCAAGAGTCGAATGCAGAAGATATGTGGAATTCGCTCCGAACACTATCTACAGAGCTGCTGCCCTGACGTATGGTACAATGGAGCACAAGAATACCGACTGGTTTGAGGCAAACGTTGTTGAACCAGAGCCCGTCATTGATGCCAAGAGAAAAGCACTGATAAGCTACAAACGTGACCCAAGCTGAAGGGTGCTCGGAGAAAGGCCCAGCAGACTGCCCGTCGCTGCGTAAATGACTACTGGCTTCCAATGGCGTATAGCATCCAGCAAGCGTCGGACACTGGCAACATAAGGAGGATGTATGAAGGCATCAGCAAGCAACTGGCAAATCATTAAAGAAGACTGCACCCTTGAAGTCCAAATCAAGGGAGATCATCATTGACAAAAGCAAGCAAATTGGCAGGTGGGTGGAACACTATCTAGATTTGTACTCAGTGAAAACTCTGTCACACAGAGAGCATTGGACGCTATAGAAGACTTGACCGTCCTGAAGGAGCTGGATGCTGAACCTACCATGGACGAACTCAGTAAAGCCATTGATGCCCTGAGTGGTAAATCGCCGGGTGAGGATAGCATCCCGCCTGAGATCATCAAATGTGGAAAACCTGCCTTATTAGAGCCACCCATGAGCTTCTCTGCCTATTGTGAAGGTTGTAAAAAGGTTGATGTTGGGGGTCTGATTGCAGTTGCAGTCATAATGAATGTGGAGGCGCTGCTGTGGTAGCGTGTCGCTGACTGCACAAACAATCTCACATAAACACTCAAGACAGTGTTGCTGATTCTGGTTTTATTCAATAGACACAGACTTTAAAATATTATGTTAAACTTTAGATAAAGGCACGTAATTTAGGCACATCTTAAATAAGTCAAATAAAACACGACCCTGCTAGTCTGAAATCAAAAGAGTAACTGCCTCTATCTCCAAGGCTTGTTTCTTAAGCAAAATCTAAATGACGTCAACTAGAAAACTACGTCACATAACAATATAAAAATTCATACTCTCTAGAGTCACTTAAAAGTGTGATTAACACACATGCACAAATTAAATCAAACAATGTATATTTAATTCAACCTTAACTCCTCGACACCTATGTTGGAAGGAAGGCAGAGTTCCGCAAGACATGCGCAACGCCAAGATAGTCACTCTTTACAAGAATAAGGGGGCTCGCAGCGACTGTAACAACTACAGGGGTATCTCATTGCTGAGCATTGTAGACAAAGCCTTTGCACGCGTGGTCATCAACCGTCTTCAGGTTCTCGCAAACCGCGTGTACCCGAATCACAATGCGGCTTCCGACAAGAAAGATCCACTGTCGACATGATATTCTCAGTGCGTCAGCTCTAGGAGAAATGCAGAGAACAGCAGATGCCGCTGTACATCGCCTTCATCGACCTAACCAAGGCGTTTGACTTAGCAAAGCGGCCTGTTCCTGTTACTGAAGAAGATCGGCTGTCCACCCCAGTTGCTCAACATTATAACCTCCTTTCACGATAATATGGGAGTAGTCAGCTATGATGGGAACACTTCAGAACCCTTCACAATCAAAAGCGGAGTCAAACAAGGCTGTGTTCTAGCGCTACACTATTCGGCATATTTTTTTCTATGATGCTGAATTTTGCATTTAAAGACTCTACAGAAGGTGTCTACCATACCATACCAGAAGTGATGTGAAGCTGCTGAACATGGCCCGCCTAAGAGCAAAAACCAAGATCCGCACTATCCTTATCAGATATGCTGTTCATGCTGATGACGCAGCCCTGACAGCACACACAGAGGAACACCTACAGCTCCTGATGGATCGCTTAGCTCAAGCACGCATAGAATTCGGACTGACCATCAGCATCAAGAAAACTAACATCATGGGTCAAGGCTTCCCAGCTCCACCCTCAATCACCATCGACAACGAAGTTCTGGAGGTCACCGACAAGTTCACATACCTGGGCTCCACCATCACCAGCAGTCTGTCCCTGGATGACGAGATCGACAAGAGGCTTGCCAAAGCAACCAGCGTCATGGCCAGACTAAGCAAACGAGTATGGACTAACAACCAATTGACACTGAACACCAAGCTCAAGGTATACCAGGCATGTGTTCTCAGCACTCTTTTGTATGGCAGCGAAACCTGGACTACCTACACCAAACAGGAAAATCGACTCGAGAGCTCCCCACCTCCGCTGTCTCCGACGCATCCTTGGCATCAGATGGCAGGACAAAATCACCAACACGCCGTACTCAAACAAGCCAGCTCACTGAGCATGCATCTCCTTCTGTGCCAAAGACGCCCACGCTGGCTGGGTCATGTGCATCGAATGCAAAATGGACGCATACCAAAGTACATCCTATATAGCGAGCTTGCCACTGGGCATCGCCCCGTTGGACGCCCGCAACTACGATTCAAGGAAGTCTGCAAACGCGACCTCAAACTGACCGGCATCAGCTTCGACAATTGGGAACAGCTCGCCGACGACCGGAGCGGGTGGCGACAGGCTGTTCACAAAGGCATCCTTAATGGTGAACAATTAAGGAACCAACAGCAGGAGACCAAAGGCAGAGAAGGAAGATCGCACGGCAGAAACAGGCCCCGGTCCTCCATCCAGCTTCATTTGTGGCCATTGCGGAAGAGTCTGTCAGTCCAGGATCGGTCTGCTGAGCCACTCAAAACACGACTAGATGACTAACCTAGAGCCCTACCATCATCTTTCGAGATGGACGGTTTGCCTACTACTCTCACATTTACTATTTAAACAAATATACAGACTTGTAAATAAATACTGGTATCAGAACACTTATCCAATCAGTTTTGTTTAAATTTACAGGATAATCAAATTTATTTAAATAATTTAATACATTTTATTAGCTAAAAATAATGACTCAAAAGTTTAAAATGTATGCTTCGGAAATATTATGTAACTGATAGTTCATAATTCAGTCAAAACATGACAATTTTAAGTCACTCACTGTTGGATCTGAATTTTCAATGCAATTTAGTTAACTTTTAATATTAATGTATGTAATGAATAAACCAACTAATGTAGATGCTTAACAAATTAAAATAGTTGGGTTTGTTAAATCTAGTTATAATCATTGTGAAGTGAGACTAATGAGGTCTTGGATATCTTATTGGAAAATATTTAAATTAACTTTAGGATATAGGTTGCATAAGTGGAGTTGCATATGTTAAATATTTTTTAGAAACGTTTGCTATACATCCTTATTAAAAATTAATATTACAGTCATAAGTCTAATCAAAGATGCACATATATACATATATTCAGTTTGTGTAGATAGAAAAACTTTTATTAAATTAACACATCCTTTAGAGAATGCTAAATCTTTATATTTTTTTAAAGTAAAATTAAGTCAACTTGACTAAATGAAATACTGGTTCAAAATATATTAAATAAACAATAAAATCAACTATTCACCATCATGAAAACATAGAAAAATGCTCTAAATTTTTTTTTAATTGAGATACAATCGATTTGGGTCATCAACATTAATTTTTAATTATTTAAACCTATTTTGTAGCATTTCATTATTTGGTAAAAAATATAATATTGGAATCCAAGTAATTGCTAAATGAACTCTGTAATTTTATAAAATTGAATGGACATATGTTTATTTTATAAACACCCAACTGTCTGAATCAGGAAAATATTATATGATCCTGTAATACTTTAATACTTTGTGATATTAAAGATAATCCAATTATAGACTATGACAATAAATTATTAAAATAGATAATTCTACACTACAGTCTAATTAAGTAGTTCTCAAGCTTTGCAACCAACTATAACTAATCGTTTTGTTTTCACTACACTCGCAAATCTATGTACAATAAAGAAAGAAAAAGCATCTCTTAATTTATGTATACAAATTTTGATTTAACGCGATCCAACTAAAAGTATACAGATTTTGATTTAACGCGATCAAACTAAAAGTATACAGATTTTGATTTAACGCATCCAACTAAATTTCGTTCACAGCCAACCAGTGTCACAATCCACACTTTCAGAACCTCTAATCTAATAATAATAAATATCATACAACTGAAATTTTTCTACTAGTTTTATAAATGATATTTTTTCTATTTCAAAATTAAAATTTTTCACGCAACTGTTTCATGCAAAAATGTTTTATATTACTTAATAAATTGGCTTTTGAAATTTTTCTTTAATGTCACAAAAATTTAACCACTAAAAAATAATATTTGATGCAAATGTTGAGGTTGCAAGCATTGATGAGTAAAACTAACATTTAGTTATTTTCATAGTTTGTGTGTTTTTTAATCATTTATTTAATTTAAAAATTTTAATCAACAAAACCTATTAGCAATTTATAGCTAATGCAATTCTGATTTATAATAATTGATGTTGTCAAGTCAACTTATGTTTAAATATGTAAATGTGAGAGGATAACTATAAAAAATTTAGAGCTGACCACTGGATGTATATTTTGTGAAAATATTTTTTTTTTATTTGCTTTAATGGAAAACAATATAACTATAATAAATAAACCATGTCATTTTTTAGACATTATGTAAAATTTGTTTAAAACATTTATCACTGATTGACTTCATCAGGGATATGTTAACTTATAAAAACAGTGGCATGCAAGCATATATATTTGCCATCCATGGGCCTATGTATGTCATGTAAATTTAAATCTACATATTATTTATCTCTAATCCTTCCCAAACCATTAGGCTTAGATAAATGCAGCTCTGGATATCCAACTAGCTAGTCAGGCCAGCATTTCGCTAAGTTGTGTGAAAAATAATTTGAGATATATAAATGTTATAGTAATTTAACACTGTCTTTCTCTCAAAGAAATCAGAGATAAAAAATGAACCATATTTAAGTGTTCAAAAAAAATAAGTGGATGTAACAACTGTAAAAAGTGATCACCACACACACTTCTCTTGTTTAAGGCAGTTGATTCAAATTTTTCTTTTTTAGACTATTTTAGAGCTAATGGAAACTTTAACATAGAATGATAAAATTAACATGTATTAAAAAATACCAAGCCTTAGAATACCTATCACATACCACATGTAAAAGAAATTATATGGTAAGAAAACTCATTTGAAAAAATTATTAACAGAATAGTGATACATTTTTTATTAATTTTCTAAAATATTCATTTGCATACTACTAATTTGATTATTTTTCAGTTTTGTTTAAGTCATAAATTGACATAAATGAGAACAGACAAGTTATATCATTTTAATTCATGTAATAAACAGATTAGGCTAGAGTAATTTTATTTGGTTTAGAGATGGTTTTAATTATCTGGCCACTTAGTTTAGCGGAAGTGGATAAACAGACGATGATCATTAGACGATAGATTTTTGGTAGAGACAAGCAGACGGACTTGATTCCTCATCTCACATCATTTTTATACCATGTATATCATGAATAAGAATAAATAAATAAACATTTATATATATGTATACTACTAAGTCTATTCAGTGATTTATACATGTGATTCGTCTCATACATGTGGATACTTAATAATATAATATACACGCTCAAGTCAAGTTAGTTAAATCATATACTCCGAAGAGACTGAAATATGTACACCTACCAAGAAACAGAAGTACCACGAAAATAATATATTATACATACAACTGATATACACTAAAACTACCCATGACAATTCATAATCAGTGCTCGATTTAAGAAAAACCAGTGCCGGGGCTAAAAAAATTCTGCATATCCGGGGATAAATATCTATGATTTCATCCCCGGCAGGGATGTATTAGCTAAAGCAGAGCCGGGGTTGACAGTTCTCAGTGCCGGAGATATTCCCGGCATCCAGGGCCGGTTTTGGGCATAGGCGACATAGGCAGCTGCCTAGGCGCCAAATTTTAGAAAAAAACTTTCAAAGAAGGAGCGGGCGTCCTAATAGATGACTGCCTAGGGCGCCAAATTGCCTGGGGACGGCTCTGCCGGCATCCCATATACCCGGCGGTAAATCGAGCCCTGCTCATAATAACTTATATGCAAGATTACAAGTTGAATAATTCAGTCTTAAATTTTAAATTATGACAATGCCTCTATTTCAAAAAATAAAATAAATATACAAGCTTGATTTATTACTCGACCTTATGTTGTTGTTTTTTTATTCTGCAGTCGACTGCAGTCTGCAGGGGCTATATAGAGTTCATACAGACGGACTATGTATTATTTATTTTCGGAGTCCGTCTATAGATGTGCATGCGCGGGAATCGCAACTATTTTCTGTGAGTCCAAGCCGAACAAAGTCGCATTAAATAATTTCATTCAAATAACAAAAGTTTTTAAAAATGTTCTCTAAAGCACTATCTTTATCCCCAGAAACTCGAGAAACCTTTAAAATTAACGAAAATCGCATCCCTAACACTCGCTTTATATTTTTATATATGAGAACCGTCTATAACTAAGAGTAAAGGAAAGATGTGTGCACGGTACTAATTTTTTTTCGGGTCCGTCCAAGCCTAATAAAGCCGGAACAAAACAATTTGATTAAAATTACAAAAGTTAAAAACCAAAACCAAAAAAATGTATTTAAGTAGTGGAATAAAAATGTCATGCAATCTAAAAATGAGTTTTCAAATAGAAATGTGCTGTAATTACTTATTATTTGTACATGACAAAGTGCCTGGGGCCCATGAGGATCAATATACATTTCTGGATATCGGTGAATGGTCAGACTGTTATCCTGATATCCATAATGACTGATATCGATATATTATTTAAAAGATAGTTCAGGTGTCCAAAGAGTCTGTTAACAGAAGTTGAAAAAACATAGCATATCGTAAACTACAAAATGAAAAGATGAAGCTTTTTGTCGTGAATAAAACACTTTATAAAAATGTTCATCATTTATTACACGGAGTATAATAGGATGTGAAAGTCTGACGTCACAAGCGCCATTTTGGATCCATTTTGGATCCAACCATACTCGCCGGATAATGTTGCTTTCATAGACATACATGTAGATGTCTATGATTGCTTTTAAAATATTGAATATTATCGTAAAGAATGGTACAATGTTTTGCTCCAGACTGTAACCGTCGACCAGAACGTGAAACATGTAAGTGTTTTTTTCGCTTACTGATGATGATAAGCAAAAAACTTTACTTCAGAAATGGATGACACTAATACTAATTAGATAAGGTTTGTATGATATGATGTGAGTGACTGTCTTTGATTACTCTATAAATAAAGAGACTTGTGTTTTAATAAATTTATGTATGTAATGGATTGTAAAATAATGTCTGCTTACTTCAATTTATAGGTTTATCATTGCCTAACTATCTACCAATGTGAGAAAATACAAGCTATTTAAAATAATTGTCACAATCACAGATGTTAAGATTGGCATGTATTTTTTGAATTATGTACTGATATTTAATTTCATTGCGACTTCTTTTTTCATATCACAGCTGGCGATAGTGACGGATGTGTTCGGCACATAACACCCTTCCACTTCTATCCCACTCAAGCACACCTTCGCAGCCTGCCATTTCGGGGTGGGGTCAGGCACATTACATCCTCCCTCTGTCCGAATGGCAGAAAAAAAACCTTGCCTTGTCATTCTGGCCAATCAGCAGTACACACCTTGCTGGTCTGGCCAGTGTAAGGTCTTAAACACTTTTCTGCCATTCCGGCAGATGTTTGCGGGCACACTCACCTTGCCACTCTGTAGGAATGGCAGAGCATGCATCAGCGCCACCAACAATGCTGGTTTTGTAGGGCACTACACCCTAAAAAAAATTTTTAAAAAAGAATTTTGTTTAGCTCAACAGTAATAAAAAAAGTAATTGAAAATCTCTGTCAATTTGATCAAAGTGAAGTATCTACACTACGGTGGATCTTAGCCTTTGGCTAACCTGGGGTTCTTCTGGACAGGAAAAAACCTTGCGACGGCGGTAGTACTATGGTCATGGGGGCAATCTGAGACCATAGTACTCACAGCTGGCGGTGGTGACAGATGTGGTTGGCATACAACACCTTCCACTCTGTCCCACTCAAGCGCACCGTCGCAGCCTGCCCCTCTTTCTGTCGTAGGGTCAAAAACTTGCCTCGCCATTCTGGCCGATCAGCAGTACACACACCCTGTTTTGTCTGGCCATTCTAGGCATGTATTTTGAAACCTTTTCTCTGCAATACCGGTAGATGTAGTAGACATACTCACCGCCACCCACCCACGCCGCTCTGTAGGCATGGCAGATATGCATCAGCGCCAACAAAACTGGTTTGAAAGGCACACGACACCCTGTCATGTTGGTAGGTAGTGGTGGTGGTGCATAAAAATAATAATAATAAAAATAGCACTAATAAAGATTTTATGGTTTTTAAATAGTGTAATGGCATCAAATTGTATTCTTTATAAAAAAAATATATCTCACCCACAATGTCGCAACTATGTCTATACATCTCACCCACAATGTCAGACTTTTTTTATTAGATTCACTGTAAGAAAAAACCTGTACTTAAATAATGTTAAATTATAACACGAAATTAGCAAATCATTTCATTCTTAGATCCCACCCTATGCGAGGAACAATTGTATGCAGATGACAGTAGTAACATTATTTTTTTTAATTTGAAAAAAGTTCTCGACCTTTTATTTTTTATTTTCACATATCGCGCAGTTTGACTATCGGTTTCAATTTCAAACTGCATTTTTATATGACTTTCTAGACTTTTAAGCAAACTCAAGTCAGTTGTTTCCATTTGTTTATAAACAAGTCATTTACAGATGGTTGTTAATTTTATTTTCTTTGTTTTGATCCCGGCTATACCGTGTGAACTCACCCCAGCTTGGGGCGATTTTACTATATATAGCCTCTGACTATCAAAAGCTCAACTCAAGCCAGCTCTTCTCAATCGCAACCCACAAACACATACAACTGTCTGACAACCTACACAAACACATACAACTCTCTGACAGCCTACACAATCACATACAACTGTCCAACAATCTATACAAACCCAAACAACTGTCGGACAACCTACACAAACACATACAACTGTCTGACAACCTACACAGACATATAACTGTTTGACAACCTACACAAACACATACAACTGTCTGACAACCTACACTAAAACATACAACTGTCTCACAGCCTATACAAACACATACAACTGTCTCACAACCCACACAAACACATACAACTGTCTAAAATCTTCGAATTCTGGAAACCCTGCTTTTTCACCCGAGTCGCCAACCTATTCTTCCACGTCATCTCCTGAATGCAAACCGAAATACTAAAGAGCAAGCAATACAACAACGGGTTTGCTAGTACTGAAAACAACATTTCTACACATAAAGCTTATGACGTTCTCGCAATCATTGATGAACAGGGACATGATGTGCCGGTTCCAAGTCAGGCGGGTGTCTGGAAACGAGTAATCTCTGAAGGACGGAAAATGAAATTCAAAATTGTTCAAAAACTTCAAAGCAAAAGATTGGTTCTCCTTTGATGGTAAAAGATGCAAGGCAAGAGAACCAAGCAGTTCTGCTGAAAAATATGACATCCGAAATCAAACGCGGTATTCTTATATGAGAGTGTTTCTGCCGCAGCCATTCACAAGAAACTACATCAGCTAATTGATGAATATGATGCTTAGAAAATATTTGCATGATAATATGCGACAAAACCGCAGTAAATACTGGTCGTTTGCACGGGATTGTAAAGCTCATACAGGATGATGTCTTGAGTAAGGGCTTTCAGAAGCCAGAATATAATGACTGTCAGCACCATGTACTCGACCTCTTCTGAAACATTTCATAAATTTTCTTATTCAAGAGCCAATGAGCAAACCAGAACTCAAATATTCCTTCATTGACAAATTAACACAAAACTATGTCACTCTCGTTGCGACAGATGATGTTAGCACAAGCGAGAACCCCAGATGGCAAGATGATTTCAAGTTGTTATCTGAATTATGTCAGGCACATCGTCATTACAAAACAACTACACGTTGGCCTCGCATCAGGTGGAAGAAACTACCAAATTTACACCAGGCAAGATGGAACTCATGTGCGATATGTACTATTATAGCATTATTTCAGATACCAGAGTGGAGCAGCATCCTCGCTCCTGGCTGCGACTTCAACTGCTACGAATGGGCAAATGCTTGGTTCTATTCGCCACACTCATCAAGATATAATGCAAGAAGGCAATTAAGTGTTTAAAGACCCATTGGCCAGTCGAGAAGTCATTAATTAACATTCCAATTCCCAGATCTAACCAAATTGCTGAACGTGCTGTGAAAGTGGTGGAGGAACTTCATGCGAAATCGAGAAAAATTTGAATTCATAGGACAAAAATATGTTTTAAACATTTTTGTACATTCTGTACAGATTACTAACTGTTCTGTACCTTATTTGTTAATAAAAGTGGATTATTTATTATTATTACTCTTTTGAAATAAGCAAAAAAACATGTCCTTTTAAAAAAAATGTTCACTTTTTTCTTCCAAAAAAGGAGAAGGTGTGGGAACTTTAAAAAAAAAAATTATCTTCTTAAATTACACATAGATTCCTCGATTGCAAGTGGTTTCATAATTTTTTATCACCCTAGTGCATATGTTTACCAAGTTAAAACTATACGTTCGAGTACCACAAGACTTGATGGTAGTTTCAAACAGCGAGTTTAATATCATACTATACAGTCAAACAAAGTATAGTCAAACACACTATACAGTCAAACATACTATACAGTCAAACACACTATGCAGTCAAACACACCATACACTCAAACATACTATACAGTCAAACACACTATGCAGTCAAACCTACCATACACTCAAACGTACTATACTGTCAAAAACACCATAAGTCAAACACGTTATACAGTCAAACGCACTTTACAATCAAATATACTATACAGTCAAACACAGTTTAACACATGGGTTACTTGACAACAAATGAGAGAAATAAACAGGGAACTACAACGTAAAAAAAATGTGGATAAGTTTCAATAACTTTATCTGACAGAAACGCAAATAGTGTAAAGGCTTGTCCATAAATTTGGCATTTTTTAGACTCCCCCCCACCTGTCAACAACCTTTAAACTTTGGTGACACCCGTAGTATAATTACGTCAATCTCACCTTCTAAAATACAAACTTATTCAAAAGAAAATAAGTTTAAATATAACATTTCCCCCTTTGAAATGTAACGTTGTAACAAAGTTCAAACTCCGCCCGCTAATTGTAAAAACTGAAATCTTATCTGACTTGTATATATAACGAGCTTTTACAAAGAAATAAAAATTACATTGTAAAAAAATATTTTATAAAGACAACGTTTTTCTTGCGTATTAAAAGCAGAAAAAAATAATTTCTGAATAAATTGGTCACATGGAAATAGACTTTATAAGAGCTTCTGATTTTTATAAAACGAAAACGTTGGGCGCATGGATTTTATATTATGTGAATGTTTGTATTACAGTATTAGAATCATCAAATGTTAACAATTAAATCCCAAAAGAATTATTACAGAAGTTTTTCAAAATATCACGATATTGCAGATCATTTATGACAACTTAGATAACAAAATGCATATGAGTATGTAAAATTAATTCTAGTGTTGTATAACCTAAACTCATGATATAGAATGTAATACTTGTAAAGTCAATTGAATCAATATATTAATATAGTGAAATTATATTTAACAGGTTTTCATTTATATAAATTCGAGTATGTTAGAAAGGTCTAGATGTTTGTGTTCTTGCGCCCAACGTTTTTCGTTTTTATAAAAATCAGAAGCTCTTATAAAGTATATTACCATGTGACCAATTTATTCAGAAAAACGTTGTTTTTTATAAAATATTTTATAATGTAATTTTTATTTTCTACTTTTAGTTAAAATATATTTTATAACTAATTTTTTTTTCAATTAATACGAAGAGTTAAAAAGTTTTGGTGTGAGACGGACCTAACTATATGTAGGTTGGCTAGAACATATTGAGAGCTATGACGTCACACATGTTCAGGCACAGTAGAGTATTTTTTCTTCAGCCAAAATAATTTTATTTTCTAAAAATACTTAAGAAACTCATCAAATCATAATGAAATAGTAATAATATTGCATTGTCATAGGGTTCTGAGATATATTGAAAGTATCAGAGCTATAGCTTTTCAGAAAGTGGTCTAAAAGTGGTGCCAAATTCCGTTACTGTGTACTATATTTATCACCAGTAATTTCCCTGATTTAGACAAGATTGTGACCTATTCGCCATACATATTTTATTTTATTTATTAAGAAACTCATCAAATTATAATGAAATATTAAGAATATTGCATTGTCATCTGGTTCTGAGTTTTATTGAAAGTATCAGGGCTATAGCTTATCGGAAAATGGTCTAAAATTGGATTGCCAAATTCCTCGGACAGACAAACAAACAATCAATCAAACAAACGAACAAAAAAACAGACAGACAAGAAGTGAAGTTAAGAAAAACGTTGTAAAACCTGGAACACATCTCCAGCCCTCAAAAATTATATAACCGTATGTGATTCTTCAATGAATTTTGTTTGACTATCCTAGGTGCAACTATATGCACACCATACTATCCGCAGAAATATAGCATCAATTGTGGTGCCCTGTGAGATAATTCCTACCCACCGTTCTGAAAAATAAATAAAACTCTAAACGATGTATAACATCTTTAAACTACACATTTCATGTTTAATAAATGTGTAAGATCACTTCCTTCATTTATTGCCTGTTATATATGTAGTGTTTCCATACGTCTTGCTCTCTTCTTAGAATAGTTCTGTAACATCCTTCTTGTATCATTGTCTGTAGTCATGATTTCATTCCATTATTTTGCACACTAAATGGCCATATATAAACTCATAAGCATCATAGCTGTAGTGCTTTTAGATATGTTCTTACTTTGTAGTCACTTGCTGACATAGTCAATTATTGACAGCAACCTTAACTGACATCCCAGTATACATATACATTAGAAATTATTTAAAGTTACTAAATTGGCTGCTTCATGTTAAGTATAAAGTTACGACCTGCGTACTCTGAGATATCTTTAAAGTTACTTCAAGATGTATTTTTCACTGCTGCTGCTCTTGATGTTCATTTCTGTTATACATGTGACCTTTCAATGCTACATTTAAAACTGAAAATAGTTGGTTTTTTATCATTATGGACATGCTACAAAATGGTTATAAATCGAATGAGCAGTCATTTCTTTCTTCCATTTTACAGAAGTGCTGTGAAATTAAAGTTCATTTGTGTACTTTATACACATATCTAACACTATGATTTACAGATTATATGTGTGCCTGTACACTTCCTAATATCTGTACACTAAAGATCAAAGATGTAGATTTATAACCACGGAAGGGCCACAATGGGTTCTAAACTTCATTTGAAAATCCGGACCAAGAGCAGACAAATGGAATGCACTATCCACTATGGTTGTGTTGAAAGAAGGGCACTACGAAAACAGTTCCTGGTATTTTTGTTGTGATACTTCTTATAAAATCAAATGCGTTTCAAAGGTGGGTGGAAGGAAGGGGATATTTACATGGGACTTCAACCCTCCTCTCCACCATTATTTCTTGTATTAGTGAATTTATAGCAAAAAAAAAAACTTAAGAAAAGATTGCTTTGTGTCTATGTGAGACAGATCAAAATAAAACCTTGATTTGGAAGTAAATATTATTTTCACTACATGACATGAAATATTTAGGCTGGAAATCAAGTGCAATATTGTTTAAATTGCTTAATGCAATATACCAAGAAAAAACATGTTTTCTTGAAAACCTGAGACCTACATATTATAATTAAGAAATGTATAATACTGTATCTAGAACTGTTTCCATTTTGGTAAATTTGTTTAAATTTTTCTAGTGTGTGTGTGAAGGATGAGATGAAATCTCTTAGATCCTATAAACTACTAACGGGGATGTTTTTATAGTACCCTTTATTCATCCCCACCATAAGCAATAGGGAGATACAAAGGAGACTTTACCCATGATCTGAAATATCCATTGGTCCTTTCCAGAGATTGAACCAGGAACCCACAGGTTGACAGTCAAGCGCTTTACCACAAGACCATCTGCCATGTGGGGACAACATTAAGGTTTCGTAGTGCCTTTCTTTCATCCCCACCTAAACCGGGAGTGTAATGGCCATGGAGGCACAACGGGAGACTTAAAGGAAACTTTCACCATGACCCGACCTTGGCTCTCACCTTCAGGTGGACAGTTGAGCACTTTACCGCGAGTGTAGGACAAAACCCCAGTGGACAAAACCCCCACGGACAAAACTCCCAGCGGACAAAACTCCCAGCGGACAAATCCCCCAGCGGACACTTTGTTGTGCTAGAATTCAATACATTTTTCTTAGTTTACACAAGTATTGTAAACATTGTAGTATAGTACAATATATCCTACTGAGAATTAACTAAGAAAATATAGCCAACCTGGTGCCTTGTTGATTACAAAAAATATAATTGAAAATGTAACATTCCTATTAACTTTATTATGCTAGTTTATGTTTGCAATACCTTTGTACTTCAATATTCTCTTGGATTATTCTCAGTATCGGGGATTGCCGATAACGAGGTCACAATGAGCATTTGTTTCCACAAAATAATTCTATTTATAAGTAAGATCCTATGTTCAAAGTAATAATGTTTAGCGACCTTGCTTACTGCTAAATTGTAACGGAAGCGAGATTTCTTTTTCAGTATGTGAGTCTGACTGCTGTTTGATTGGGTCTAATCACCAAGCGTAACTTGTGGAGACACCCTGGCTATATATAAAAGATAAATCATAAAGATTATTGAAAAACTATATTCAAAATACATGAACAAAAATAAAGGATATATAATATCAATTTTTTTTAAGAAATCTGCTTTAATCTAACAATCAATAAATGGTTTGTAAAGACATTTCTCTAACAATTAATAAATGGTTTGTAAAGACATTTCTCTTCTTATCCTGTATGCCGCTTATAAACTATGTATTTTTATTTCTGTGCAAATATGGCTGTTCTCTTTTACATAGAACTGTAAGTTCAATTCATAAAAATGCATTAGCTCGTTGCCTATATCCATGTGTTGGAGCTCACACACAAGTAAATTATTTGCTGCCTGTCAATTGGAATTTGATAGCATCATCTCGTGTGTAAAACAACTTCCGATGGTCAAGTGGTTTATTGAGGTGCATGTTTCATTGTAGCCTGTGTCTAAACATGTCAGTCATATACAAATTTGGTTTGTTAATTTTATCAAATATTATCTCGACACAAAACTGCAGACTTCCTGTAGAAACATACTTCGGCTTTAACAGAGGGGAATATTATTGTGTGCAGACGACAGATGGCCGTGTGTTAAGCACTCACCTGTCGACCTGAGAACCAAGAAATGTATCAATTCATCGTTAAAGTTCCCTCCATGTTTCCTGTGATGCCTCCATGGCCATTGCATTATCAGCTATGGTTGTTTTGAAAGAAGGGCACTACGAAAACAGTTCCTTAGTGGTTAATAGTATCTAAGAGATGAACATCTAAACCCTTTCATGGATTTCACGGAATAGATTTTCTGCAGGTATGTCTAGTTCTCATTCTTTATCTAATTGGATGTTTATAGTAGGAAATTTGATTCATATATACTTAAAAAGCTCCTAGCTTTTTGTGTCCATCTCATGCTCAATAAGTTTTTATAAACGAATGTTTTAGTGGCAATAATTCAAAGATTTCAACTGGGAAAAAAACATTATCAATCTTTAAACTATCAATTTTTTTAATTTATTAAAATCATTTACTGAATATTTGTTAGTAACTTTGAACTCTATTTCCCCATTTGTGGAATAACTCTAAAACATTTACAATTTGTATTGGGTCGTTTAGATTAACACTTTATTTTTTCCCTTGTGGTCATTTATATTTGGTCAGCTAAACTGTAGCATTTTCAGAGCATTGCTATTCCATGAAGCCATTTATAAAATAAATATTTAAAAAAACTTTTTCCCCAGCTATCTATTTATTTTCAAAATTCGTCCAAAAGCTATAAAGTTCAAAAGACATCAAATGTTTTCATAATTTATGCTATCATTATTGAAAGCTTGTCGAAAAGTCATGGCAAAATAAACTAATAGTATCAGGAAAAAGAATCTAAATGCCGCAAATATCCTTGTAGCCTATTGTTACGATCGCAGACCCCCTCCCATATCACAGCTACCCCCCATATTGTGTTCCCCTCAGCGGAGAGCGATCACAGCTACCAGGCGCTCGGGAGCTGGACGAGCTGGACGAAGGTGTGACTCCGCAACTTTGACCACTGACCAAGATCAAAGCCCTACCGAGAAAACCCACGAGTCAGGCTTTGATGTCGGAACGCCCCTCCTCTATTCCTTCCCACGACATTCCGGGGCGAGCAGTCGATCGAAGCAGAAGGTTTTAGTTTTTAGATTTAGAGATCGAAATAGACGGAATTTTACTGAAAGTGCAGGCACGAGTAGGTTAAATAAAGTTAAACTGAATTTAAATTGCACATCAACAAGTGTTTGAGTATTGTCTGTTTATATGACTGTGTGTGTGAAAATTCATCAACATTTACAGAGTACATAGAAAGAACCCGTAACACCTACAAATCATTTTTGGTCAAACGATCTGTTTTAAAACATGTTTCATTGCTTAGCTCCTTTTTCTCATGTACTCCCATAATTTCGATTTAAAAACATAATCGTGTGAAACACAAAACTTTTAAAAATATTTTAAATGTTGACAACGTTATATATAACGCTAAATCTGTTTAATATTTACAATAATAAGTCTAATATTTACAATAATAAGTCTAATATTTACAATAATAAGTCTATATTTACAATAATAAGTCTAATATTTACAATAATTTATTATCACAACCTCACTCTCTAAGTGTTCTTCCCACACTTTTCCCTAGTTGATTTTTTTAAAAACAAACACCAGATCTCTCCTCACTCACAACACACCCTTTCTAAATCCACCTCCCCCTCCCCCCCACCATAATATCCTGACATTAGTTAACTTCAAAGCATGAAGTGTACGAAATAGAACTAAATCAAAACCTGACATAATCGATAGTTTTTTATACACTTATATCTTACTAAGTGAACATTCACATTAAATTTTATTATTAGCTCATCAAATATTAAAGATGTTCTAGTTACTATTGTGGCTTTTAATTCTTAAATGCGAATAAGACTAAAAGACATGAAGAAGTTAAATAAACATGCTTCATTCCTTATACTATACATGAAATAGGAAAAAGCCTATTAATTCTCTAAGTTTATTCCAATTAGTTTTGTCCTCAAATATTTTCACGGGCAAAAATTTTTGTCATATTTGACAAAGTTTTTTATTATCTCGTATTCACCAAACAATATTAAATACCAGTCACTGTTGGCTGTATTCGTTTGTATTCTACACTTTATAAGCCTTCTGAAAATTAATCTTTTAGTAAATTGCATATCTCTATACTTATAAGACGCATTTGCTGTCTGTCTGTCTGTCTGTCTGTTCCCTTATATCTCAAGATCCAGACAAACAAATAACGTTAAATTTGTTACACATACACATATTTACATGGGGAAGGTTATAGGACAGGTTTCGTTTCATCTCGATGGGTAGTTTAATTGTAATAAATTATTTTTATTTTAGTATTTTACTATATTAAAGTAATCTTGACGGCGCCATAGATAAAATTCCTCTGTGACGTCATTTCCGATGATCGAATAGAACTTGCGCGCTGGTGCTGTATCGTGCTTTTGTGTGCAAAGAATTGTTGCTGTTTTTTCATGCTCCTGATTTGTACAGTTTGAGGAAGGTAAAGGAATGAAGAAGGATTTTAGAAGAAGTGTGAAGCCATAATAATAAGTATATATATATATATATATATATATATATATATAGGCAGAGAGGGAGAGAGAAGGGAGGGAAGGAAAGAGAAAGGAAGGGAGGTAGAGAGGGGGTAGGGAGGGAGATAGAGGGGAGGGAGGGAGAAAGAGGGTGGGGAGAGAGGGAGGAGAGAGATAAAGAGTGAGGGCAGGGAGGGAGAGAGAGGCAGGAAGGGGAGGAAAGGGGAGAGAGGGGGGAGGAGAGAAGTAGAGGAAGGGAAGGAGAAAGGAGGGAGGGAGAGAGGGGTTAGGAAGGGAGAGAGAGGGAGAGAAGGAAGGGAGGGAGAGAGAGGGTGGGAGAGAGATAAAGAGCGAGGGGGCAGGGAGGGAGAGAGAGGGAATAAGGAAGGGAGGAAAGGGGAGAGGGGAGGGAGAGAGGTAGAGGGGAGAAGGAGAAAGGAGGGAGGGAGAGAGGGGGTTAGGGAGGGAGAGAGAGGGAGAGAAGGAGAGAGTGAGAGAGAGGATAGGAGAAATGGGAGGAAGAGATAAAGAAAGAGTGAGGGGGCAGGGAGGAGAGAGAGGAAATGAGGAAGGGAGGGAAGGGGGAGGAGAGGGAGGGAGAGAGAGGTGGAGGGAGGGAGGGAGAAAGGAGGGAGGGAGAGAGGGGGTTAAGGAGGAGAGAGAGGGAGGGGGAGAGAGGAGAGAGAGAATGGGAGAAATGGGAGGAAGAGATAAAGAGAGAGAGGGGGCAGGGAGGGAGAGAGAGGGAAGGATGAAGGGGGGAGAGAGGGAGGGAGGGGGATGGACAGGGGGAGAGAAGGAGGGGGAGAAAACAGAAGGTAATCAGAAAACCTTATTTTAAACCCGGGCAAAGCCGGGTACTTGCAACTAGTATATATATATATATATATATATATATATATATATATATATATATATATATATATATGTTACCAGCAAAGTGTGAAATCCAGCATTCTATAGAATGCCTAGGCAATGTATAGAATGCCTGAATTTTTCAGGCAAAGTATGAAATAAGTTGCTATTTCATACATTGCCTAGGCATACTATAGAATGCCGAGTTCGCGTTCGGCAAAGTATGTAACTATTGGCTGGTGAAACACTATGATGTCATGATGGTGGAAAAAGAAGGTGTGAGTGCCATTCAGTTTTACGTCGCGGACTCCAAGTTATTTGACGTACTTCATAATGCCCATTTGGCTATTGGTCATGGAGGACGGGACAGAATGTTGAAAGAACTATCACCCGAATACAAGAACATTACACGTCATGATATTGAACTGTATGTTAACCTTCGTGAACCTTGCCAGAAAAAACAAAAAGGCGTCAAAAAAGGCATTGTAGTCAAGCCAATGGTTTTTTTCAGAATTCAACTCCCGTTGTCAGGTCGATCTCATTGACTTTCAATCCCATCCTGATGGGGAATACAAGTTTATAATGGTGTATCAAGATCATCTCACCAAGTTCGTGGTTCTCAGGGCCCTGAAGACAAAGAGGGCAGAAGAAGTACCCTACCAACTCGTAGACATATTTACGTTGCTTGGTGCTCCAACAATTCTACAGTCCGATAACGGCAGAGAATTTGCAAACAGTGTGGTAAGCAGCTTAAGGAGTACTGCCCACCTTGAAGATCGTTCATGGTAAGCCGCACCACTCACAAAGCCAGGGGAGCGTCTAAAGGGCTAACCAGGACATCGAAAATATGTTGTGTGTTTGAATGCAAGATGGAAAAACTGGCCGCTGGAGTGAGGGGTTACGGTTCGTCCAACTCATGAAGAACAGAGCTTTCATTCTGGAATTAAAAGATCACCATACGAAGCACTTTGGCTGCAAAGCTAAAATAGGCCTCACAACGTCGTCCCTACCTGACAATGTTTTACAAAATATGGAAACAGAGGAATACCTCGAAAAAGAATACAGAACATACAAACAACACAAGAGCAGATAGACAGAGATGAAATAATGCAAGAGACAGCCCTTTCTGCAGTAGACATGCATGAGGATGCAAACCATGATGGAAAAGTATGCAAAAATTAAAAATTGTATACTTTGCCTAAAACGACCAGGCGTACTATACATTGCCTAGGCATTCTATAGAATGCCGGCATTTCACACTTTGCCGGTAACATATATAACGTTTAGTTTTAAAAGACTTAAAGTGGTTACTGTTTATTCGCGCTTAGCAGCCCTAGCCATATTGGATAGTCCATTTCGGAGTAATAAAACTTCACTATTCCACACCATTATACACCAGTAACTATTTCGGCTCCATATCTCAATGCGTATTTTTTCCCATTCTAAACCTCAATAAAAAGTTAACTTCGGTCCATAATAGAGCTACACAATATGAAGACAGAAAATGAAGTTAATTAAAAGCTTATAAAAATGATGTAAAAAAATAGAAAGTAATTGCACAACTATTTATTTATAAAAAGAAATGTGCCATGAATAAAGTTTCTATAATAAAACATGACGTAAGTATTAAGGTGTGTAATGGACGCGATATTTTCCTAAGCTGCTATAAATCCGCCTCTAATATTTTCCACCATGTTCTCCGCTACATTAGCCCAGATAGGCAAAGTTAACTGTACATTAGCCCAGATAGGCAAAGTTAACTGTGTACATTAGGCCTATATATTAATAATTATATTGAAGTAAAATATTGACACCTAAGTTATACTGGTTGGATCATCTGATGTGAATGTTGCGTACAAAATGTAAACATGTTCCGCCCACTGAGTGAAAGAAAACTTAACATACAGGTTCCACACAATGTATGTCAGAGTTTGATCTAAATATATGAGCTAGACATGACTGGCGTGGGAAACTTTTGAAGTTCAAACAGAGGAACGGGTTACGGCGACATTCATGACTATTGCTATTTGATATTATTTGATCTTTATTTTATTTGAAGGCGATTTACACCCACATAGGGTTTGTGCTACCAATATTGTTTCATGCTACCTATATGCTACCTAGATTGGTTCAGCAGCTTAAACTGTTTTATATTGACTCATACCCGTGATTAAAAACTTTTTAAGACTCGTACCTGTGATAGCTTTGTCAAAGTAGATTTATTGTTTCGCTGTAAATACGTCCGGTGCGCCACACAAATAATTTATTGAATGTTTTTTGTTTTTATTCCCACTGTTCAATGTTATTGTTTTTTTTAAATTAAGATGACTGACGAGAAACGTTCAAATCATGGCTGTCAAACTGTGGTCATCGAAACGCTGCAACTTCATTATGAGAATACTTAATCAAGAAACGTAGTTAGATACCACTACTACCTAACACCAAAAATGCTGTGTTGATTTTCATTACATTAAGGTCAACTGTCATTAAATTAAGGCAAACATTCATTAAATTAAGGCCAACTGTTCAATAAAGACAGTATTATTTTATATCTAACTAAAAAGCGGGTGAATTTTTTACCTCTTATGGATTTTGTTATTTTAAAATAAGTAAAATGAAACTTGAAAACCATAAATAGGGCCAGATCGTTCCAACTAACAACCATAAACATAACACTGAGTAGACATAAACTAAATAAACCATAAATATAACGCTGGGTAGACATTAAACTAAATATAGGTTTCTCTGTTAGGTTCACGTATAAAGACTATATAGACCATCGGGCTCAGATGAAGTAGTAAATTGTGTGTGAAGAGAAATGTAAGGATGAGATGAAATCTCTTAGAGACTATACACCACTAATGGACGATTTTTATCCCTACCATAGTGAAATGGCCATAGAGGCACCACGGCAGATATAGCCATGTAAAATGTCCTTGGTCCTCACCGGAGATCGAACCAGGTACCTTCAGGTCGACAGCCGAGCGATTTACCGCACGACCATCCGTCCCCTTATCTGTAGCCGCTGTTATTCTATGGTATTGTGTGGCTACTTACAAAGCTAAGCCGCCTTTACTTTTCCTTATAATGTCGGATACCGATTTGTAAGCTGGATGGGCTTAGGGACACTGGTCCGTCGATATGTATCGGTCTCATATCTTATATATATCTATACATGAGCGTCGCTAGGAATTTCTCCAGGGGGGCACAAATTTTCCAGGGGGTGGGGGGGCAAATAACAACTTTATGACATTTTTTTAAATGTAAAGGGGGAGCATTTGCTCCCCCATGAATACGCCAATGTATATATATAATGGTTAATTGTTTTTATCATTGGCTTTGTAGCCCTAGAACTAGTCACATAGTCTATAACAAAATTTAGTTATACAACATAGGAAAGATCAAAGTTAATGGGCTGATAAAAACGTTTATCAAAAGCCATAGCGTATTCATTTTTTTCAAGCATTACACACATACATACACACACATATTCACACAAACACTCACATCCAATGACACACACACTCACATGCACATTATTACGCACTCACATTAAAATTAATTTTCTCGATTATTAAATTTCCTTCAATGTTATTTTGTGTGTTCTTTCAATTCACACTTTCTTTACTCCGATATAGATAGAAATACTTAAAGTCTTTGTTACACGATGTTTAATGAATAGCACAAACACTTAACAAGTGATAGACTTGGGTACGTTACCCTCTAGTTGAATGTGTCCAATGGGTGACTACATAATTTTCTGTAGAATCGTTCAACCGTAACTTCAGGAATCGTTCAACCGTAACTTCAGGAATCGTTCAACCGTAACTTCAGTTACACTCTGTGCCAATCATTTGTTATACGCCCTGCTATTTTATTAAATATAAGATGAAAATATATGTGGACTCAATATGTGTGCAAGTGTTGAAAGTTCATTTGTAGACTAAAGATTGATGAGACTATCGGCATGCATGTAAACAAGAGGTTGTTCCACTTGGCCTCATAGGAGTTTGAAAATCAACTGATGCTGCTCAAATTAATGTGTGACATTTTCTTTAAATCGTCTGATATAAGTGGTGGGTTTTAATTCCACTCTACATCAAGTGAGGAATAAATCAACTGCGAAGAGACTTGAGGTTGAGTATGAGGATTATATAAAATCTACCAGCGTCTTCTTAAATGACCTCTCTTCGCTCATGAGAACGTCCACAGAAATACATTTCAACTGGTACACTAATGGATAAACACTTTCTCACCGGCATTGATCGGTCTAATTTAGTGAAATGAGAAGCTGATTGCAGGACTAACACGACACGAAGAAGTTTGATTAGGTCACGGATATAGTTAACGTCATATCTATAGTTAACGCCATTACTATGTGAGAAATTAGTACAATACGACTCATATCTGTGATTGCAAAACGACTGCAAAAGTTTAAGTTGGGTGGACCCCCCTTTCCATGCTCACCCTTGTTACGCCACTGCTGACTTTTAAGACCTCAATCATAGTCCACATACATCTTACCGATTAAGTTGTCGTGATATTTAGGGATGTGGGATAAGATTATGTGAGTGTATGGAAAGGGCATAAATTGGATCATATGTTTTCTGTTTTTCAGATGTTGAGATAATGGCTCGAACCAGTCAGATAAATTGGAGAACGATTTCTTACAGTTATTCCCTATCTGGTTTTTACATTTAATATAAACAATTATGAAAAAGTTTAGACATCACTTTTTCATTGAGTCATCGCTCGTACCACTACGTATTATATTTATAGTCGTGGGACGTTTTTTTACATTCGAAACTCCTACCTTTATGATATTCTAAGTGAGAGATTTCTTACACCTATTTGTTCATTATGGCTATTGCTACACAGTCACAAACATAGGTAAACAATACACACTACACATATGTTAAATATACCAGCAGTGCAAATGAGGAGAAGACCTTCATTTCAGTAGTTGGCACATAAAGTTTGGAATAAAATGCATAAAGTATTTGTAGTTAAACATCATGATCTATACCTTAATATCAAGTTTGTATTTTTTATATAAATGTGTAGCTTGTCTTACAAAACGTAACGCCTAGAGTCTAGTATGTCATTTCAATCATCAAAAGTCTAATTTGTCTTTTCAGTCATCAAGAGTCTATATTGTCATTTTGATCAACAAGAGTTTAGTTTGTCATTTCAATCAACAAGAGTCTAGTTTGCCATTTCGATCAACAAGAGTTTAGTTTGTCATTTCAATCAACAAGTTTCTAGTTTGCCATTTCGATCAACAAGATTCTAGCTTGCCATTTCGATCAACAAGATTCTAGCTTGCCATTTCGATCAACAAGAGTCTAGTTTGCCATTTCAATCAACAAGAATCTGGTTTGTTATTTCAATCAACAAGAGTCTAGTTTGCCATTTCAATCAACAGGGGTCTGGTTTGCAATTTCAACCAACAAGAGTCTGGTTTGTCATTTCAACCAACAAGAGTCTGGTTTGTCATTTCAACCAACAAGAATCTGGTTTGTCATTTCAACCAACAAGAGTCTAGTTTGTCATTTCAATCAACAAGAGTCTGGTTTGTCATTTCAACCAACAAGAGTCTGGTTTGTCATTTCAACAAGAGTCTAGTTTGTCATTTCAATCAACAAGAGTCTGGTTTGTCATTTCAACCAACAAGAGTCTGGTTTGTCATTTCAACAAGAGTCTAGTTTGTCATTTCAATCAACAAGAGTCTGGTTTGTCATTTCAACAAGAGTCAAGTTTATCATTTCACAAGAATCTGGTTTGTCATTTCAACCAACAAGAGTCTAGTTTGCCATTTCAACCAACAAGAGTCTAGTTTGTCATTTCAACAAGAGTCTGGTTTGTCATTTCAACCACAAGAGTCTAGTTTGCCATTTCAACCAACGAGAGTCTAGTTTGTCATTTCAACAAGAGTCTGGTTTGTCATTTCAACAAGAGTCTAGTTTGTCATTTCAACCAACAAGAGTCTAGTTTGTCATTTCAATCAACAAGAGTCTGGTTTGTCATTTCAACCAACAAGAGTCTGGTTTGTCATTTCAACAAGAGTCTAGTTTGTCATTTCAATCAACAAGAGTCTGGTTTGTCATTTCAACCAACAAGAGTCTGGTTTGTCATTTCAACAAGAGTCTAGTTTGTCATTTCAATCAACAAGAGTCTGGTTTGTCATTTCAACAAGAGTCAAGTTTATCATTTCACAAGAATCTGGTTTGTCATTTCAACCAACAAGAGTCTAGTTTGCCATTTCAACAAACAAGAGTCTAGTTTGTCATTTCAACAAGAGTCTGGTTTGTCATTTCAACCACAAGAGTCTAGTTTGCCATTTCAACCAACGAGAGTCTAGTTTGTCATTTCAACAAGTGAAAGTTTGTATTTGAAAACTGGCTCAGTTTGTATTTAGAGAAATCGATTTACTGTATATTACATAATATTGAAAAAGCATTAAATCAAAACACATTACATATAATAGAAATATAGTTTATCATTTAATTTTCAAAACTATTTAATAACGCAGGAATCACAAACTATATCTGTTTTAACTACGTTAACTATGTTGCCTGGTCTTGCAATGTATCGCTCGTATTTCAAGGCAAATTTTGTCAAAACATTTTGCTGGTCTTGCAATGTATCGCTCGTATTTCAAGGCAAATTTTGTCAAAACATTTTGCTGGTCTTGCAATGTATCGCTCGTATTTCAAGGCAAATTTTGTCAAAACATTTTGCTGGTCTTGCAATGTATCGCTCGTATTTCAAGGCAAATTTTATCAAAACATTTTGCTGGTCTTGCAATGTATCGCTCGTATTTCAAGGCAAATTTTGTCAAAACATTTTGCTGGTCTTGCAAGGTGTCGCTCGTATTTCAAGGCAAATTTTGTCAAAACATTTTGCTGGTCTTAAGAAAGACTAGTAAACCAAGTTACTTTTAAACCGAGGTCTAATAATAAATTGACACTAAAATCACTTTCCCCGCCATTCTTCATTTATATGCAGCTTATACAGAATGTTCAACACCAGCAACCAGGGCTGGGGAGTCGGTGTCGGTATCGGTGGTGTCGGTAGTTTTGCCGGTGTCGGTGTCGGCATTTGTACTTTGCCCGGTGTCGGTGTCGGCATTTGTATTTTGTCCGAGTCGGTTCGGCGCAAAATCTCCCCCCCCAAAAAAAAAATACTAGAACTTTAATTAAATAATCCAGAACAACGTCAGATAGTTCTTAGCAAATCTTTAATTTAAAGTTTTCTTAAGTTTTTCTTTTTAAATAAATACATGGTAAATCTGTTTATCAACAAATGTATCATTTTCCAAAGCGAGATTCTCTACATTACAACAACTTGTCAACATTAACAGAATTTTGACTGAAAGCAGATAGGAAGGCTACTGGCTATGTTCACTCTGTTATTCACTCAATCATTGTAAATCATGAGAAATTTTTAGTTTGCATCTGTCTATCAATATCCATGTTGGAGAAAGATTACACAAAACCTATTCAAGTCTTTTAGAACTTCAAAGAATGATCTGTTTCAAATGTTCCTACAATCAAAGTTAACTCACAACTAACACTCCACAGCTTAATTTATCCCCAGCCAGACTGAAGCATTACCAGTCTACGTCCTAATGACACTACATTAAAGCCCAGTCCGTAGCTGGAGCTGTTGAGGCGCAGCCCCCCCACCACCACCTATTGCAATACAAACATTTTCACTACATATGTCAGGTTTAATTAGGGTGTAAAATAACGATTCCTTACTCTATTAACTGTTAAGTATGTAGTGTCTTCATACGCCTCTCTCTTTTCTAAAAATAGGTCTGGAACAACCATCTTTTATCATTGTCTGTAGCCCTTGCCGTGATTTTATTTCAGCATTCTGCATTCTCTGAATGGCCACTTATAAACTTCCAAGCATCATTACTCTAGTGTTGTTGGATATGTCTGTACTTTGCAGTGACTTGCTGACTTAGGCAATCGTCAATAATAATCTTGACCAATATTTGAGCATAAGCCTACACATAAATGAGAACTTATTAAAAGTAGCGAATTGGCCGCTTCAGGTTTACTATAAAAATAACATCCCACATACTGTGGCATATCTTGAAGTAAACCATACTATTTTGTTACTTCAATGTATTCACTGCAGCTATTCTTGATGTCCATATCTAGTGTTTTTCGTAACCTTTCAATGTTACATGTACAACTGATAACTTTTTTTTTCATCGTAATGGACATGCTGCAAAATCGCAGATCAAAGATGCAAATTTATAACTACTAAAGAACCACAACAGGTTCTTAAATTTGATGAAGGGCTGGACCAAGAGCAGATCACTGGAGTGTTTATAATACTTTATGTGAGCTAACATAAATGTAAATGTTATCAATGTAATGAAAAAGGGGAGGTACTGCGGATCAAATCAAAACGTTTAACGGGACGTAGATTGCCCTTGTCTGGTTTAGAAGCTGAACATTGTTTTCAAGATTACTATTTCGGAGACCCGTCTACCTCGGCGCCCTGTGCATAATTATATAAATAAACACATTTAACTGCACAGTTCGGGAATTTTATTTATTTACTTTTTTATTTAGTAATTACATTACAAATTAGGCCCATACAATACATGCTGAAACATAATTATACCTTCTTTAAGTTTTTTTATATTCATCTATAAAATTAGGTATATTCATGGTGAGGTCGAAAAATAAAAATGCCGACAAACTTGCTTTGAAAAGAGTAGCTTAGTAAGATACAAAGGCAATATTTATTTTGTTCAAACAAAATAAAAGCTACCGGTACCATAGAAGTGGTGTGTGTGTGTTAGTGCAGTGGTCCCTAACCTTTTTCTCGCCGCAGACCGGTCGACATTTGATAATTTTACCGCGGCCCGAGAGGGGTAGATGTCGAACTATCCTGAGAGAAATACACTACAACAGATAAAAAGTAAATAAATGTTTTTGGGCGGCCCAGTGCCATTTGATCAACGGACCCTAAATGGGTTGTAGAGCCAAGAAGAATAAATATACAATTAGACGAGCATCTTTATATATATAGTATGAGATATATAAAGGGAAAAATACACAATAATCCTTCCTTGCCCCCCCCCGGTGTCGGTGTCGGCGGATTTTAGAAAACCGACACCGGTGTCGGTGTCGGAAAATATTTTGGACGACACCCCACCCATGCCAGCAACCACTGCCCACTAGCCTTGTCTATATCATTGAATTCAATGAACCGTTTCAGTGGCTGATAGTTTAAACTTAACTCCTGGAACAAGCTCATCAAAACACTTTCAAACTGTTCAAGAGAAAGTTCAGTTGGAAGGAACGGGGAGAGGAAACCCACCCCCGCCCTATACATATTTTCCATTAAGCTCTATTACACTACTAGTTGCACACTAACCTAAATAACGTATCGTTCGTTTCAATCTAAATTTATTCATAGCGAGTAACGCCTGTTCTCACTTGACTACAGGTTTGTGGGCGGGTGTCTTACAATGTTACCAGTTATCGTCAGAGCTCAGAATGTTTGCCTTGGGATGAGTGCGCCAACATGGTAGGAGATTCTATTTTAATGTGTCAGATTAGTATACAAAGGGTGTACAACCGGATTAGATCTTATCTAGAGATTAACTTTTTGTTGACTTCGTTTTGATGCATGTGAACAGCGCCTGTAAACAGGTAAATAAAAGTGTAATGATACACAATCACACATACACTCACATACACACACATACACTCACATATATACACATACACTCAACACACACACATATCACAAGAATGGTATTTTTTAAGCGAACTCGTCTGTGATAAATCATTTGCCAGAAACAGGTGGAAGAACTATATCTACCTACACATGCATCATAATGTACATACAAGTCTTCTTACTATAAATGTTTTCAAGACTACTAGGCCTTACATTTAAAATAAATATAATTTTAAAGCACTCACTAATATGACGTCCTATACATTATAGAATTAAACAGTGTTCGGCCGTAATGGAACGCCTAGTTTACAATGACAATTAATTAGGACAAAATATTACATTTGTCAAGACATAATGTAGACATTACAGATTTACACTTTGTTAGTCTGTGCTTGTATGCCGCTGTGCCTGTGTGTCTATGTCTTTGTGTGTGCGTTTTGAGTGTGTCTGTGTGCCAGTGTAATTGTTGTTTCCACGTATCATCTGTCAACTTTATCTACCAATCTTACAAAGTATCCAATGTTTTAAATAAGTCAACTTAAAGACATTTAGCGGACGTATCCCATTTAAAACTGCAATGTTGTGGTACAGGTTTCACTGAAAGAAGTGGAGCAATGAAGCATATCCAGATAAAACAATACTTCTGAGTCTGGCTTTTGTTTATCATTTTAACTTCAGCTGAACTTTAAGAAATATCATAATTGACTAATGTGTGAAAAACAAAACTGTTTCATTTTTCCTTATTGATATCAACAAGAGTCTAGTTTTTCATTCAATCAACAAATGTCTAGTTTGTCATTTCAACACGTAGAACAAAACTATAAGCATATTAACTATGCTCTCAGCTCTCTCTCTCTCTCTCTCTCTTTCACGTGTGTTTGTCTGTGCGTGTGCGTCTGAATGTGTGTGTGTGTGTGTTTGTTGTGTGCGTATGTGTGTCTGTGTGTGTGTGTGTGTGGCCTTTGTTTAGTGACTAACTTAACATTTCGGACAAGGATGTTGAAACTAAAGCCTTGTGTTTATTTCAATATGTGTGTACTAACAACGAACTGTGGACACATTCTGTTATCACTTGTTTATTTCATACATGGCAGTGTCATGGACAAGTGAAATATCTGCTAAATAATAATGTCGTAGAAAACGTCTCATGACAACACTATATACACCGCCATTGAAATAAACCATGTGGACTGATGTTACACAGACATTGAAATAAACCATGTGGACTGATGTTACACAGACATTGAAGAAAACAATGTGGACTGATGTTACACAGACATTGAAACAAACCATGAGGACTGATGTTACACAGACATTGAAACAAACCATGGGACTGATGTCACACAGACATTGAAATAAACCATTTGGACTAATGTCACACAGACATTGAAATAAACCATGTGACTGATGTCACACAGACATTGAAATAAACCATGTGGACTGATGTCACACAGACATTGAAATAAACCATGTGGACTGATGTCACACAGACATTGAAATAAACCATGTGGACTGATGTCACACAGACATTGAAATAAACCATGTGGACTGATGTCACACAGACAATGAAATAAACCATGTGGAATGATGTCACACAGACATTGAAATAAACCATGTGGAATGATATCACACAGATTTTGAAATAAACTATGTGGACTGATGTCACACAAACTGATTAAAGTATAATGATGCAAATTACATAATGCCATTATAAGAAAATGAAACACATTATATAATGTCAATATAAGACAATGATACAAATTATATAATCCCAATAAATGATAATGATACAAATTATATATTGCCATTTTAAGAAAATGAAACAAATTATATAATGTCAGTATAAGACAATGATACAAATTATATAATGCCAATAAAAGATAATGATACAAATTATATATTGCCAATATAAGATAATGTAATAAATTATAATCTCAAAATTCGTTCATTTTACAAAAATGTTAATATCCCAATTAAGTTAATGTCACAGAGCAATTCGAGAAGACTTTAATATCAACGAGAAATCAACAGAGAAGTTACTGTGACAGAGACGTTAATGTGACAGAGAAGTTAATGTGACAGAGAAGTTACTGTTATCTAGATGTTAATGTGATAGAGTCGTGTAATTGAAGGAATATTGTTATTGAATAAAAAGGTGGTGTCTTAAAGAAACAGTGAAAGATGACGCCATGAAGAATATTAATTTACCGACTATTGTAGAAAATACAATAGATTTGATGTAAATAATTATTTGAGGAGAAAACTTCAGTAAAATCATAGAATATTAGAATTTGTTCTCATATTTACCGTAATTAAATTGGGTCGATATTTATAAGATATATACAGCCACTGGTGATGAAAACCAATGATAAAATAATACGTATCTTTTACTTATCTTCTTATATTGTTGTGATTATTGCATCTATTTCAGACAAGTATAGTTTTCGTAGTTAATACGTATACTTTTTTGATACATTATACGTTATAATATATCTAATAACATATTAAATAGAGACTAAATCTTAAATACACGAAAATGTCTTAAAATATTTTGTTTTCAATTACTACAAAATTACAACTCGCTAAGTCTCAACAACAATGCATGCTTTTGGAGTTGTAACTAGAAATACTGCTTTGTTGAATGCTGTAAACTAGGTCTTAGTTCGTAACTCTAGCTCAAAGTCATAATTTATAGCCATTAAATAATATAAAGTGGTTTCTACTTCACGCAAATATTCCATCTCATACTCTTTTCTCTTATAGATACAAATCTTAGTAAATACAGACATACTCTTGTTTTTGTATTACAGATTAACAATGAAGAGAATCCCCACAGACACAGTCTTCCTTACTTCAAGAGAAATTGATAGCAGACATCAGAAGTGTTCAGCAAATTGATAACATTGATATCACGTCATCACTCTCTACCACACTGGTTTCCTGTTGTTATTATCGACGTCAGAATGGAATGGTCATCGTAAATCAAAATCTTCACACCCTCGGATAAATGGGTACAACGTACCTTTTGATCAATATATAAAGATTCACTTTGTTTCCAAAGCAATGGAAGAGACCGAGTGTAGACATCAATATTGTATCCAGTTTTATCAAAGTTATTCAACATTTGTGTTGTATATTTTCTGGTCTTTTTATTTCATCCAATTTGTAGTATTGTTTGACTGCAGTTTACTGAGAAATCAAAATTATAGTTTGACTGGAGTTTCAAGAGAAATCAATATTATCATTTTTCAACTGTTTGAAAACATTTTGTTACATTTCTGATGACACAAGTTATTGGAATGCTCACCACTGACCACAAAGTTGTGTCCATCTGTTTGTCTGTTTGTCTGTGTGCCCTTCACTTACCGTATCTGTACAGTTTGACCACATTTACTCGAGACGATCTGTTCAAGAAGTACAAGAACTACGTCCGGTATTCAGCTATCAATAAAACTTCCTTCACACAAGACGAGAAAAATCTCATTCTACAGCTCAGTAATGCCTACAGAAGTGTGGTGTACCCATATGCCTTTGAGATGAGAGAATTGTAAGTATTTTTAATATATTAGAAAATTTAAAGGAATACATTATCTTATGTAGCGGCATACAACTTCTAAAATAGTGGAATACATTATCTAATACAGCAACACAAATTATCTAATACAGCAACACACATTATATAAAACAGCCACACATTACAATGGGTTACAAATTAGAAAAATTTTGTACCTCTGAATTTTTTAAAAGTTTCTACTAGATTTGTTGATGTTGATTTCAAATCTGTAATCAATTTTTCTCTATCATCGACCATTCCCAAGATATCAACAATCTCATGATTTAAGCTTTTATAATGGCAACATACTTATATAGCTAGCTGCAAAATTCTTTTATTCGAAACATTTTAACACAAAGCAATGTTCAATTGCCACAAATTGTTTGTTCGTAATGATATATTTGCATATCATGATCATGATACATTACAAATGTCATAGATAAAAGCTAAGTCAGTTTAAACTTGGATCTCTAAAAATGCTGCGAAGAACGACATTTACGCTTGTGTCCAGTACCATCACGTCGGACAATTGACCAGGTATAATCACCCATCATAGCACTGTCCAGTACCATCACGTCGGACAATTGACCAGGTATAATCACCCATCATGGCACTGTCCAGTACCATCACGTCGGACAACTGACCAGGTATAATCACCATCATGGCACTGTCCAGTACCATCACGTCGGACAACTGACCAGGTATAATCACCCATCATGGCACTGTCCAGTACCATCACGTCGGACAATTGACCAGATATATTGACCCATCATGGCACTGTCCCAGTGCCTTCGGTACCTCCTGCTCCATCTCATAATGTCTTGTGGAAGCGTTCACCGTGCTCTTCGCATGTGCTTCCCAAATTCCCGTGAAAAAAGTCTGTGTGAAATGAAGATAATGCATTTTGAGGGACATACGGCATCCCATTTTCTGATAGGTTTTTATCATGTTAGACACAAGTTCTTGTAATGTGGTTCTTTATTATTTCCCAAGATTCCATTAACTACTGCTCTTAAAGACTTCCATGCTTGCATTTAGCCACTCATGGTTTTTTCCAATGTTTCTGAAGCTAACATTTTTCTCACTTGTGGACCAACGAGAATTCCTCCTGATATTTTGGCCTCAGTAAATTTGGGAAACATGATGCGAATTTGTCATAAGTCTCACCTCCAGGATCCAATTCAGTCACAAACTGCTTAATAAGGCCCAACTTAATATGGAGAGGAGGAAGTAGCACTTTACTTTTATCAACTAAGGCCTCTCTGACTACATTGTGTGAACCCGGTTCCAGAGATTCGCGAGCAGGCCATTCAGCTCTATTATAATGTTCTGATTCAGCCCTGCTGTCCCACAGGCATAAAAAACAGGAATATTTAGTAAATCCACCCTGCAAGCCTAGCAAAAACCCAATCATTTTAAAATCCCCACATATATTCCATCTATACTTTTTGTAGTCAATGTGTTCAAGCAGATTACGAACATAATCATAATCCTCCTTCATTTGTGTTGGTGTGCTACAGGTATGGAGGAATAAAATATTCCCATTATGCAACAGTACTGCTTTTAGACTTCTGGTAGAGCTGTCTATAACCTCCACCCGCTTGAATCGTGTTCAATTCCTATAGCGTGAAATAAACCATTCACATCAGAACTAAATCAAAGGCTTCCATCAACTGCAAATTCCAAATGACGGTTACGCTGCATGGTGATTTTACAGTCTTCGTTCTAGAGATTCCATTCCATAAGTCTTGAGAAGCTCTGCATCAGACTTTGCCAACCCTAAGTCTCGAATCAAGTCATTTAGTTCATTTTGATTTGGAAAATGCGGCCTAGGATCATCTTCTTCGTAGTTTGGATCGCTACATCGCTTGAGGCAGAATCGGAGGACTCATTGTCACTGTCATCATCACAACCCTGTTTAAAAAACAGACTGGTAATAGATTTATCAATTATAATTAATTAAGAGCAGTAGGAAAAGTGTAATATTTACCTATTTTGGTGGGTAAGGCACAGGATATTCTTCACTGTGAAGAACAGGAGCTATTGATGAAGGCATGGATGGGTAGTCAAGTGCTGTTCTTCCTTCACCTTTCGGTACAGCTTAATGTCGACCGAGCAGAAGTAGCAATCGTCGTGGTGATTTTGGGGTTGTCTCCATATTCGAGGTATGGCAAATGGCATGGCCTTTCGACTTCCTCTGAGCCATGCCTCCAGAGTGACATGACAATTTATGAAAATCACATGTGGCGCCCACCGAAGTAGAGACGATAAGCCATGTAGTATTTTCGTCCTTTTTCAATACGTCGCGAACCTTGTTTCGAACTGATATAATATCCGCATACATAGCAAAAGCTATCAGGAGAGTTTTTGCACTGTCTACTAGCCATTGTAATTTGAATTCAATATTTAAATATCAACGATTACAAGTTAACTATGAAATTAGGATATTATGTCTGAAATTAAACTAAGCTGCAACAATTGAAAAATACAAATATAGTGTAAATCTTAAATATCTTGATAACCGTCGATGCTACAGCAAACTGATTATATATTTGGAATCAGCATCAAAATTTCAGTCAGAAACAATAATAAAATCACGAGGAACAAAACTGTGTAACCCAGTGATTATCTAATACAGAAGCACGCATTATCTAATACTGCAACACACATTATCTAATACAGCCTCACACATTATATAATACAGCAACACACATTATCTAATACAGCAACACACATTTCTAATACAGCAACACACATTATCTAATACAGCCACACACATTATCTAATACAGCAACACATTATTATTTAATACAGCATCACAATTATCTAATACTGAATACATATTTGGAATCAGCATCAAAATTTAATCAGAAACAATTAATAAAATCAAGAGGAACAAAAACTGTAAACCCAGTGATTATATAATACAGAAACACAATAATATCTAATACAGCAACACATATTATCTAATACAGCCACACACATTATCTAATACAGCAGCATTACATTATCTAATACAGCAACACATATTATCTAATACAGCAACACACATTATCTAATACAGCAACATACATTACCTAATATGAGGTGCACCTTCATCCCAATCTTTTTTTCATTCGTTTCAACGGAAGCCACTTAGAGCGTTACAAAATGAAAATCAAATATAGAATTAAAAGAACCAGTGTGGCTGTTTGGTACAATATGTTTCAATACGGCTCATTAGTACATTTTGAGATTGACTTTCTAAATGTTTGTAAATTCTTGATTATTATTGTGTAAAGTGGAGGAAAGGGGGGGGGTAATCAAACTGACTATTCAACAAATCTCAAAAAATATTAGTTGCAGCCATTCAAGGTAAGTACAGCAGCACCAGATCACTTTCAGAATGGAATTTTTTTTTACTGTGCGTAAATATAATTGCCAGTTCCACGGTGTGCCGTGAGTGCATATGTAACAACTTTACAGATTTGTGTATTCTGTTGTTGAGAATAAGTTCCTAACCTCTCTATGTAACTGACAAAATTTGTATTTGCATATGTGCATGTTTCAATGTATAGGCCTAGTGGATATTTCTGAAAAGACTGAATAATATGCCTCATAATATTTCCTTTCGACTCATGTAAGTTTTGTTGGTCTTTTCAGCACTAAATATATTTGTTTGCATTGCATTTAAAAATAATATAACAATGGTGTATATGTAACACCTGAGTAAATGTAACATATGTATATGAAACATCTGTGTATATGTAACATCTGTAAATGTAACATCTGTGTAAATGTAACATATGTGTTAATGTAACATCTGTAACTAAGTTGTTATATGGTTAAAAAATACTTGAATTTAATTATCATAGTAGAAAAGTGCAGGCAAGAAACAATGAATACGAGTGGGGTCTCAAACAGCCTAAATCCATCATATGGGTAGGATATTCTGATATTCTGGTTTTTTTTTTTGGACATCACTTGTGACTACTCAGTAATATAAATATACTATGGACATAACTACACAGTGCTAATTTGAACAATAAGACTTAGTTCCACTAATTCGTACATTTTACATCAGTACACCGATTGGTGCAAATCTGCTGAATTTCTCGAGTTTGGCCAATCAGCTGGTTAAAGGGTAGTTTGTTTGTTTCTCTTGTTACTTAAGTCCGCCATCTTGACCTCCATTGTAACTTCCCAGAATCTGTTATTAAAAGTCCTAAATCCACCACTTCTGCAGCATTTTACAAAGATTTTTTTAATTAAATACATGAAACTATTTTTAATATTAACATCTAACTATTCACAATAATCAATAATTTCATGGTGATCAATAATATTGATCTGTTCTAGAGTTACAGTAGTTACATTAGGTTGTTGTCCTAAATTTACTTTAACTGAACTCACCAATGTGACAGCACTGAGTCATTTACTAAGAATCCTGTAGCATTAAAATGCAAATTATTCGCGTAACAACATTTATGCCTTACATTTTATCAAAATGTCATGACTATATTCCTACAGATGGATCTCTCAAACTCTAAGTAAATATTGTTTAACTGCGATATGAGTGATGTCGTCGGATGAAGCTTTTCAATTCATTTTACACATTGTTCTCACACAATGAGGCAAATATATGCTTACCGCATGCAATATCCACAAAATGTAGAAAAACTTCAATAGATGAACAAAATATCCAATAGGGGATGTGCAATGTACCTCGATGTCCGAATTTTGACACTTAGCAAATAATTAGATCATCATTTTCAATTTGTATTGGGTTTATTTGAACAGTTTCAGGTTATCTTCACTTTATTTTGGGATATTATTTTTAGATTGCACACTAGGTATATGACTTCAGAACAACACTTGTATGGCATACCATCAACAGATGAGTTTTTATTGTAGAAACACAAAACCATATCAAATTTATTAAAAAAATTGAAAAATGTCACCAACCAAACTTTTTGAAGTTTTAGAAAAATTGACATTTGTTAATAATTTCAAGTATTGTTTCATAAACTTTTATTTGTAAAAATAAAACGTAAATTCAGTTTCTCTGGTGAGTAGGCAAAGGGAATAATATCTTGCAGAACTTTTATTGCTCTTTCTGCACAAACATTGCTACGTGGAGTGAGTATTGGAGATGTACTTTGAGACCAATGAGTTCGAAGACAGCGCAACCCTTTTGGATAATCATTAACAGCATGGAAAAGAAGTTCATATTGTTCAGCTTTGTAATGATGATCACTAAACCAGGCATCACTCCAATGTCCACATATAAATTCACAATAATTTCTGAAGGTTCTTTAGTTCATCAGGCAATAGTATGAAAGCCAACAATGCAAAAATTGCTCCAGAGTTCCATCGGGCATTGCTGAGGCCAGGCAGTGCGCTAAAATTAACTTTCGGCATTTGTTGAGAATTCTTAAAATGCTTAAAAACGCAAATTAGATGGTGCAAAAACTTCATATCATCTCTCCAACCTATTTCCTGTTTTTCTAAAATTGGAGCACATTTCTTTGTTTTACTTTCAAAAATCTTTTTTTAACATTTCATAATCTTTAAGTATCTTATTTACAAATGGATAATTTATGTTAGGAGACTCAGTTGAATCACCAAGCAATGCATCACACACGTGTCTAAGAACACGATCAAGTATATGGTGCTGACAACCTATAAAGACTGGTGCAGACTCACCATGTTGAACAAACAGTTTCTGAAGTTTCACCACAACACCAGACTTCGACCCTGTTTTAACATTTGTAGTGTCTGACACTATCATCTTTATAGCTGACCATAAGTTATATTCATCTAAAAACTTTTTGAATGGCAGATCCGATCGTAGCAGCTTTGCCATCAGGTAAAACTATGACGGCTAGCCTCACTTCTTTTGCTTCATTTTTTAATACAACTACTTGGTGTTCTTTTTTCTTAATAATTTTACCATCAAAATGTAAACTCCATAAGCTATTACGCAAAGTATTTATTAATGTTTCTTTTAGTTTACTTGCTTCTCTGAATACAGCTCGATAGACACCTGACTGAGAAGGAGTTGCTATTTTTACGCCGGACTTATGCAAAACTTTGCTCCCTAATGCTGCTCTTCGAACTGGTAGTTTCCCAGATTGAATATAATGAAACTGCACTAGAAGTAGATTCCTGTGATTGTTTCTTATGTGTGCTTTGATCCAAGCTTTCTGTGGATGACAGCATTGCATCAGCACCGTCAGAGCTACTTTGAGAATTCTCGTTATCACTTGAATCACTTGAACTTTCAAAACTGCTTTTTCGTTGTTGTGCCTCATTAATTTTGCAAACAATTTTCCGTTTTGATGGATGAATTGTACTTTGACTAGCAATTTTAGTTGTAGTATATCCCATCTTACCTCCACTTTGAATTTGTATTTCGTAAAGTTTCTTGTCCTCAGCACATAACCATTGACAAGTTTTGTTTGTGACATCAAATAACTTATCAAACTGTTCCCGTATGTCACCCACAGGTTTTTTTCAAATGAACATCATACCTTCTAATTAAAGTTTCAATTTTTCTGCTCACTGATCGCAAAGACAGTATTGGGAAATTTAAAAAGCTCCATAATAGCTCTACTTCTTTCCTGAGTGCTGCAACTCTTTTCAATCTGGATTATTCCATAGAGGCCAAGCCCATGCAGCGACCAATTGACATCCACTCTTTTGGCATTCTAGAATGTGAAAGCAATGGCTCGATCTCGATTCCAATTTTGTTTCTTTTCTTAAGAGTGTTTTGAATTTTTTTCAAATTGCTCGCCCATTTGTCCTTATTTTTGAAGACTTTTTTAAGAATAAAATTAAGCAAAATTAAAATAATCATTCAAACTCAAGTATAATTGAAAAATCTAACATGGAGAACAGGAAATAGAATTTTAATGGTAAACAACTGGAGTAAAAGTAAACTTCAGTAAAAAGAGCCAAAAGGATTATTTTTTAACTAAAAAATGTTTTGGTGGGTGAATTTTTTCAACAAAATTGATGATTTTTTGTTGTATTTATTATTTTTATATAAAAATTCATCAAAAGCTGGCACGCCACTTGTAAAATTACAAAATTTGTTTTTCAAGTCATATACCTAATTCTATGCAGTCAATGTCCGGTTGATTTATTTATCTATACGGTCAATGTGTGGTTGATTTATTTATCTATACAGACAATGTTTGGTTGATTTATTGATCTATACAGTCAATGTCCGGTTGATTTATTTATCTATACAGTCAATGTCCGGTTGATTTATTGATCTATACAGTCAATGTGTGGTTGATTTATTGATCTATACAGTCAATGTGTGGTTGACTTACTTATTTATACAGTCAATGTCCGGTTGATTTATTTATCTATACAGCCAACGTCCGGTTGATTTATTGATCTATACAGTCGATGTGTGGTTGATTTATTTACCTATACAGTCATTGTCTAGCTGATTTATGTATCTATAAAGACAATGTATGGTAGATTTATTCATCTTTAAATAAAATATCTGGTTGATTTATTTATATATACAGACAATGTCTGGTTGATCTATTTATCTATACAGACAATATCTGGTTGATCTATTTATCTATACAGACAATGTTGTTGTTCATCCTTCTCTCTGTCTGTATGGGGGTCTGTCTGGCCAGTGACTTCAACCAGACCGTGTGCAGTCACGTGACTGGTGTTGTTGGAACTGATTGGATGGCCAAAGTTCATTCGTCGAGTCCATTAAGTAATACGCAAGTAATTTGTCTGGATACTTTCTTTTGTGTGTGTGTGTGTGTGTGTGTGTTTAAAATTTGATACGAATAATTAAGTTTGTAAGTGTAGTAGTTTTATATTACTATTAGGTAGCGTTCTTATGCAAGGTTACTCCCAATATAAATAACATGACATGGTCCACCTTCCTACTGCTACCCATTCCCGCATTTATTTATTTCTTTATCGTTATGTAATGACAAACATTTGCCAGACTGCACCACTATCTTAGCTGGTAATGACAAACATTTGCCAGACTGCACCACCATCTTAGCTGGTAATGACAAACATTTGCCAGACTGCACCACCATCTTAGCTGGTAATGACAAACATTTGCTAGACTGCACCACCATCTTAGCTGGTAATGACAAACATTTGCCAGACTGCACCACCATCCTAGTTGGTAATGACAAACTTTTGCCAGACTGCACCACCATCTTAGCTGGTAATGACAAACATTTGCCAGACTGCACCACCATCTTAGCTGGTAATGACAAACATTTGCCAGACTGCACCACCATCTTAGCTGGTAATGACAAACATTTGCCAGACTGCACCACCATCTTAGCTGGTTATGACAAACATTTGCCAGACTGCACCACCATCTTAGCTGGTAATGACAAACATTTGCCAGACTGCACCACCATCTTAGCTGGTAATGACAAACATTTGCCAGACTGCACCACCATCTTAGCTGGTAATGACAAACATTTGCCTTACTAGCCCACCCTCTCTTATGCGTTATTTAAATAATATGAGATTTTTTTTTACCTACATTGACCCAATTGTAAATATATATTTAACGAAATGATTTGTACATTTTACAATTTTTCAGTTGGTGCATTATTCGTTATTTTAGTTTAAAAATAAGTTAAATAAATGTAAAAGATGAAAACAGTGCTACTGAACTGAATGTAAACAGATAAGAAATCTCAAAGTCACTGGCCTATTTAACAAATTACATCGTTTGCTTTACAGAAATATGTACCGTCATGACTAGAAATTTTGTTCATAAAATTCGTTCAAATTCCAAATAATTTTAACTTTTGTTGTATTTTTTTCTTATGTAAATCAGATTAATCAGATCGATTTGTTTATGGGTCTGACCAGAGGTTCGTTAATAAAATTGACTTATACAATGGAAACATTATTTTTTTTAAATACAGCATGTGCAATGTTTGAATTGTGAATACACTAAGTTGATATATTTAAAAAAAAAAAAAAACTGTAATATTTTTTTTTAATTCAACAGAAGGAGAAAACATTTTTCTAACTCAATATGAAGAAAACTTTTTAACTGATTAGATGAGCTTTAAAATCGTGTTTTACAGTAAATGACCAGCATTTATATGAATGAAGAAATGTGTATACTTAATATAGCCTACCATAAACAATAGGGTATTTACAGCAGTAGAATAACACTTCTATTGTTTTGTTTTTTTTACTGAATAACTGTTTGTTCTAATGATGATCAATTTCTTCCATATTGGTCTTTAAAACTCAAATGCTGGTATTTTACTGTCCAGATGGTCAGTTCTCACGGTGGTCAGCTGGTCCACTCACAAGACGATGGCAAGTATTTTGAAGTTCAAGGCACATTGAACAACAATGTGAGCACCGTCTGTGTGACGCTCCTGGGCACCTACCAGGGCGATGAGACCCCTCGCATCTTCATGACGTCACACACCGTGCACGAGACAGAGAGAAGTCACGTGGCCAAGAGAGGCAAGTATGGAGAGAAAAACATATTAAATCCTTCCCTCCTTAATCTATAGACTAACCTGACCTTTTGATATATTTTATTTATTCAGCTTTTCAGTAGAGAGTGAATCTGTTTACAAACTTGTATTGCGGATCAAAGGGTTTGTGTAGTACCTCCCTAACACATTTCTTGAAGCCCCACCCCCATCATCCCCTTACACCTTTCTTGAAGCCCCTGCCAACCCTCCCTAACGCAGTTGTTCGAGCCCAACCCCATCCCTCCATAACACAGTTCTATAAGCCACACCTGGTTTAGTATTGACCTCAGATGAGGGCCGGGTCGGAGCTATGGCTACGAGGCAATAAAGATCATTTCGTTAATCCAGCACAATGCAGAGGCATCATTCGCTGGAGGGGCACATTTTTTTTATTGTAAAGAAATAAATGAATACTAAAAAAATCTATTGCTCGCATATTAATAGTAAAAGTATAGCGCCAAATGAAGTCTAAGAGTGCGCTCTGTCTCTATGGTAACGGAAAAGTTGAATTGTGTGTTATTTTATTTCATGTCATCTGATTCAAAGTATTTTATACTTTTACTTAAATGCCTAAAAAAAGTATAACTAGACAAAAATAGAGCTGATCTTCAGTGCCCTTGGGTTAAATTTAAGTAAGGTAATGAATTATACGTAGCTTTACATCGCCATACCTTTGCGAAACATTTGTACACCAGGTACTATCTGCATATTGTTATACCCAATTATATTTTCTTTATGTCTTGTGTTAGATAGCCCTTAAAGTAGGTCACTTTAAATATTTCTCCAGCGACTCAGGTCTGGTCTGCGGCTCACGTGACCCAGACTTCAGACATCAAGACTTTGCTTCACCCGTTTGAACCATACCACCAACAGTGGGGTGACGACTCGCTGTCCGCCTCGACCAAACATTCCAGTAGTCCGGCCCTGACCGTCCACTATGTTAAAGGTTCCTACACTGCCACGCCACACAGAGGTAAAGTAAGGTCACGTGAGGTCAAAGGGCATTAGGGGTATTAGCTCAAAATGTGAACGACATAATGTAAACAAGATTTATTTACAAAAAAAAAACGTTAACTGTGTATGGAATGTACATCAAAAGAGAAAGGCTTATTATTTATAGACGGATAGACGGACAGACGGATAGACGGACAGACGGATAGACGGCTAGACGGATAGACGGACAGACGGATAGACGGACAGACGGATAGACGGGCAGACGGATAGACGGACAGAAGGATAGACGGACAGACTGAATGATAGAATGTACAATAATTTAAATCATTTTACTATGAGATCCTATATACCCCTGACCGGGTGGTTTTTTGGTCTGTCCTTTATTCATTCCGGCATTAGACCAATGAACAACTGTTATGGACATCTGTAGGTGATTTCAACCCGTAACATACAGCATGCAGATCAGTCACACTACCAAAGCGCCATCAAGTAACCAGATAGATATATAGATAGATAGATAGATAGATAGATAGATAGATAGATAGATTACATAGTAATTAAAAACAAGCAATTAAGCCTGTTCCATTCTGGACACAGGACGTGTTAGCGCATTTTCATGTTATGTATCAGTACGTTTGTTATCTTTCTGTAAATATTTGTAAATTTTGGAAATGTTTATAAATTCAATTGTGTAATGCATATATCTGAAAAAAGATATTAAAAGGACGTTTCTTTATATTTGAAAACAAAATTATTTTCTCTTAAATCTAACTACAAGTGGTTTGTGGTCACTGAAATAGGACTCATAATTGAAACATTCTAAATTGTAGTCATTTAATCGTCCGAAAACTCCGTCAATTGTTGAATGTTTATATAAAGTACGGGAAGTAAGTCATGTTGAATAACTGTTACAAAAATAAATAATGATTACGCCCCTTTGATTAGCTTTTATTATTTATATTTAAAATATAAGAAAAACGGTACATAAAAAACTCTTATATTTTGGCCCTGAGAGGTCAAATCGCGAAATAAACTTTTGATGTACACTTGGCAGGCCAAGACCTACACAATGATATATACATCATGGGTCTAGGACTTATGGTTGCTGAGATATAGGGCGGTCCATTATTATTATAGCTTATATAGTAAAAAACGGTACTTTATAAGGCCCCTTTTACGGCCCTGAGAGGTCAGATCGCGAAATGGAAAAAAGTCATTTCTTGGCAGGCCAAGACCTACAAAATGATATATACATCATGGGTCTAGGACTTATGGTTGTTGAGATCTAGGGAGATGACGGACAGACAAACGGGTGATGACGGACAGACGGACGGACAGACAGACAGACAGACAAAACGGGGACAATAGAGCATTTTTTTTCGAAAATGCTCTAAAAACTCTAAAATTAAAACAGTTTTTAACAATATTTTTCATGAACTATCTATCTATATAATTGTTGATCAGATAATTTCTTTCATTGAACTCAGGGGCAGGATTCATGACAACTCCAGCTCACCTGCCTGACGGGACTACTTCCCTTATACTGAAGTATGACGTGTACTTTGAGAATTTCGGATTTGGAAGGGGCGGTAAACTGCCCGGTTTATTCGGCGGTGACAATACGGACGGCGCTTATAAATGTTCAGGTGGGCATAACCCAGGCACCTGCTTTTCCTTGAGGTACGTTATGTGGTCATGATTGAGTCAGTATTACATTATATTTTGTCTCACTTTAAATCTTTCTAAATGGACTGTAGCTCACTATTATAGTTCATGGTAAAAAGTAGCCAAAAAAAAATGGAATATGACTCTTATTGGCCCATACGTAGTACACACTTGGCTCATACTCATACGTACATACATTAATTCACACTTAAATACATACATACATACATACATGCATACATACATACATACATACATGCATGCATACATACATGCATACATGCATACAACAGTGAACAACATTAAAATACTAATTCGACTCCAGTCAGCTCCGTAGCGTGAAAATTCTACAGCAGGGGCCAGGCATTCTACAGCAGGGGCCAGGCAATAGCAGGGGGGGGGGGCAGATAATGCATTTTACTAAGTAGAACAAATAAGCAGAGGGGGGGGGCAGACAAAACGCAGGGTTGGGGGGGTTGCCATCTGCCCCTCCCCCCGCACGCTATTGAAGTAATGACAGTAATAATATTTAATTCTTTAGCATAACTGCATGAACTGACATATAATGGTGAACTCAGGAGCAATGTTCCCTCTAAGCTGAGCGCGTGAGCGATCGCTCACACGTATTCAGAGCGTCGCTCATACTACACGTACGATCGCTCACTCCGACGGACGACATCTTAAATCGCTCACAAATTTTGGCCTCAAACAAAAATGTCGCTCAGAGACAAAATTTCTTGCTCACTTCATACCACACCTTAGAGGGAACATTGCTCAGGAGGAGCACAATTGCTTACTGTCTGGATACAAACTACACCTTACATCCGCATACCACGATGCCCAAAGCTAGACTGATCTTACAACTGCTAAAATTAAACACTTGCTCCCCAATGTCGGTTGTGGTATAAGTCATTTCTACCAAAATGACATGTACACTAGAACTCAGAATAAACTACAGCGCGATGGCGGAATGACGCCATCGAGTCTGTGGTGGGCGGAGCCTACCAAATTGCGTCATCAAACCTCGACTATACTATTTCTCCACACATACATACATACATACACACACAATGACACTGTAATTTAAAGATGTCCATCTATCACAGACTGATGTGGCACGAAGATGGAGAAGGTGATGTGTACGCCTACATCCCACGTGAGCATCAAGCGAGTGACTTCGAGCACAGACCAGACATACACTTAAACTATGACTACGGGCATTCAATTATGAGAGGCGCCATCAAGTTTAGGGTAAGAGCAGACAGAGGCGGATAAAAATGGTGGGAGCACCGGGCTAGCGATCTGGGCCCAAACTTGCAAAGGGTCCGACAAAACACTAATTTACACGTGTATATTAGTACTTAGTTTCCACAGTTTACACGTGTATATTAGTACTTAGTTTCCACAGTTTACACGTGTATATAAGTACTTAGTTTCCACAGTTTACACGTGTATATTAGTACTTAATTTCCACAATTTACACGTGTATATTAGTACTTAGTTTCCATAATTACACGTGTATATTAGTACTTAGTTTCCACAATTTACACGTGTATATTAGTACTTAATTTCCACAATTTACACGTATATATTAGTACTTAGTTTCCATAATTTACACGTGTATATTAGTACTTAGTTTCCACAATTTAAATAGAGCACCTGGACTGTTTCCCCTATGTAATGTATATGTATCATGACTGAATAGTTTAACCCCTTCCCCCCACACACACATACGAATAAATCACTTACTATTACTGTCTATACTATTACTTAAATATCACAACGGTGAGTAAGACGTTTAATATGGATTAGTTTCGAAACATTTATAACATTTCTCAAACTGCGGGCGACCTACCCCTAGATATGGTGGAGGGGAGTGGGGTGGAGCATTGTTTTGTGGAACAGTAAAAATAATAAGATAAAAAAATTAAGTCAATAATTCCTTAGATCATAGAAATATTTATAGGAATTATCATTACTAAAATTATAAGCGTTGGGGAATACAATATACTAGACTAAATATGTCTTTAAATTACTTGATATATAGCTGTACATATATATTGGCGTTCGCACTTATATTTTTAGTGATATTTTCTATAAATATTCGCATGATCTAAGAAATTATTTTTTGATACATTTTAATAAAAGTTTACTTTTTAAAGTGGCTGATATATAAATATACATTTTTAAATAAAAGAACAGCGTGATAAAAGACTGATTAAGTTCGGCTAGTGCACAGCAGACAATAATTTAGTGACTTGTAAAGAGAGAGAGAGAGAGAGAGAGAGAGAGAGAGAGAGGAACGGGAAAATAAAAATGCAAGCGTAAAGATGGGTTTCTGAACGGAAGCAAAGAAACGGGGCGCGCCTGCGGTTAAATCCGTCTTTTAAGATTTCTGTTTCCCTCCCCAGAGCGGATCCTGGCAGACAGTCACAGAGGAAGTTCACCTAAACACCCCCATGCATGCAGACGGCAGGGTAAAGTTTTGCCTCAAACATGGCTCCGAACCGGAAACGTGTAAGGAGGCGGGGCGTCTCAACTTCCGTAACCATGACAACCACTTTCTGCGTGGGATGATGTTCTCCACATTCTTCGGTGGCAGCACCAGCAACTGGGCTGCCCCCAACGACTGCCACACTTACTTCAGGAACTTCGTCTTGACCATTCCATCCAGTACTGTGGTTGGTTGACCACTGGCTAACATTGAGACTATGTCATTAATAGCTAAAAATTTGTGTGGCATCACTTATAAATAAAACATAATAAAACTAAACAGTGTTTGAGTTTGATAAACAGAAAGAGAGAGAGACAGAAAGACAGATGATTAATAAATAGATAGATAGATAGATAGATAGATAGATAGATAGATAGATAGATAATTAGATAGATAGATAGACAGACAGACAGAAAGATAAATGATATTTAGACAGACAGACAGACAGACAGATAGATAGATATATAGAGAGACAGACAGAAAGACGATAGATAGATAGATAGATAGATAGATAGATAGATAGATAGATAGATAGATAGATAGATAGATAGATAGATAGATAGATAGATAGATAGATAGATAGATAGATAGATGGATGGATGGATGGATGGATAGATAGATAGATAGATAGATAGATAGATAGATAGATAGATAGATAGATAGATAGATAGATAGATAGATAGATAGATAGATAGATAGATAGATAGATAGATAGATAGATAGATAGATAGATAGATAGATAGATAGATAGATAGATAGATAGATAGATAGACAGACAGATAGACATACAGACAGACAGATAGATAGATAGATAGATAGATAGATAGATAGATAGATAGATAGATAGATAGATAGATAGATAGATAGATAGATAGATAGATAGATAGATAGATAGATAGATATGTCAGTCCCTGTAATAATGAAATGTCTATCTCTACATTCAATACGCCAATTATAATTCGTGTACTGTTGTGACCTTCTTCTATACCCCAACAACTGAGAGCTACTGGACCTACTTGGATTTGACTATGTAAAAGTCTGAGCGCTCGTAGCATATCTTGTTTGTATCTCTTGTTTGTATTTCTTGTTTGTATTTCTTGTTTCTATCTCTTGTTTTATCTCTTGTCTGTATCTTTTATTTGTATCTCTGGTTTGTATCGTTTCTTAGTGTTTTTTTTTGTTTTGAAACGACAAAATATTATCATTAAAATAGTTTAGACAGTGTCTTCAGACTCTGTTCCTGACACAATAATTCGTAACTCGAGGAACCATCGTACACAGACAGTTTAAATAGTCTAACACTATTGACATTCACTTGAAAAGTAAAGAACTTAAAACAGATCCAAAATTGTATATCTACTAAATGTGCTCTGTCCTTGAGTATAGTAAAATCAGCTTCAATCAGGGCGAGGTACAAACATGAAAACACAAATGACAAAAAAATAACAGCAACCATTAATAAACATGAAATTATAAGATAAGAGATAAAGATCATTTTGTTTAAGGAAAGGTAGGTACAGTCACTATAAATTTTTATGAAAGGTTTTAATCGATTTTTTTTTCAAGTGCTTCATAACAGGTGAGTAGATACATAGCTTATGGAATTAATTACAATGATATATGAACCAATACAGAATTTCAGAATGTTGTTTGACTTTTAAGGTCGTAAAAAATAAAAACATATGTTGACGACATGATGAAGAGATTTATTCTAATTTAGCTAAGTGGCTGTATATATAATATAAATATATATAATATAAATATATATAATATAAATATATATAATATAAATATATATATAAAATACAGGTTGAAGTGACACCAGATTGGCGTGGGTGTCATAAAACTCAGTTACACTTACAGTTTACACTTACAGTTTACACTTACAGTTACACAGTTGCATATAATCTAATGAACCTTTATACCAAATACATCTGCCCACACAAAATCTGAATCCGGCTATCACATGAAAGAATGGATGAGGGCAAATCATTGTTGGCAAAGTGGCTGGTTTCCCACCATTAGGGGCGGTGATTTTCGACCATCGAGAGGACTTTCAACACACTGCTGGGCTCACTAGTACGTGACCCATTTAAACAATTAATACAAAATAAATGACGCCTAAAATAAAATAAAAAAAAAATAGGTGTAAATTTTGAAATTTCTTTTTTTTTTTGTTCACAATTGAGAGATTTTTGGGTGGGCTATTTAGTAATTTACGGAACCCCGAAGCCTTGTATCCACTCGCCCCTAGGCCTCGAATCCAATCGCCTTTAGGCCTCATATCCACTCGATCCAAGGCCTCGCATCCTCTTACCGCGAGGCTTCACGTCCACTGTGCTGTAATAAAATCAATTTATTTATATTGATACTAACGTTATCGAAATAGTTTGATTAATTTAGTTCTATAAAAGTATCATTGATTTAGATATTTATTAAAACAACCTTTGATTGACTGAAACATCTGTACAGACAATGTCTGGTTGATCTATTTATCTATACAGACAATGTTGTTGTTCATCCTTCTCTCTGTCTGTCTGGGGGTCTGTCTGGCCAGTGACTTCAACCAGACCGTGTGCAGTCACGTGACTGGTGTTATTGGAAGTGATTGGATGGCCAAAGTACATTCGTCAAGTCCTTTAATACTAAAACAAGTATGCTGACAAGATAAGAACTTTGAAGTTTTAAGATGTTTCATATCCAGAACTATATATTTGTGTGTGTGTGTGTGTGTGTGTGTGTGGGTGGTGTATGTGTGTGTACCTGTGTATGCTAGATCTTAATTCTTTTTAATCATTTTAATTATTTTTATGTATGTTGTGCATAGCTCGATATGTTGTTTTTACATCTATTTGCTAGATTTTCATTAGGTAAATAGTTGGCAGCTCTTTTAGTTGGCGTGGGGGGGGGGGAGATGAGGAGGGCGTAAGAAAAGGTGGAAGGCGGGGGGGGGGGGGTTGCGCGGAAATAGAAGATGTAGAAAGACATAAACCTCCATTTTTCCTCGTTCAGTACATTCTTTCGAGATATAATAAATTTAATTCTATGAATGGAGAACTATTGGACTTCCCAACATGCAAATGAAAAATTAATTAGACTAACACTATATATATTACTTAAGACATGAACAGTCTTGAAAATAATTAATCAAACTACAAAAAAAAAAAAAAGAATGGATAGGTTCGACAGAACTGAATTTAAAGAGATAAGTTATCTGGAGTTATTTAACATGTTTAAAGAACATTTTTTTTTCGACTCAGAATACACAAATTTATGTATTGAGATTCTATGTCTGGAAATCAGTCAATTTGTTGACTTACAGAAACATGCATTCATAGTTACATATAGGGATGTGACGGAGTTCGAATTCGAATCCGACGACATTCGAACTTCGACGTTTTTTGAGCAAATTCGAATCCGACGGATTTTTTAAAAAAATCCGTCGGATTCGAATTTGAAATATTACTGTTTTCAGATCAAACACGGCCGTAGAAATCGTAACTAAAATTTAAAAAACCTACAGACTTTCGAAAACCCGAAATAAAGATAACACATAAAACGAAACTCCTGGACCCTTACTCAGCTGTCCATAGATTAGACGTCGTATTTGGTCGTGAATGTATTTTAGATACACCGCTCTCGCGAAACATTGTTTTCATACGAGATTTCTAAACCTCGGAATGAATATGTGGATTGGAATGGCGGAGTGGATGTGTGGATTGGAATGGCGGAGTGGATGTGTGGATTGGAATGGCGGAGTGGATGTGTGGATTGGAATGGCGGAGTGGATGTGTGGATTGGAATGGCGGAGTGGATGTGTGGATTGGAATGGCGGAGTGGATGTGTGGATTGGAATGGCGAAAAGCTGGTTATGTGTGACCAATTGAAATGAGTTGGAATGACATTTGGAATAATTTGGAATGAGTTGGAGGAATGACTTTTGGAATGAGTTAAAAAATGACATTTTGGAATGACCTTGGAATGACGTTTGAAATGACATGATAGATTTGGAATTATATATAGATTTAGGTATATTATACATGTGCTGAAAATCCTCGTTGTCATGGGGCGGGGGACACGGGACTGACACCTTGGTATACCCCCTTTTAGCCAAGTGTTGACCGAATCCGCATCCTCATTCGAATCCAAGGGTTTATATTTGCCAAACCCGAATCCGACGGATGCGGATTTTCATCAGCTCCGTCACATCCCTAGTTACATACTCAATTAAAACCTGATCATTTACTTGTGAACTCACACACACCCACACACTCACATACACGCTGTAAAACTCACACTGAACTGTATTAATTAATTTTTAATGAATTTTAAATCAAGGGAAATAGCTGTAAATAATATTTGAGAGCTTTACTGAAGACTTTATTCCCTTTCCTTGAACTAACGGGCAACTAAGACAATACATGTAGTAATTTTAGACCGAAACCTTTACTACAACATTTACTGCACAGAATTGAAGTTTAGACAAACTCTTGCCATGGTATAATGTCCAAACTCACACCAATATATAAATGAATAAGAAAATGTGCACATTAGATTAATGAAAGAGATATTAGTGGTTGTATTATAGTGATTTTTTTTAATGTTCATATCAAGCACGATTTGTAAAATATGAAATGTATTAGGAGGTGGGGGGGTGGGTATTTTTTAAACTTAAATTTTCAATATTTTGAGATCGATAAAAGAAAAATATTTTTAACAAAATTCCCAGATTTTTGTTAACTATTATGTAATTTTGATGAAATTTTTTTTTTTCACAAAAAATGACACCGTAACTTTCTTACTGTCCAGGTGGTCAGTACTCACGGTGGTCAGCTGGTCCACTCACAAGTTGATGGCAAGTATTTCGAAATTCAAGGCACATTGAACAACAACGTGAGCACCGTCTGTGTGACGCTCCTGGGTACCTACCAGGGCGATGAGACCCCTCGCGTCTTCATGACGACACATCAAGTACACGAGACAGATGGAAGTCACGTGGTCAAGAGAGGCAAGAGACTGTAACTGAGGGGGTTCATCAAATGACCACTACGAAACTCATTAACTGATATTTACTGACTATTACGAAACTCATTAACTGATATGTACTGACCATTGCGAAACTCATTAACTGATATTTACTGACCATTGCGAAACTCATTAACTGATATTTACTGACCATTATGAAACTCATTAACTGATATTTACTGACCATTGCGAAACTCATTAACTGATTTCTACTAACAGGTCCGTACCTCCGTAGAATACAATTATGTCAAATTGAAAGGGGGGGGGGTGTGGATGATTAGTGTGGTAGAATGACCTACTGTTGACACAGATTAAAATGGTCACCTGACATCGTATGACTATCACCCTCGTGGGCTTAATTCATTCTTTAATTACACAGCCACTAAAAATATCAGTCAATAGACTAAACAAAACCTGATATCAATTTTTCTACTCATTCATGAACGTGTTGATTTTTTTTTGTAATTATATTGTAACGGTGTAACCACAATAAACATTGATAAAATGTTACAGATTTATTGCATATGCTCAGTTACAGATGTGCGCGGTTAAAAAAATATTTACACGCCTGAATGACGTCATGGTGAGTCTTCAGCAGTGAAGTGGTCATCAGTGTCTATACATGGTACATGTTATGGGTTTGAATCCCACAGATTATACAGATACTATTGCTTCTAGGTTGTCACTTGCCATCATGGTCTTGACAGTTTTCGATTTGGTTTCTTACAGTGGGTCGTACCCCACACTTTTTAGCAATACGCCCTTAGTTTATAATACAATTGCCTTTTAAAAGAAATTTCAACTTGCATTTCATTTCTGCATAATGCCGACGATGACACAATGCAATATTTTTTCCTAAACACGATATCTGAATTAGCCCCCCCCCCCCCATAAGGCCGTAATGATACACACGTGCATAAAGACGAGCATGATCTGACTCGAACATGAGGTCAACATTAGCCGCATTAGGGTTTTATTTTATAATAACAATTACAATAAGTCCACGTACAATACTCAGTTTATCTAGGACATGTACAAAAACAAACAATTTTTTAAAAATAATCTTTCATAAATAATGCAATAAAATAGTTAATTAAAACAAAATAATTCATTAAATCATACACTTACCAAATAAATTAAACTATAAAACTGTGTTCTAAAGCAATATCAAGTTTAAGTCTTTCAAATCTAACACAAAAAAAATATAATTTAAAAGTAAAAAGTAAAAAAAAAATATTTAAAAAAAAAAACATTAATTAAAAAAGAGAGGATGGGAGAGATGTGGAAACAAGAATTTTATATTTTTTCTGCTAGCCCACACAGTCCCTCGCTATAGAGTCACTACTACAACACAGAGGCGTACCTTGGGTTTGGGGAGGGTGTGTCCGAATATTCGAAAGTCCCCCCCCGGGGTCCAGGCTTGAGGGAGCCCCCCTCCCTTCCCATTTTTTTTTCATTAAATATTAAGTACATTATCTCATGTCATGAGACCAAGTCCCCGGGACCCCCCCAAATCCTTCGGCCCTGCTACAACAGATGCCCGGATGAGCCCTTTAGAGGGCTTTAATGAACTTTTACTATACTTCCTGAAAATAAGCTTTTTGAAAAAATGTATTGAGTTACAAGGTATGAAAGTCCCCAGCTATATCTCCCGTGTTGCCTGCATGGTTATTGCACTACAGACTGTGGTGGGGTTGAAAGAAGGGCACAATAAAAGCCCTCCCTTTTATGGTTTTATAGAATCTTATCGATTTCATCTCATCCTTACAGGGACTTCATGCACAAGTGAGGAGCTACACACCACACCGACAGAAAAAAAAAACTATTAGACAATAGATACATCAAAGTCAAACCATATCTGAATTCAACTATTAGACAATAGATACTTACATTAAGGTCAAGCCATATCTGAATTCAACTATTAGACAATAGATACTTGCATTAAGGTCAAGCCATATCTGAATTCAATAAAATATTTTAAGTTTGCCCCAAAATGAAAAATGAATGAGTTTGAAAAAAATCATCTCTATTTATTGAAATAATTTACTGATAATGAATTAGAAATAAATTAGTTCTATTCGTCTTTGTTTTTTTTTTTTATAGATACTCAAGTCTGGGCTTCGTCTTACGTCACCCAGACTTCAGACATTAAAGCTTTGCTACATTCATTCGAACCATACCACCACAAGTGGGGTGACGACTCGCTGTCCGCCTCGACCAAACATTCCAGTAGTCCGGCCCTGACCGTCCATTATGCTAAAGGTTCCTACACTGCCACGCCACAAAGAGGTAAACATATGTTCTGTTAATTAACGAACACAAACTGTGGCAGCCCTAGGAGGCGATGTTACAGCAAATGATATCAACTTATTTCTCTCATTCTGAAATATCAATCATCGAGGTTTGTTTTTAAGATATCCCTTTTAATAAAATAAAAATTTAAAAACTCAGCATTTACACAAATCTGTAACACATAATAAATCTTCTGCGCGCTTCATTTTGTTACTCAAGTCCATGACATATACCTTACCTCATATATACATCACCTCATATATACATCACCTCATATATACCTCACCTCATATATACCTCACCTCATATATACCTCACTTCATATATACCTCACATTATATATACCTCACCTCATATATACCTCACCTCATATATACCTCACATTATATATACCTCACCTCATATATACCTCACCTCATATATACCTCACCTCACATATACCTCACCTCATATATACCTCACCTCATATATACCTCACCTCATATATACCTCACTTCATATATACCTCACATTATATATACCTCACCTCATATATACCTCACCTCATATATACCTCACCTCATATATACCTCACCTCATATATACCTCACCTCACATATACCTCACCTCATATATACCTCACCTCATATATACCTCACCTCTTATATACGTTACCTCATATATATCTCACTTCATATATACGTAACCTCAAATATATATATATATATATATATATATATATATATATATATTCATATATACCTCACTTCAAACTCTCATAATTACGTTATTTCCATTCTTATCATCATTTGAAAAAAAATAAAAACGAAGAGAAGGGACAGTATTAATATTATTCATTTATTTATTTGCCTCCCCCCCTCCCCCCTATGGAACCGCCAAGCCCCACCTTATCCAGTTTTGATTTTAGTTTCAACAAATACCTATGCCTTGTCTTCTTAGGAATCACGATATGCTGTCCAGTGCTCCGGCACTGCAATCAATTAGCTGCTTCGGTTTCTGCAGTGAACAAATAAGTTTACCCAATCCTTCATATAGGTGTTCCTAATGTTATCTGCATGATAGTTTCAAAGAGACTCATGGCTGAACGAATACTAACCAATGAATACATTTTCACATTTTGTTTTATAAACTGGGGATTGACTCCCCATGTTTTATTTATTTCTTGTCATTTTAGCTTAAAAGGTTGAACTAATCTCTAAACGTAATACAGGGGCTGGATTTATGACAACTCCAACACAGTTTCCTGATGGAGTGACGTCCCTTATACTGAAGTACGACATTTATTTTGAGAATTTCGGCTTCGGCATTGGCGGGAAACTACCAGGTTTGTATGGCGGAGACAAAACCGAAGGTGCCTATCAATGTTCAGGTGGAAATAACCCGGGCACCTGCTTTTCTTTAAGGTCAGTTCCATCAACTGCCATTCATAGAGCATTCAGCACCGTTACATATAAATAGTTATAAATTTATATATATTAATATTTACCGGCATGTTTCTATATTTTTTTCAACTTATTTAAATAATAGTTAGTAAGCTAATTGGCAAATTTATAATTTACAGTACTACAAATGTTTTTCCTTTCGTGTTTTCATATTACACTGTGTACTGAATGATTGTTGCAATGAATAAACACAAATTTAAAAAAAAAAAAGCATCAGTGCTTGTATTAAATGGCGGACCAAGGTCATTGTAAGCCCTGGACGTTAATTATGATAATATGAGGCCCTAATAGAGATATGATAATATGAGGCCCTGACAGAGATCTGATAATATGAGGCTCTAATAGAGATCTGATAATATGAGGCCCTAATAGAGATCTGATAATACGAGGCCCTAATAGAGATCTGATAATACGAAGCCCTAATAGAGATCTGATAATAAGAGGCCCTAATAGAGATCTGATAAAAAGAGGCCCTAATAGAGATCTGATAATACGAGGCCCTAATAGAGATCTGATAATACGAGGCCCTAATAGAGATCTGATATTCAAAAGTTGGGCTGTGGGAGGGGGGGGGTGCGCCGTTAAATTTGTTTTTTTTTTTATTCTTGCATTCTGGGTCTCTGCAATGATAGTTTTCGTGTACTATCATGAACGCACACACACACACACACACACACACACACACACACACACAAGCACACTATCACATGTGACTGTTTGAGGATGTTAAATGGAAGAAAGATGGTTTCTCTGTCCCCTCCAGACTGATGTGGCGAGAGAACGGTGACGGAGAGGTGTACGCCTACATCCCACGTGAGCATCAAGCGAGTGACTTCGAGCACAGATCAGACATACACATCAATTACCAATACGGCCACTCTTTGATGAGAGGAGCCATCAAGTTTAGGGTAGGGTATGTTTTTGTATCTACATGGTCCAATCATAACATAAAAACATGCATCCTCGCAGGACTTTATATAATAAATAAAAATCTTGTAGATGTAATCAGGGTAATTTCTTATCTTTGGATTATTTATAGACTCGGTGTTATGATCAGGCTTGCGGAGCCGGAGCCGGAGCCGAGGAGCCGGGAGCCGCTACTTTTTGCTGGAGCCGGATCCGAAAAAATCTGGCGGCTCCACGGCTCCCAAATGTTTTTTTTTACAGCAGAATTTTTTTTTTAGCTTTAAAATTCCAAATTTGTTTGATTGTTTGACTCCTACATTTTGAAATGTTGTTATTTTTACGAACGCCACAACAGTAACAGCGTTAAAATGATAGCGTGCAGGCACATCACCACAAGAAATCTTTAACGGGGAATCGTTTTGTGTTCGTTTTAAATCTTGTTTACCCTCCGAAATTTTTTTTAATGGCATGTTATTTTGTTATATATAAAGTTAAAACAGTTTTATTCCATAGAATAATTGTATCACTCATTTAAAATAAATTTTTACTAAGACGACAAATAGAACGCGTCATTTCGTATTATTATTTGACCGCGAATCAGGCCCGTAGCGTGTGTGGGGGCCAGGGGGGCTTAGCCCCCCTTGCGTTTTGTCTGGCCCCCTCTGCTTATTTGCTCTACTTAGTAAAATGTATTACCTGCCCCCGCCCCCTGCTATTGCCTGGCCCCTGTTGTAGAATTTTCACGCTACGGGGCTGCCGCGAATTTGTAATTGACTAAAAACAAAATGTTCGCTTTCTGTATTTAACAATTTTATTATAAAAAGAATATCTGAAATAGAGTAGATACATTTATAAGGCTGTGGCTATATGGACCCGGGTCCCAATAAAATCCGATTGTTATTCGGACCCGTGGCAAATATGCACTAAGCTTAGCTATATTTAAACTTTATTAGACGGAACCCGAAAAAATAATAATAAAGAGTCCGCTTAGTGTAACCCTAGACACTGAGTAACGATTAAATCATACAATTCAAACAATTATAAAAAAAAAACAATAATAAAGTTTATGTATAGCTAAGCTAAGTGATTATTTGCCACGGGTCCGAATAACAAACAGACTTTATTGGGACGGGGTCCGAATAACAATCAGACTTTATTGGGACGGGGTCCGAATAACAATCAGACTTTATTGGGACGGGGTCCGAATAACAATCAGACTTTATTGGGACGGGGTCCGAATAACAATCAGACTTTATTGGGACGGGGTCCGAATAAAAATCGGAGTTTATTGGTACCCGGGTCCGAATAGTCACTTCGAATTTATAAATAATAAATATAAATACCGAAGTCTTTAAAATATTTTAAATAGTGTATGATTTTACTATTTGCTAATTTGATCATTGAAATAACTTTTTATTACTTATGAAAATGGCGACTAGTGAAACCTCGGTCGAAAATAATGATATGATTCTGGATGCACTGAAATGGTTTGTTTTTAGTAAAACCGACATGCGTATATTTTTCAAGTTCCTGACTATGGGGCAGCCCCGTAGCGTGAAAATTGTACAGCAGGGGCCAGGCATTCAACAGCAGGGGCCAGGCAATAGCAGGTGGGGCAGGTAATACATTTTACTAAGTAGAACAGATAAGCAGAGGGGGCCAGACAAAACGCAGAAGAGCCCCGGCCCCCTGCCCCCCCCCGCACGCTACGGGCCTGCTATGGGGGGGTGAACGCGAGAAAATTTGCATAACTTTTTATCAGCGGCATGTTTGCGTGGCGCAATTACACATATTTTTGTCTCGTGTGATACTATATTAATAGGGAGCCGGAGCCGTCAAATTTGTGTGAGCCGGAGCCGGAAAAAAATTTGGCGGCTCCGCAAGCCTGGTTATGATGAATCAAAATTCTATTCAAAGAGATTAAAAAAAAAACCAGTTGATAAACTCTGTTTTATAATTACACAAGCCTACTATACCATTGTCAGGGGCAGAGCCGGAGTTACAGTTTTATGGGCACTAGGCCTACACAAATTTGAGGCCCCATTTTGAAAAATTAAAAAAATTTTGCAAAGTTTTTTATTAATGTTTGTGTACTACTCAACATTTTGGGGCCCGTCATTTCGCTCGGCCTCTAGGCCACGGACTAGTTGGCCTGTCTGTAAACCCGGCCCCGGTCATGAGTTTTAAAATCTAAATATACATTACCTCTGTTTTAATAAATTAAGTAATACATGTATCATTTTAGCATGGTGTAATATGATTGATATGTTTTTGTCATCTACAGAGTAATGCCTGGCAGACGGTCACAGAGGAAGTTCACCTAAACACCCCCATGCAGGCTGACGGCAGAGTTAAGTTCTGCGTCAAACATGGCTCCGAACCGGAAACGTGTAAGGAGGCGGGGCGTCTCAATTTCCGTAACCATAGCAACTACTTCCTCCGCGGGATGATGTTCTCCACATTCTTCGGTGGCAGCACCAGCAACTTCGCTGCCCCCAACGACTGTCACACTTACTACAGGAACTTCGTCTTGACCATTCCTTCCAGTACGGTGGTTGGTTGACCACTGGCTGGACATTGAAAATGTTATAGAAGTAAATGATTTGCTTGTATTATTGAGAATAAACTAGAAATGATACTACGTTGTAGTTTTGTTCCTTTGAAATAGTGATTTTTGTTTGTATGACTTGTGACGCGTATTATGTCCTTGCATTTAAATAAATTGTCAGTTTCTCAAACTTTTTGCCATCTGTGTACCCCCTTTTTTTCTTGAAATACTGAGTACCCCTAGTAAAAAACAACAACATGTATATACTGTTTTTTTCAGTCATGGTTTCCTCTCGTTTAATTGTTTTCACTTTAGCCGTGCATATTTACCCAAATCTTCTCAGCCCGGTGCAGTGCGTACCGCCATCCAATTTAACTCAGTTTGAAAGCCTTTATAATAAATGTTGATAGATGTGTCGAGCAGTGCTCGATTTCAGAAAAAAAACAGTGAAAAACAATTTCTGCAGAGCCGGGGATAAATGTCTATGATTTAATCTCCGGCTGGGATATATTAGCTAAAGCAGAGCCGGGGATGACAGGTCTCAGTGCCTGGGATATCACCGGCGGTAAATCGAGCCCTGGTGTCGAGACAGGAACAATTTTATGGGGTAAACCAGTGGGACGGAAGTGTAGAGGGCCCGTTGGACAGGATGGTACAGTGTCATTATAAAAGAGGGTATCTTTGTGTCTTACCATAAGAATTTGTCATATTCGTGTAGATGTTTATGAAAATTTCAGCTAGTCGAACAGGTAATAGGACCCGTCCTTCCAAAAAATGTTCATTTAATTTACGGGTTCTCTCATTTTAATTCACATTAAAGAGCAAAGGGCTGCAACCATTCTGTGACTACTGTCGCTGAATTCTACAAGACTTACTGTCCTTGAAAAGATTTTTAAAATGTTGTTCCCCACTGAAGAAATTTTGTTTAGTGATCGATGCAAGTAACTGCTTGAAACATGGACAGCAACTACACGGCATGCGTGCCCAGAAAATTTGCCTGACACGCCAAACAAAAAAAAAAAATGTTAATAATTTTTTTTTATTTTTTTTTTTGGCATTAAGATAAATTTAATAATATATGCAATCCCTGATTTAAATGATTTCTAATGTCCACTACTCGGGTTAAAATATTTTTCTGACCGTTTAAAAAAAAATAATATACTTTAATGCAACGATTTTACTTTTAAATTATAATCTGCTGAGGTTGATATAAATGAATTATTTTAAAACGAGATTTCGGCACAACTGTCAACAGAAATATAGACCGTGGTGTTGTAGGGCAACGATTTTACTTATCTCCTTGCGGGGCCATGAACTAAAGAAACAACTCTCCCACGCATTCACTTCGCGGGGGGAGGGCGGGGGGAGGGTCTTTCTCGGCTGGGGCCAGTGTCATGCTGCATTCTCTCTGTTATCGTGACCGTCTACAGAAACATTGCCACACCACTTAATCTGTTACTTTATGTCGTTACTTCATGTTATTACTTCGTAATGGTATTATACCAGCATTTGAACAATTTAAAAAAAAAAGAAAAAGAAGAAAAAAAAAAGCATGTTAGAACACAACGTCCTTGACATGACGACAATGAATTCAATAAATAGCCAGCAATTAAAAAGATAGTATATATTGGCGATTTTTAGTTTCACATAGTTCAGCAGTATTTAAGAATTTTATAACTTGGGCCTTTTCGATTTTTTTCGGAGCGTTTCAACACAGGTAAGTAAAGCAATCATTTAAGGAATTCATCACAGGTATGTGAAGCAATTACTTACAAAATTCAACACAGGTAAGTGAAACAAACATTTAAGGAATTCATCACAAGCAATATTTTATGAAATTTATCACAGTTAAGTGAAGCAATCATTTACGAAATTTATCACAGGTAAGTGAAGCAACCATTTATGAAATTCGTCACAGATAAGTGAAGCAATCATTTAAGGAATTCATTAGGAGAGTATCCAAAATAGTTTTAGGTTGTTCAACTGTTGGCATTGTTTTAACCTATGGGCAGGGTCTCATAATTCTTATGTAGTCAAACACCTGGGTCCAATGTTAAGGCCCCAATGAATAATTTTGAGTTAACCTAAATCTTATAATGTCGGCCATCGAAGATATGGGCCGAATCCCGACCCCCCCCCCCATCCCCCCCCCCCCATTGTGCTGTTTGATCCTACTCCCACCGTGCTCTTATTCACTCTTCACATCAGAGACGATTACAATGTTGTTGTATTAATTATTATAAACACTCCATCCAACTGCGCGGCCCTTCTGATCAATTAAAGAGCTCATTGCGGCCCGCGGTTTGAAACGTGTGCCCATCCATGGTGTAGAAGAATTTAACACACTAGGTTCACATGAAAATGATCCGGTGTGGATAGCATGAAAAACGTCAATGCGAGTTAAATAATCAAAGCGTCTTTCATTAGTTAAGACAAAACGGATAAGGATGAGAAAACAAATTGATGATAAACATTTATTATGATGAATTTTTTAGGAACACCTCAATACTAAGATGTTTTTAATGATTATTTCTAGCACGAAATACATTCAAACTAAAAAAAAATGTGTAACTCGATTGTATGATTGATAAAATACAATAAAAACATTGTCTAATTTAGTAAACTAACTATACAGAACATTTTCATTAAGTTATAACTACGAAAAATGTATAATTGATTTAATTATGTATACACACAATTTTTATTAATATATTTATCTAGAGATAAAATTTGTTATTGGTTTATTCATCTATGCAGACAATGTCTGATTGATTTATTCATCTATACAGACAATTTCTGATTGATTTATTAACCTAATCTATACAGACAATGTCTGATTGATTTATTCATCTATACAGACAATTTCTGATTGATTTATTAACCTAATCTATACAGACAATGTTGTTGCTACTCATTCTCTCTGTCTGTGTGGGAGTCTGTCTAACGAGTGACTTCAACCAGACGCTGTGTAGCCACGTGACTGGTGTTGCTGGTAATGATTGGATAGCCAAAGTTCATTTGTCTATTCCATTGCAATCAACACAAGTAAGTTTACAAGAATTGTATTCTCTGGACACTACAAATAAAACACACCACCGTTTTAGAAATGGTTACTGTACCATATTGTAACAATACAAGTAAAATGTGGTATTTCCTTCTGTGTCAATGTAACTTCCAAAGATATTGAATACTTTTTTATCTTCATTTTAATAAAAAAATACATTTCAAAATGTTGAGTCCATTTAAAGACTCTACACGAGCTAGGGTGATTTACATAATTAATTAGGCATTTATTTTGAAACAATTTAAAACACATAATCTGGGTTGAGTGGGGCAAACTAGGTTTAATCGCTGTCGAGTGATTAAACATTTAGTCTCCACGCGGGTTAAAATAATTACCTGAATATGGACAGCGTGGGGGGGGGGGGGTTGTATTGGCCAACTGTCTGTGTTCCCCCATGGCCACATTAAAAGCCCAGTTACCGTTTACAGGATCTAAGAGAAATACATCTCAGGGGTAATGAAAAAATATATATATACATTGGTTCAAAGTCCTCAACATTAAAACTTTTTAAACATTCAACATCTCTTTGTGTGTTTACACTAAACGTGTTATTTCTTTAACGCAAACACCTTGTGTAAATCTTATAGTTATTTCAATACTATAAATTTTACATCTCGATGTTAGTTTCAATCTCTGATTTAATTAAACTCCAATCTATAAACCGTAAAAATAAAATTTCATGAAGAGACTTTTGCCCTTTAACCTCATTGCTGACAATAGGAATTGAAGGAATGTCTGGACAGCCCTTGAAGGTCAATAGAAACAGATGAAGTGTTGATGCAGTCTTATATTTAGATGATTGAGTGACTACCACATTTCTTTCCCCAATTAATGTAATGTACCCATTTCAAGTTGGGTGAAATTAGGAACTTTCACCAATGGACTGAACCAGGGACACTCAGGTCGACAGTCGAACGCTCTTCACTGAATGATCTGCCGTTCAATTTTTTTTTCTAAGTATACTGACAACATGAATGCTACAACTTTGCAAGCTCATCTCGTGTATATTATTAGATCATGGGTTCGAATCCTAGCGTACATAGTCATCTCTGTTGACTCATGTCTGACCTAAATCATCTTCTCCTTAGTAACTCCAGATTCACTGAAGGCTAGATTGTGGTTTAGGGAATCAGCAGAAGAATTAATCAACTATACCGACTTTCTAAAATGTTAGATACGTGTTTATTATAAACGTTCTTAATCAGACAAGAAGCTGACAATGACCCCATTAACAGTTTTGATACTGTGTCCAGGCCAACCGACAGAAATTTCGGCCCCCTGGGCAGGGCTGTCACGGGCCACCCGTGCTGATAATAATATTTTCAAAAGTTGATTGGCCAGCTCAGCCCGAGCCCCTAAAACTCGCCGGGCCCCTGGGCATTTGTCCCCTCTCCCTGCCTCCTCCTCTCGGTGGGTCTGACTGTGTCGACTTTGTGTGTTACGGTTGGGGGATGAGAACGGTGTGGGGTCGTTTGGAGTTCTTGATTGGCATTGTGAAGATTTGATCGAGAACTGTTGTAAGGTCAACTCGTGAATGTTAAGTCAATGGAGAGTGACCGGCGTGACCAGTGGGGGCGTGACTATGATTAGTCGATAGAATTGACAAGTGTTGACCTGGAAGGTCGTTGTATTGGGAAGAGAGTGATCGAGTTTGACCACGGTAAAGAGAGGACATTGAGTTTATGTGACAGACAGTGTGTTGAGTTTATGAGTGTGAGAGTAGGAATGTAGGTGGTTATATCATACGTCGTGATTCTGTGATAATTATTCCATAATTTTATTCTGGATTTTCTACCCGTAGCCACGGCTTAGTACCCAGGGTGCTCCCCATAAACTGTAACGTCGCCTGGTTGATTGAATGTTTACGTTGTTTTATCTCAACCGCCTTATGACGGTTACTGGGGGGGGGGAGGGGGATGAGCAGTTAATCACCTCCAACTCCTCTATCGCCTTCTCTTCCTCAATCACTGAGACTGTCTCGTCCATGTTATCACTGAGACTGTCTCGTCCATGTTATCACTGAGACTGTCTCGTCCATGTTATCACTGAGACTGTCTCGTCCATGTTATCACTGAGACTTCTCGTACATGTTATCACTGAGACTGTCTCGTCCATGTTATCACTGAGACTGTCTCGTCCATGTTATCACTGAGACTGTCTCGTCCATGTTATCACTGAGACTTCTCGTACATGTTATCACTGAGACTGTCTCGTCCATGTTATCACTGAGACTGTCTCGTACATGTTATCACTGAGTTTGTCTCGTCCATGTTATCACTGAGACTGTCTCGTCCATGTTATCACTGTACTCTTTCACGTTGATCTGTCAATAGATAGAATAGTTCAATAGTTCAACTATATTTTAATGTGGCATTTGGGGTATCTATAAATCTTGGGGGACTACCAAGTTGTCCTTCTCTAGCTGTAAGTATAAATTTCGTTCAGTGATTATTTCTCAGTTCAAAGCGGTTTATTTAAAACTCCACATTCTCGCCATCTTCATCTTCTGGTCAAATAGTGAATGACACAACCCCCCCCCTCCCCCACGTTCGAAAAATGCTTCAAATAAAAGTCCTCAGACATGGGTGTCGCTAGGAATTTTTCCAGGGGGGGGGCAAAAATTTTCCGGGGGGGGGGGGGCAAATAACAACTTTATGACATTTTTTTTAAATGTAAGGGGGGGGGGAGCAAATGCCCCCCTCTTATATGACATTTTTTCAAAATGTAGGGAGGGCAAATGCCCCCCTTGCCCCCCATGAATACGCCCATGTCCTCAGAGGAGCTGGAGGCGGTGGGGGTCCTTTTAAATGCCCAGCCTCAAGGGCTCTATATAGACCCCCCTGTAAACTGCTATTACTTTTTCCTTTTAACTTTTTTTTAATTGCATTGTTGTTATTTATTTATTTATGTTGTGTACACACTGTTGTCGTCATATAATGAGGCAATAGATAAAAAAAAGGCTTCCAGTTCGACTGAACTAAATGTCTAATGATAAGAGATCTAGAATTCTCTGACCTGAACCTTATCAATGTCTTAACATTAACAAAAATGTTTACCTTTTCATTTATTTTTTATGAAGTAATCAGTGTCAATGTATTGACTGAAGAATAAACATGCTCTCATATGTATAGGCAGATAACAAAGTCACACGCACACACACACGCACACACACGCACACACACACGCACACAAACACACACGCACACACGCACACTCTTACACACACACACGCGCACACACTCACACACGCACACACTAACACACACGCACGCACACTCACATACGCACACACTAACACACACACACACGCACACTCACACACGCACACTAACACACATACACGCACACTCACACACGCACACTCTTACACACACTCACACGCACACACACACACACACACACACGCACACTCACACACGCACACTCACACATGCACACACTAACACACACGCACACAAACACTCACACACACACACAAACACTCACACACGCACACTCACACTCACACACACGCACACACACTCACACACACGCACACACACTCACACACACACGCACACACACTAACACACACACACACTCACACACACACGCACACACTAGCACACACGCAAACACACTCACACACACGCACACAAACACTCACACACACAAACACTCACACACGCACACTCACACTCACACACACGCACACTCACACACACACGCACACTCACTCACACACACACGTACACTCACACACACACTCACACACACTCACACACACACGCACACACACTCACACACACACGCACACTCACACACACACGCACACACACTCACACACACGCACACATACTCACACACACTCACACATACACGCACACATACTAACACACACACACGCACAAATAGATAAAGCCTATATGGACTACAAAGGGCCTTTCACGTAAAACTAGAGAAGGGGTAGGTCAACTTTTTTAAAAATCTCGAGCCCTCTGTGACCTCTTAAATTTGACTGAAAGGTCACTTCAAGAACATGTTTTTTTTTTAATTAATCTAAATTAAACTATAAAAGTCAAAACATAAAAAGGTTCGTTTGTCTATTTTGACATAAAACATGAAACAAAAATAACCTAAAAGTGTAGGTTGGTCATCACTTGCATCTGCTTTAATTAAGCGGGATTAATAACTAGTTAAGATGGACAGGGAAGTCGATAGTGAGAGTTCAGGGTTCAATCCCTGGTAAAGCCAAAAATATTCGCCGCTGATTTCGAGAGGAGATAGGCGACACCAAGTCTATAAGCCCTCAGAAATGACATGTGAAAGTGCAACAGATATATGTGTCTGTTGATGTGTCTTTTAATGTGTCTGTTCACCCTCTCCCTCCCTTCCCCCCCCCCCCCCAACAACAATATCGGTTAAGGGTTAAAAAAGAGAGACTAGTATACCACACAACATTAATAACTGGATATCACATTTACTTCGTTGTAATGTTACATACAAACATCTTTTTTTTTCAATCATTATTAGCATTATTTATTTCACATTGCTTTGTTATCTATCTCATACACGTTATGATTCTCTTCCTAAAAAATTGACATTTGACCCGAGTTTCATTAAAACCATGTTTTAATTCCAATACCAAGATTTCAAACAGAATATCCCACAGTTCGGACTTGTATTTTTCTCATATGATGACCACAATATAGGACACATCGATGTACAGGCTACATGATTCTCTGTGTTTACTTTCCAGGTGGTCAGCACCCACGGTGGTCAGCTGGTCCACTCACAAGATGATGGCAAGTATTTCGAAATTCAAGGCACATTGAACAACAACGTGAGCACCGTCTGTGTGACGCTCCTGGGTACCTACCAGGGCGATGAGGCCCCTCGAGTCTTTTTGACGTCACACACCGTGCACGAGACAGAGAGAAGTCACGTGGCCAAGAGAGGCAAGTAGCGTTCACTTAAATTCTTATACATGGAATAGAGTTGCTGATTCTGACACTGACTAGTTCCGCGGTTCTCATACCAAGGGGTTCGCGTTACCCCAGGGGTACGAGAAAGGTTATCCAGGGGTAGGCAGAGACATATAGCTTTCGTTTTAAAACAACCAAGAGTTTGAAAAAAAGGTCGCCTTGTTCACTTCCTGACTCATCACGAAGTCACGTGCCCAAGTATCGCATCAGAAAAGTAAGCATAATCTATTATAAAAATAAGTACATTATTCGTGAACTTATGTGTGAGAGGCACCCATGGAAATACTTGTGAGGGGCACCCATTGACATACTTGTGAGGGGCACCCATTGACATACTTGTGAAGGCACCCATTGACATACTTGTGAGGGACACCCATTGACATAATTGTTAGGGGCACCCATTGACATAATTGTGAGGGACAACCATTGACATAATTGTGAGGGGCACCCATTGACATACTTTTAAGGGGCACCCATTGACATACTTGTGAAGGCACCCATTGACATAATTGTGAGGGGCACCCATTGACATAATTGTGAGGGGCACCCATTGACATACTTGTGAGGGGCACCCATTGACATAATTGTGAGGGGCACCCATTGACATAATTGTGAGGGGCACCCATTGACATACTTGTGAGGGACACCCATTGACATACTTGTGAGGGGCACCCATTGACATACTTGTGAGGGGCACCCATTGACATACTTTTGTAATTCTTTCGGTTACAGTTGAAAAGTTGAAAACCGCTGGACTTTATTCTATGACTACAAAAAAAAATTTTTACCCTTTAATTAAAAGTATCAAGCAACTGATGCCGACTACATCACGTGATGTACTGTAGTAACAGTTTTGTCTCTAATCAAGTTATGGGGCCGGGGCCTCTGAGTAGTGCTCAGGTGGCACCCCGTAGCGGCGGTCGCGGTGCTCGATTCGGCACAGAATTTCAATTTGTTTTTTTTTTCTTGGCTTAGAAGACACGTAATTTATTTTCTTTGAAAGCAAAGTCTGTATGTAAACAAAAAAAATAATTTTACCTACAAAAAAATTACTTAAAAAATGACAGATAATTAACTTTACGAGATACATTACTAATGTAAATGTATTTAATTTGACCTATGTATGTACTTGTATTGACTTTGACGCAATAGATTACTCAAGGGAATTGTATTGAATAACTAATGTAAATCTGAAATGCATTAAGTTTTTTTTATCTTATATTGAACCAGCAACCCAGGTCTGGTCTGCTTCTTATGTGACGCAGACTTCAGATATCAAGACATTACTTCATCCGTTCGAACCATACCACAATCAGTGGGGTGATGACTCTCTGTCCGCCTCGACCAAACATTCCAGTAGTCCAGCCTTGACCGTGCATTACGCTAAAGGTTCCTATTCTCCTACGTCACACAGAGGTAAATGGTCAAATGTCAAATGTCATTTCAGTGTTAATTCGACTGTCATCATTTGTGCAGAGATAAAATAGATGGATAGATATTTGATAAATAGCAATAATTTATACATAAATAAATAATCTTTATAACTAGATGGACACCCACGAGTATTCATTATTTTTATATAAATATTTGTTTGATATTATGATAATTTTTTTTTACTTAGAATGTATTATAATGAAAGCTTTTTTTAAAAATTGTTATAAATATATATATATATATATATATATATATATATATATATATATATAGATAGATAGATAGATAGATAGATAGATAGATAGATAGATAGATAGATAGATAGATAGATAGATAGATAGATAGACAAACAGACAATAGATAGGTAGATAGATAGATAGATAGATAGATAGATAGATAGATAGATAGATAGATAGATAGATAGATAGATAGATAGATAGATAGATAGATAGATAGATAGATAGATGGATGGATGGATGGATGGATGGATGGATGGATGTATGGATGGATGGATAGATAGATAGATAGATAGATAGATAGATAGATAGATAGATAGATAGATAGATAGATAGATAGATAGATAGATAGATAGATAGATAGATGGATGGATGGATGGATGGATGGATGGATGGATGGATGGATGGATGGATGGATGGATGGGTGGGTGGATGGATGGATAGATAGATAGATAGATAGATAGATAGATAGATAGATAGATAGATAGATAGATAGATAGATAGATAGATAGATAGATAGATAGATAGATCACTTCATGTTTTTTTCTTTAATCAGGGGCAGGATTCATGACAACTCCTCCACATCTGCCAGACGGGACTACTTCCCTTATACTGAAGTATGAGGTTTATTTTGAGAATTTCGGATTCGGAATTGGCGGGAAACTGCCCGGTCTGTTCGGCGGTGACAAAACGGACGGTGCATACAAATGTTCAGGCGGGACTCACGTGGACACTTGCTTCTCTTTAAGGTAAGGACTCGTCCGTTTAATTACGTCAAGAAATTTTTTTGCAATTTTTTTTAGAATCCCCCCACCCTCCCTTGTGTCCAAGTGTCAAACTCTTGGGACCCTCCCAACCTTTAGTAAACTTGACATCAATTTTTTTTTTAACATCCACACCCCTTAAAATACAAAATAATAAAAACGAAAAACGATTTCCCCCTCCCCCCCCCCCCCATTGAACGTTAAATAACAAACTTCGAACTCCGTAAATCACTGAAATCTTATTGACTAAAATAACACAATCAGCGATTCTCCTCCCCTGTATAACGAGTTTTAAAACCAATCTGGAACCCATCTCCAGCCCTCAAATATAATATACAAGTACAGTCGATTCCACTTAATTGGGACACATCGGGACCGAGGCTTTTTGTCCCAATTAATGGCTGTCCCAATTAAACATACAAATTTACAATTGGCTTCTTGGTTTGGTTTCTTTGAGATTTGTCCCAAATAAGCGGCTGTCCCACTTAAGCGGAATCCAATGTATATAGTCAAACAATTAGTTTTTGTTTGACGACCATTACAATTTTATATTTGATGATCAGTGTTAAAAGTGCGCTTAGGTGCACAGTCGCAAATAAAGACATGGTGTTTTTTTTTTATATGTGATAACCCGGCTTTGTGCGTCTGACTGACACGGTTATTTATATTTAAGAGAGAATAGTGATGGCTGGTGATTGTTGACAGTTGACAGC